>JARFXV010000708.1:0-407500 GCA_031761425.1 Cosmopolites sordidus | reverse complement strand
ACTTCTATATTTACATTATTATTTTGAAACGGTTGTTTATCTTTCAATATGATTTTAGAATTAACCAGTATGAATTCTATTTTTATTAAGCATTTGTAAACAAATGTATTTAGTTAGGTTCGAATTATTGAAGGAAATCATATATATAATACTACTATATTGCTAATATCTGTATGTGGAGGTGTCACGGGGTAAGTGAGGCAGTAAACGTCTACTTCTATGTCTTTTTCTACTACTTGACTCGTTGTGCGCAAATGTCGCGATAAATAAACGTGACACAAAAACATAAAAGTATGTAAACTGACGCACGTCTATAAGCATACTCAATTCTCGGACATGCGCATAAGACTCAAAGTCGTAGTGAGAGAAACAGACGCATATATGTCTGCACCGTAATGATTTCGCCGATCTCTAGACCTTGCTAGTAATATAGTAGTATTATATATATGAAGGAAATAAAACTTGATGAATCTTTATAAATAATTACCCATAACAAAGTAATCAACAACAACAATCTTATAAGAACTTATTTTACAATAAAACTCGACTTTAAAGCACAAAATTTCACTGAAACACAATAACAAAACAACAGTAACGAATGACAACCAAAATTGAACCACTGAACTCAATAGACGATCTTTTAACCGGCATTAGAAACATCTTTTAATTATTTCTTACTTTCTCTTTGTATTATGCTGTAACGCTATTGTAACAGCGATACGATATACGATACATCGTATCGTAACTTATCGATTTTTTTAGCGGTTTCTCTCCCGTTCGGTAAAATTAATAGAAAATATTGGGAAAATGTATATGATATAGTTGATGACGCATGGGTAATCTTTCAGCGGTTCAACTATATATTTGGTAGCTGCAAATACCATGAAGTCCATATCTATATTTATGTGAAATTACTTTTTACGAAATGAAGTTTTTAGTAGATAACATTTGTCTTTAATTTTCTTCAAAAAATGGGATAGAGTTTTACATCAGCCCAATATCTTTTAATGCGTAAGATTTATCTATAAATCTTATGGAACATTCAGTTATGAAATGTAACCTAGGTTTTGTTTGTACCTCGTTCATTCATTATCTCAAGGTTATCAACAGCATTAGCGATGAACATGGAACAAAGTCAAACTGAAATGACAAACAGGATGGAATCTCTTATTCCACTGAACTATAAAACGGCCAGCAATATAATTATGCCGGGAAGGCAACCTTTCGAAATACTGTATAGGTTAAATTGTGACAATTTATGTGCTGATTTTCATGAAGATCTGGAATTTAGGTTTGTTTATGTATTTTTCTTTATAGATTATGCTAAAACATTGCTTTTTAGATTTTCATATGGAATCACAGCTCTTATACAGCGTTTCGCTGGGAGTAAAGGAAGTTTCTTGGCTATTAAGAATAAAAGGGATAGTCCTCAAAGTAGTATGTTGCCTTCGACTCCTGTTGATGTAATGGATAATCAGTTACTCTATAACAACACATATTTTGATGACTGGTCTCTTTTATCAAGAATAGCCTTGATGGGTGCTGGTTCTCAAGGTACAATGGGTTGTCTGTTGGTAGCTGGGTTCATGTTTAAAACTGTTGGTTGGAGAATTATTGTAGTTACAGGTAGAAAGGAATTAATATAGTACTAATACAAATTTCATAAATGTTGTATTCAGGTGCCCTCTATGGCAGTCTTTATTTATATGAGCGACTTACGTGGACCAACAAAGCTAAAGAGCGAACCTTCAAACGTCAGTACGTGGATCACGCAACTCGAAAGTTGCGAATGATTGTTGATTTAACGTCATCAAACTGCAGTCATCAAGTACAACAAGAATTAAGTGGTACTTTCGCCAGGTTATGCAGTCTGGTAGACAAAGCCACACACGACATGGATGATCAATTAAAAGTCTTAGAAAAAGAAGTTGCTACGCTGGATAACGCCAGTGGTCGAGCAAAGGTTAGTATCTCTAAACTAATGTCATTCCGTCGTTAACTATGACTCTTATAATATGTAGATTACCTACATAAAAGTGCACTTGTGCAGTTCTAGAAACTAATTCCAAACCAACTCTAAGAATCGCTTTTCGAGCAAAAAGTTGAACAATACATTCGTTGGGTGCACAATTTGCGCGGCCTTGAGCTTTCCTCTGCCATTTGGGTCCAATATACTTGATATTATCAATCCATTGTGTTTTAGGTCTTCTTCGTGGACGTTTATGATCAAGCAGTATGCGTCCCAGGATTGCTTTGGTCCATCTGTCGTTAGAATGCCTCGATATATGGCCTGCCTACCTCCATTTCAATTGCTTTACCTTTTTAGTAATGTCACATACCTTCATTTGTTTTCTGATTCATTGTTCTTTGTTCTGTGATTCATGGTCTTTCTGTCCCGCTTTGTAATGCCAAGCATACACCTTTCCATTCCCCTCTGTGCTACCCGAAGTCTTTGAATTGATTATGATGTACTTACATCACAATCCATGTTCCACTTCCATAAATCAGAACAGGAAGCACGCAATCAAAAACTGTTCCGTTCAGATAAAGTGGGAGTTTGTTCTTAAACACTATGTTGAGCCTGCCAAATACCTGCCAGCCACACTTAACGCGCCGTTTTAAAAGTAAAACGGCCGGTATCACCCCGGGCGGAATCCATTGAAACCCTTTGCCTCGAAATCGCTTCCTAAAATCTATATTCTTCTGTTTTCAGCAAATTTGTTGAACATAACCTGACTCTTTTTCAGGTTTATTTTCAAGCCAAATGGTTCTCCCACCCTTTGCAGCTCTTGTATGTGTATTTGCAGTTCATCTGAGTCTTGTGACTGGAGAGCGATATAATCTGCAAATCTAAGGTGGCTTAAGTGTGCACCATTTATTTTAATTTCATCCTGTTCCCAATTGAGATTACGGAATACCTCTTCAAGGCAGGCTGAGAAAAGAACAGGCGATGTCGCACACCCCGTTCTATATTAATTTTAACTTCAAGAGTTCGACCACCAGCTTTTAACATTTTAAGCGTTAAATTGTCCTTTCCTGGAGCCTTTCCATTCTTCATCGCTTCTATAGCATTTGTCACTTCATCCAACAAGATATCCTGCATTTGCTATTTCATGGGCATTGTTTTCTTTGATTGGTTCTGGTTATTATATTAGGTCCTGGTTCTGTTATATATATATATATATATATATATATATATATATATATATATATATATATATATATATATATATATATATATATATATATATATATATATATATATATATATATATATATATATATATATATATATATATATATATATATATATATATATATATATATATATATATATATATATATATATATATATATATATATATATGTGTGTATATATATATATATATATATATATATATATATATATATATATATATATATATATATATATATATATATATATATATCAATATATATATCAATATTTGCAGTGCACTTTTGTCCAGGTTAGGCAAATATCCTTTTCTTCAGTAAATTGTTACTGGATATGAAAAATGGGTTCTATACATCAATCCACATAAAAAAAACAATGGTTAACATCAGGACAACCATCTTTACCCACTTCTAAACCAAGCCTTCACCCTAAAAAGTCTTACTTTCAGTATTGTGGGATTTTATTTGAATTATTCACTATAAGATACTGAATCCTATTACAAGTGCTAAATATTATTGTGCTCAGCTAGATATACTAAATATGGCTTTAATTGAAAAAAGTCCTAGACTGATTATTGGCAATGATGTTATTCTGCAGCATGATAATGCAAGATCTCATAGGGCCAAGAATCACCCAAAAAAAATCCAAAGAATTAGGCTGGGAGGTACTCCATTATCCTTTGTATTCGCCAGTTTCAGCGTCGAATTACTATCTTTTTGACATCTAGCAAAACTGCACTCCGAGAATATTTTCCTTGAAAATCATTCTCATTTTACAAAAACGCAATAGAAAGTTTATCAGAGAACCGGTCGAACATTGTCAATATCGATGAAGATTATATTGTAAATTGAAACTACAAAATATACATTACTTATGAGTACAATCTAATATCATTTGTATGTTTTTAATTTTCAACACTTTTAATTAAATTTCTCTCGTCAAGGTATTACGGAATAAAGCGAACTATTTGTCCCACGAACTGGATCTATTCGTTGACGCCTACCTGAAGAATCATAACTAGGTCAAACGGAAGATAAGTAACAAGAATGAAATCCGCTGATAGTAATGATAGTTTATTACCATTAGGTTTTTCTAGAGACCGAGATTGTTTTATGGTCTAATTATGGTCTAATTTATGTCTATTTCTAGTGATTAATATCATCTGAGTTAACTTTCAAAGAAAAACGAATTGAAAATGATTTGAATTCAGATTAATTCTGACACAATATTTAGCTAAATTTGTGATTAATATTTAAATGTGTCTGCTAATTTTCCTGTATTTACTCTTCAAGCTAGTTGAACTGTATGCTTAAGAAAATGTCTAGTCTGAATGGTCATTTAAAAGCATCTTTTTTTTTTGTGTGATATAACAAAGAACAAAAGTGACTGTAATTTTATTTTATTGTTATATTTTATTGTGAAAAGTTCAATTATCTATTGTACAAATGAACTATTGTTGATTATTAAAGAAATATTGTAATTTATTTATGTATAATTGAAATTCAATTCTTGTTTATTGTTTTATTGAAATTTGTTTTATTGATACATTAGCCCTGATGGAATATAATGAAATGATTTAAGGTCTCATTAGAATATGGAAATAATGGTAATTATGATGATGTCACAATTGTATATAAAATAAAAGTTGTTGTTTCTAAACTGTCATATTCTCTGCCTTCATACATATCAAGTGCCAAAAAATTTACTCATTTGACAACAATATTATCTGGAATCCTTTAATTGGTTATTATAGTCAGCTCCTTGCTGTCATAGCTCATTAGGATCAAGCAGTAGCGGCTCGTGGGTTTTTAAAGTGGGAGAGCGTAGAAGAAAATAGTGCTGCTGAAGATTTTTTTTACTTTCCCCTTCCTCCTTTTTACTTTCAGTGCTATTGAACCTGTATACAGGAGGTGAACCAGGAAAAAGGAGTTAAAGGAAAGAAACTCAACAGAAATAAAATATCCTCTCCTTATCACCATCTGATTGGCTTATTTGTTCAGATTCGCATAATGCTCTGAATTCCTTGCAAAGTACCTTCCCCCAAAGTTTCCTTGCACCCACTCCTCTAATAAAAGAGGCTGCGTATTTTGGTTCAAGGATTAGGTTTGTGTGGATACCAAGTTATCAGGGTAATAAGCAAGGCTAATTCTGCACTCAAGCAATATCTCCCACTTGATTCTTTATATAATTATAACCCTATGAATGCTGCTGCCTCTACTAGGTAATGCTTATACTAAGCCTGCCTCTACTAAGGTAATACATGAATTAGTTCAATTCGACTGGGACTTACTAAGTCAGTCCTCTAAACTTTACATACTCAAACAGCCTTTTTTTGAAAATAACTTCTTCACTGAACCGACGTTTGTAATCTGGTAATTTAGTAATCTGGAATCACCTCAGGATCGGCCTTGTCGCTTTTCTCATGGCCATCTGTTAAAAGGGGAGGCTCTTCGTTTCTGTTCTG
Organism: Cosmopolites sordidus; assembly: GCA_031761425.1. Classification (NCBI taxonomy): domain Eukaryota; kingdom Metazoa; phylum Arthropoda; class Insecta; order Coleoptera; family Curculionidae; genus Cosmopolites; species Cosmopolites sordidus. The sequence continues at coordinate 401,840 of JARFXV010000708.1, read as the reverse complement.
AATGCGGACTGTTTTTGACGGTTTGACATGTATTGGTTGAGTGCAATGCCCTCTCTACACAGACAGAGGTTTAGTCTCCCAAATAATTTATAGTTCATTCTTTCCAATACCTTCTTCACTTCCCTCATACATTTTGTACGAGAATCATCCATTGTTCCCAAATATAATATTTCATGTACAACCCATAGTTTAGATATACTCAAATTTTATTTATACTCATTCTTTATTATACTTATTTTAATAATAAAATGTATTACTATCCCTTTACACCAATTTTAACTACTATTGAAGTCCTAATCGTGAAACAACAAACTTGGTGCTTTATAAAAGTTTTTGTCTATGAACAGTAACATTTATTTTTAGCTTTTCTTAAGGCTACTAAATGACCTGAGTTGCCGATGCGGCCTCAATCCTAAATTCTTCTTTTCCTTTGGATTTTCGTGTCAGGTCACAACGTCCTGCATGAAGTTCTTTTTCTTGAATCTGGAGGGCAATGGCACATCAAAGCGTCTACTCTTATTATAGTTGAGTTCACAGAGAACCTGACTACTACTATTTTGAATTTTCCCTAGCTTGTATAAACTTCTAGAAACGGCTTGCAGTGTAAGTTCGAGCTCTAATAGTGTATCGCAAGGACATTTTTTTCATCAGAGCTCGATGGCGAAATGAAGTCTGTGTCTTGAATGTTGCTTTTCGAATGACATGTCATCTACAACTGATTTTAAGTTCAGGACCTAATTGAGGTATGACCTCAGGTATGACCTAGTCTGTTTTTAAATGGTGTGTATCCCAAAGCATTTCCAGCAAGGTAATATACGTTCCGCCAAATGGTTCGTAAGACATTTGTTTTCGTCACAAAGTCGTTGTGAAAAAATGTACACCGGAGTAAATAACTTGTTTTAAGAGGAACTTTTCGCCTTATTCAATTGTAATAATTACTAAATTTAAATGTGTTACGGAAATGGTTAAATGTGTTACGGTTTGGAGACAACAAAATTTGATTTTGGTTTTCCGAATTATATTGAAACTATCTATTAATAGTTTGTGAATGACCAATCTATCATTGAGTTGATTTGACAAATATTGCCGTGCCAGCTGACTTCACTCTTCCACAGAAATGTCACATAATTACTGAAAATTAGATTCTATATTGACTCATTGAAATGTTATGCCTCTGTATATTTCTGAATATTTTTTTTTGTGGAATGTTTATTATATCAGGATCTGATGCCAGGCAGGACCAGTTTTTTTTGTCCTATTTTTAATTTTATTACTTTAGTTTCAAATTAATATTGTTATAACACATTCATTTGTACATTTGGATTACCATACATTAGAAACCTCTAGAACACCATTTTCAGCAAGATAGTGTGCGCCACCATATACTAAGGGTAAAGGTAGGTTATATTTCATAGAGATCTTTGTATATGCTTTATCTTGACCACTCATCTCTAAATTTTTCACTAATTAAGTACTTGTGAAATATTATCGACCTGCAATCTCTGAATTTACCCAATTGTTTTCAAGCATTAGAAGCCCTAAGAGATATATAGTAGCTTAGAATGAGTTAACCCGAGATCGTCATCCACTCATTATTAAGATGGGGCAACAGATTATAAATCATGACTACTTAATCAATACTGACTGAATGAAGGTTTGAATGGTGGCACAGTCTAAAATTTTAATCGTAGCATGAACCTTTAGACAAAATTAGCTAAACCCGGCCACGTTTCTAGTGAGCATAGATTGACCGAGGACACACATCATTCAATTTAATACTCTGCTTTGCGTTGCTGTGTCTATGGTTTGGAATGAAAGGAAAGGAAGAAAAAATATGGTTTTTTTACAGAAAATCGTTTTTTATTGTAAAGCTAGTGGATGGACTACATTTTTTGTTTGTCCGTTTTCTGCATAAACATAAAGATCAGACAGTTTACCGACTCTGGAGTATGCGACGTATAATTGCCCATGAGAGAAGCATTCATTTTCTAAATTCAAACTGAATTTAGACAAACAAAATTTGAAATCGAATGCTATGTCGATCGGAATGAGTGGTATTCGTGGAAGTAGTACGTCTTCACCTTTACGAAGTTTAATCAGAATTGGCGTTTCAATTAGATTGTTCATCAATTTTTTAACTACTAATCGTATACCTTTGCTTAACTTTGGCTAATAGATGTTTCGGAGTAATATAATTGGCACTTCAATTTTCAAAATGTGTGACGGTAATCCGGGAACATCTAGTAAATCAAGAAATTCTGTTGGAAAATTTACTACTTCACTTTGGTTCATCACGGTGTCAATTGATTTGCATATCACTGTCTCACCTGCGATTCTGTTTAGAATGATGTTCATATCGTGTACGTCGACATTTTTAGTCGCTAGAATGGCTCTTCCGTTTATGAAAACGCTTGGGATACACCGAAATTATGCCCGGCGGGCGCCCGGGATCTGCCCGGTTTCATTTTACTATAAAAACACGCGTGTATTGAAATGCAACTTTGTGTCAACATTTCAAGTCAATCAATCGACTAGTTTTCGAGTTTTGCTAATACAAACATAAGGGTGCTGAATTTTTATATAAAAACCAGCAGAACTCGTCAGACTTCCTGTCAGTGTATATGTATTTACCTTTATATCTCTAAAATGGATGATCTGTATGTAATGTAGAATCTATAAAAATGTAGAAAATTGTGGAAAAATGAAAGAAAGATGATAATTTACGTGAACAAACAATATTTTTAACTATTCCATTCGCTATATAATCAAACCGATTTAAAGTAATTCAAACTAATACTAACATCTAGCGTAACGCAAGTTGATAAACAATATTTTTGGTTTTCTGATTCGGTGTATAGATGTACAGAGTTTTTGAAGTGCCTACTCAGGAGCAAACAACATATAGTTGACTTTTCGATGGTCAATGAATCCAGATCGTCCGATTACAAGCCGAGGGCTCTGTCCAGTTAAACTACCCGCCCTATACAAATGTCTTTTCACTTTTATCTATATCCATTGAGCCACATCGTCTATTGTACGGTAGCATTTTTAAATTTAAATACTGTAAGCAGGGATAGATGTAGTTAATGTGTAGAAGTTGATGCGCTACTCTAGAGCAAGCAAGATATAGTTGACTTTTCGATGGACAACGAACCCAGTTCGTTCGATTACATGTCGAGGGCTCTGTCCAGTTAAGCTTCACGCCCTATACATATTTCCTTTCACTTTTATCTATATCGATTGAGCCACATCGTCTATCGTACGATATCATTTGTAAATTTAAATACTGTAAGCATGGAAAGAGGTAGTTAAGGTGTAGAAGTTGATGCGTTACTCTGGAGCAAGCAACATATAGTTGACTTTTCGATGGTCAACGACCGATACATCCGCGGCGTAATCGATTTTTGGATCGTATCTGAACGCCAAACGTTCATGTCGAATTGTTACGTTTGGCCGCCTGTTTTGTTGACGTTTAAAATTATTTTGTACGTTATCTCTAACTGAACGAGTACAACGAGCCAACTCGACTGTACCCCTTGTTCCGGAGTCATAATTGATCGCACTTGAGAAATTCTTATTCGATTTGCCTCCAAACGCTGTCTACGCTTTTCATTAGTCTTATTGACTCTACGATCATGTATTTTTCTTTTGCGTTGCGCGTACGCCGAGCAATATTTCGACGCCTTATTGGTGGCATTTTTCCAGAAAAGAATCTTATCAACACACCACCGATAACACAATATTCTTTTTCGTTAAACCAAGAAAATATAATGAAATCCCTTCGCAAAATTTCACACTTATTTTTTTATGGCTTGATTGATAGACCTTTAAGCCGCGCACTTCTCTTTTTTGAAACATGTGACAGCAAAACTCTCAAACTGTCCCTTATTTCACATAAAGCGTTCAAATTTAACATACAGATTTTTTTATATAAAAATACCATCCAAATTTCCGACTTTTCCCATGGATTTTCCAAAAATTTTCTTTCATACAAACCTTGTTTTGACAACTACGAACACTATAAAAAAGAAATAAGCCAAATCGGTCCAGCCGTTCTCAAGTGATGCTCCGTCATACATGTGGCAATTGATTTTTATTTATAGAGATTTTATATATACATATATAGGTGAGTAAAATTTATAAATATTCATAGTATTCACATTTTCACAACAGATTGAATATTTAGTAAATTTATTTATCGTATAATATTTTATATATAATTAAATTAACTATTACATTAAAGATAAATACTTTTTTATGCAGTTAATATCTAAAAAAAAATCTGTTCACATGTTTAGAATTATTGTATCAGACTAATGCAACATTACGTCGTCATGCTCGAATCTAGTGGGTGAGAATAAATACTAATCATGTATATCTTTTTAATATTCAACAATATATTAATTGATCTTATCTTGTGAAAGTTTTTATGAATGATTCATAATATTAATAGTTAAAGGATGAAACAATTCCGCTGAGTAGTTATAACTGTTCTATTACTAGGCCATTATAATTACATAAACTATTTGCACTCCAAACATAATTTTTAAACGCCTGCTAATTTTCATTTAATTTAATCAAATGCGCTCACACAATCCACACTGATTAACCAACCAACTAAGCAACTAACTAACCAACAAACTAACCAACGATCCAAACCAACCAAAATAACAAATACAAAACGGGAACATACAGATACATACACAGAAAAACAAATAAATATATTCCAAATAGCTTGTACAGGGCGTCCCAATAGATCAAGATATCCCAATCAAGATATCGGTTGATATCTTGATAATGGCTGGAGATACAGAAAAAGTTTACGTACAAAAGTTGTACAACTAAACAGGAAGTATAATTTAAAATTAATTTTATTTATACAGGATGTCTCACAAAACCGTGGCGGAGTATAGTTTTGTTTTTTCTTATCGAACACCCTATATGTTCATCCATTTTTGCATGCTCCTGTAAAACCCAATGGATTTACCGATATGCGATATATGAGTTGTAGACTCTATTTTCATATCACTTATTTTTTTATGTATGATTTTCATTTTTGATAGGGATATTAGTGAAACTATGACTTAACTTTTAATGCAAACACAATTTGTCTACGTTATACAGGGTGTCCAGGATAACTGAGATCAATGAAAAAAAATCAAATCATATCTCAATTTTTTTTACATGGAATGCCTAATATATTTTGATTTTACAATATTCCTAAGAAAAAATTCTTCTATTGTTAAATATGTCCTATAACGATCTGTCATAATTTCCGAGATGCTGACATTTTTGTTTTTAATATCCAGTTTTTAATGGAATTCACCTTAGGCTTTATGTTATTAAACTAATGAATTCATGATAAGTCATGATATATTAAGAATTTAGGTCATCACATTTTTTAATATTTGATTAGAAAGCAATTATTATACAGTAACAAAACGTATTGTTATAGTAAACAATACGTCAATATTTAGAGAGACAGTTTGAGTACAAATATTCATAAAAAAGTCACTACAATCATTTAATTAACTGGTTCAATATGTCCACCATTTTGTGCAATACAAACTTTAAGCCTATGTTCAAAAGAACTTGACTGTAATGAGCAATGCCTCAAACACATTTCTTATTCAAATTTGCATGCCCTCTATTGTGGTATTGGGGCATTTGATAAACTTGTTCTTTAACAAAATTCCATAAGAAAAAATCTAGTTTTGTTAAATCCGGGGATCTGGCTGGCCACGGTACGGGAATTCTCCTACCAATCTATTTATTTTCATAATTCGTGTCCTAATATTGTCTCACCTGCCTGCTAAAACCTGAACGATCGCCGTCTAGCTGTAACCACATTCGTCTCGCTACAGTTAAAGGTAATTCTTCAATTCACTCTTCAAAATTATCTTTCAAAAAATCACCATTAACTCTATATATCTCCACGAATACCAGCCCACACGTGTGGGCTGTAATGTACATTAAGATACCATATATGTTGATGATCTAAAGGGATAATGAATCTTAGATTTTCATTGCTATAATAGTGGAAGTTATGTCTGTTGACGTACCCATTTTTGTGGAAAATTGCCTCATCCGTGAATTAAATATATTTGAAAAAGTTAGGTTCTTCTCTATTTATTTCTATGGCCATTTACAAAATTCAAGCCTTCGATCGAAATCATTCTTGAATCAATTATATATGATATGAATGAAATTTATATTTCCTAGATATTCTGTTCGCTGTGGATTTTTTATCGCCTACCTCTTTTTCTATCTGTCTGCGTGAAATATACGGATTTTTAATTACAGCTTGAAGAACTAAATATTCGTTTTCTTCACTCACAGCTCTTTTCTGCCTTTTCAAGTTTTTTTTCATAATTGACACATCCAATTCTTTCGAATCTCTCTTTCAATCTTATTAAACGGTAATGCATTAGGATGACGTTCGGCATTAGGGAATATTTGCGCATAAATTCTACTTGCTAAAAAGAGTTTTGATCACTTGCGCTCAAAACGTAGATCATGTTTATGAATTCCTGCATAGAAAAATTCATTTTCGTTCTACTTTCTGTTGTAATAAAACCGTACAACACAATTTGACAGTTCACAAAGTCCAAATAATTTACCGTTTGGTTCATTTGTTTCTACGCCATGATTGTTTAGAGTGTCTAGATTATCTGCGTGCTTTAAGTTGTAATTGAATATTCATATTTCTTTTCGATAATCAAAATAATAGATCATAAAAATATAATTTTTAATAATAATATATATTTTTTTCCTATTTATTAATTATGAAAGAAGTACACCCGTTTTTCTGTATCTCATTAAAACTGTTTTAAAGACTACTTTACTAGAACAATATTTGAATTTGAATTGAATTGAATTTTTATTTTTTATTAAAAACAAAAATGTAAAAATCTCGGAAATTATGACAGATAGGTATCGGACATGTTTAATAAGAATAGAAGTATTTTGTCTTAGGAATATTGTAAAATAAAAACATATTAGACATTCTATTTTTAAAAAAATTGGATATGATGTTTTACATTTTTTTCAATTCTCTCGGTTATCCTGGTCATCCTGTGTTCCGGCAACATCGCTTCATCGACCATTGACGGGGCGGCTACGTTGACCAATGGAGATAGACGAAAAAATACGATATAATAGTTGACACGTTGTTAATATCTCTAGTAAAAATAAAGCTGTAAAAAGTAATTCCAATGCCTAAATTTACAGTCACTTATACACGAAACATTGGTCCTTCGACACGGATTAGAGAAACGCTAATTATTCAACTCCAGATTGAAGAAATTAAACGAAATAATTCAGAAAAGTAAAACGTTAAGAATACGAATAGGCGACGCACACAAGACGCCAATTTATGCGATAGTCGACCAAGTAAGTGAGGTCAACTTATACCACAGCAAAGAGTGAAATATTGGTTTGATGATTGGAGATTCTAGAAACGTGTAGGTGGGTCCTTTCCTATATTTTTTTTTAAATTTGCCGAATGGTATTCGATGTGAAACGGTGGCGTTTTGGATGTTAGCAAGTTTAATTTAATTTGTTATTTTAAAATACATTTACTTTTTTCCACTTTAAATAATACGTTTCTTGTTATTTATCGACAAACATGTCAAGTACAGATGTGTTAAAATCTCTAATCACAAAGCGTGGTACTATAAAAGCCAAATTAACATCCTTTGAAAAATTTGTTTATACGTTTGAAGGCTTGGAAAAAGTTGAACTATCTCATGTTATCGAGTTAGAGCAAAGAATTCCGAAGTTTTCATTTCAGTAGAAATGATTCAAAAGCTAGGTATACATGTTTTTATTGTAAAAACGATCATAGACTGTTTCACTGTGATAGCTTTCTAACATTAGCTATCAAAGATAGAATTTCTAAAGCCAGATCGTTAGGCTTATGCTTAAATTGTTTAAAGAGACAACAGATGGCTAAGGATTGTAAGTGGTTAGGTTGCAAAATATGCGGTAAAAAACATAACACTATTTTACATCAACAAACGACGAATTCATCAGTTGTTATTGGTACTGAACGAGAAATTTCAAGGAAGTCAAATGCGAATAGTTCAAATTGTGCATTAGCAACCATTCAAAATTCGCTTTTGTCAACAGCTCAAGTACAAGTACTTTCTAATAATAGGACAATTCTTTCGCTGCTAGATTGTGGTTCACAATCAAGTTTTATTTCATCCGATATTTGCAAAAAACTAGATCTGAATGAAACTAAGATAAGGTTAGCTGTTTCTGGCATAAATGAAAATATTTCTTATGCAGATATCAAATGTGATGTAAGGATTAAATCGCTGAATGATACTTTTTCATTTGATTTGTCATGTTTTGTATTAGACAAAATTACTTCAGATATTCCTGATATTCCAATCAATATTGAGAATTTAAATATCCCTGCTGACATTCAGTTAGCAGATCCGGATTTCCATACGCCACAGCCAATCGATCTTTTGATTGGTGCAGATGCGTTTTGACAAATTTTGAACGTAGGTCAAATTAGCTTCGGATCGCGGTGTCTCATATTGCAAAACACACGTTTAAGTTGGGTAGTTGGTGGAGCTATTCAGATGCCTCTAGGAAAAACTCGTAATTTTAGTACGAATGCGACAATAGAGAACCAAATGGCAAAATTTTGGGAAATTGAACAAGTTGATTACCAAAAACCATGGTCAATCGAAGAATACGCATGCGAAGATCACTTTGTTAAACATGTAACATATGCAAAAAATGGTAGATTTCAAGTTGTAATACCGTTAAAGGATTTACCGAGCAAGTTAGGTGAATCACGTGATATAGCCATTAAAAGGTTTATGTCATTCGAGAGAAAGTTTATGACAAATAAACCAATGCGAAAACTTTACACGTCATTTTTAAATGAATACGAACAGTTGGGTCACATGACGGAAGTCGCAAATGTATGCCAACGACAGTATCCCGATATTGCTAGGATCATTAAAAACGATATGTACGTTGACGATCTATTTACCTGTTTGGATACCGCAGATGAAGCAAACTATATTCGCAATATTTTATCACAAGTTTTTCCCAAACGCGGATTTGAATTGCGTAAATGGAAATCGAATAAAAGCGTCATATGCAGCTTAGATGCTGAACATGTGATGGAATTCTCCGCAAGAAACGAACATGATATCAAAACGGTAGGTCTTTCGTGGTATTGCGAAAGGGATATTTTAGCCTATAAAATTCGTAAGTTGGAATCTCAGAATTCCACCATTCATTTTAATGTTACCAAGCGCAACATATTATCTAAAATTGCGACAATATTTGATCCGTTAGGTCTATTAAGCCCATGCATTATAACCGTGAAAGTTCTCTTACAAATGTTTTGGTCCGAGAAACTTTGGGACTAAAATTTACCCGATCATATTAGGAAATCTTGGATGCATTTTGCTTCCGAGCTAGACTTTTTGAACACTTTGACGATCTCTCGAAAGGTAACATGCGACAACCCAACTCATGTTACTCTGCATGGATTCTCCGATGCTTCAGATAATAGTTACGGGGCTTGCATATATGTGGTGTCCAGAAATATAAATGGCGAGCATGCGTCTCATTTGATTTGCGCTAAATCGAAAGTCGCGCCATTAAAAACTTTGACCATACCTCGACTAGAACTGTGCGCCGCATATATCTTAGCGCAACTTATTGCTAAGGTTTTGGAATCGATCGATGTGAAATTCGATGGAGTTTACTGTTGGTCCGCTTCTACAATCGTGTTAGGGTGGTTAAAACATTCTCCTAGCTTACTCAAACCATTAGCACCATGCGCATGCAAACACCAAACCATGTAGCACACCGCGTAGCAGAAATTCAGAGGCTGACAATCAAATTAGAATGCAAACATGTTCCAACAACGACAATCCAGCAGACATGGCTTAAGTCCTAAACATTTGATTCAGTCACGCTTGTGGTTTTATGGCCCAGAATGGCTATGTGATTTAAGTTCGTGGCCAAATACCATTATGCCTATCGTTGATGTACCAGAAAAACGGAAAATATGTGTGACATCTGTGATTACTCACTTAAAATTTCCGTTTAAACGATACTCCAGCTATACCACGTTAAAACGAATTTCAGCATTTATTATTCGTTTCGTGAACAATTGCAGAATAAGACACGAACTCAGAAGTGTATCCGATCTGACTGTAGATGAGTTGAATGAAGGTTTTGTTTTATTAATTCGATTAGCACAACAAGACTCATTTCATAACGATTACGAAACTCTTTTACGAGACCGCGAGCTATGTAATAACAGCACGATTTTAAGTTTAAATCCCTTCGCAGATGAACGAGGAATCATGCGAGTTGGTGGACGATTAACGAATTCAGATTGTCCATATGCGAAGAAACATCCAATTTTATTAGCTCATAATCATCGTCTTACCGAGTTAATATTCATTCACGAGCATGCACATTTATTACACGCAGGTCCTCAACTACTTCTATTCGTCATTAGGGAAAAATTTTGGCCAACTTGTGGGCGTAACTTCGCTAGAAAAATCGTACGAGGTTGCATAAAATATTCAAGATTTCAAATTCAGAAGATTCAACCAATTATGGGTAACTTACCTGCAGCACGAGTTAAGCCAAATGTACCTTTTTCAATAGTAGGGGTAGATTATGCAGGTCCATTCCTGTTAAAGGATAGAAAAACGCGGGGATCCAAACCAATAAAATGTTGGGCAGCTTTATTTGTTTCTCTACACGCGAACTACATTTAGAAATGGTATTGTCACTAAGTTCTGATGACTTTCTACAAGCCTTTAACCGTTTTTGCAGTCGAAGAGGAATACCTGACAAGGTATATTCCGACAACGGAACTAATTTCGTTAAAGCGAATAAAGAATTGAAAGAATTCGGTCAATTCTGCAAGAAACTCAATCTCACATAATTGACTCTGTATCCAAGATGAACATCAAATGGCATTTTATACCAACGAATTCTCCTCATTTTGGTGGATTTTGGGAAGCGGGCGTAAAGAGTTTAAAATATTATTTAAAGCGTAATTTAGGTAATTCACACTTGTTCTTTTTTGATTTTCAAACGTTGCTTATTCGCATCCAAGCCGTTCTTAATTCCCGCCCATTGTTCCCATTATGTCCAAATCTTGAAGACCTAATTCCGCGGTCATTTTATAATGCTCATTTTATAATTGGTAAAACGACGATGTCAATTCCTGAACCATCGCTCAAGCACACTCCAGAGAATCGTCTTTCACATTACCAGTCACTGCAAAGTATATATGAGCATTTTTGGAAACGATGGAGTAGAGAATATTTAAGCGAACTTCAACAGAGAAGTCGTTGGAAAAGAAATCAAGGTCACCTAGAAGAAGGTCAATTGGTTGTGATCCGAGATGATAACCTTCCTCCCACTCGATGGAAAATGGCCCGTATAACACAGTTGGTCCCAGGAAAGGATGGTATTTCAAGGGTTGCCATCTTGCGAACGTCTGAAGGAACCACCACCACAGTCGCAACCCGACTCTGTCCTCTTCCAGTTGTCAGTTAGCCCTTTCAAGGCCGGGGGTATGTTCCGGCAACACCGCTTCATCGACCATTAATGGGGCGGCTACGGCGACCGACGGAGATAGACGAGGAGAGACGAAAAAATACGATATAATAGTTGACACGTTAATATCTCTAGTAAAAATAAAGCTGTAAAAAGTAATTCCAGTGCCTAAATTTACAGTCACTTATACACGAAACACCCTGTATAACGTAGACAATTTTTTTGCATTAAAGCTAATATCCCTACCAAAAATGGTAATCCTACATCAAAAAATAAATAATATATGACACTGTAAAATAGAGTCTGCAACTTCGATATTTTTTACAAAATGGAGGATATCGCTAAAACCATTGCGTTTAGTTAGAGGACGTGTTTCACAAAATATGTTCAGAATCAATAGAATACAAAAATGAATGAACATATAGGGTGTTCAATAAGAAAAAACAAAACTATATCCCGCCACGGTTTTGTGAGACACCCTGTATAAATACAATTAATTTTAAATTATCAAGATATCAACCGATATCGCACTGTTGGGACACGCTATATATAATATCCAAAACAAATAGAAATTCTGTAAAGAAAACTAAATAATATTTTAATTTTAATTATATTTTTTGGAATGTTAGATCTTATTTAAAAATACAATCTATATGTAAAACAGCAAAACACTCTTATTGCGATGTAATACAAATATATTAGCATATTACTGAATGTAAGAGTGTTGGGCAATTACTCAGTGTATAATGATTGAAACTGTTATACACAAAAACTTACTAACTAGAATTTTTTAATCACATTTCTCTTTCTATTAAAAAATGAACAATATTACGTTATTTCATTATAACCATTCATTTGGTAACTACAATAAGCTTGTTATGCTTTATTATCTCAAATATTAAAATATTTAGAGAATATATCTCATGTGTGTCTGAAGTGCAGAAGTACTGAGCCGACTGTTCTCTCATGCCTGTAGAATCAGGTATGAGAGAATCAATTCAAAAACACCCTTTGGCTTCACAAAGCATATCTTAGTAACAAATTAATTAAAATGAAACATTAATTCAATTAACAATTAAAATATATATTAAGACATAAGAAATATGAAATATTTTATATTACTATATACAAAATTTTATATTGTTCTTAAAAATTTGTTGTTTCCTTAAAAATATGTTGGGTATGTAATGTAATCATGGATTAGAATAAATAAAAATGATAATTAGAATTTGAATAGAATAACAAAAAATTACAATAGCCAAGAAATACTTATCCACTCACACAAATTTACTACCTTACTTACCTACTTACTAACTACTACTACTCTAACCAACCAACCAATCAAGTAATTAATTGCTTAATTATTTAATCACTTACTTACTTACTTATTTACTTAATTACTTACTTCTTACTCACTCACTCACTCACTGATTGAAAACCAAAAAACTGATAAAACTAGTAATAATATAGGGATTAAAAATAATATATTTATTTAGTATGTAACATTTCAAAAGACTGAATATTAATAATTAAATTAAATAGTTAGGTCTACCATGATAATTTATTCGCTTCTTTTGACCATTTGTATACTCCTCCTCTTTTTTTAAACATTTGTTCGTCAAAGCCTGAGAAGTGTAAGGCGTTCCCTACCCCAATATCCAAAATTGATTTAGATGGGGTTTTTGAACCACTTTGACAGTCTAAGAAACGCATCTAAAAATCAATGTATAAATATATACGAGGATGTCATGGAGTGAAAAGTCAGATACTTTTCCGATAGATGACGGTGCGATTGTAAAGCTGATTGCATGTCAGAAAAGTAGCTGCCTTTCTAGTCATGTAACATGAATTGAATGTCATACCGATATGACATTTAGCTTTATTGTGACAGTGTTCGAAAATAGATAAGTTCGATATTTTTGCTATCATATGCAAACCGAAGAAAAGCTGAAAAACTGTTATGAGGACTTTGCTCCTTTACATTTCATGGTTCATAAGTTATTTGCTCATAAATGCGGTTGAACCAGCACGAGTAACGTTTCACGCTCAGGACGTTCGATTAAAATCACTATTAACGAAATGGTTAACAATCATGTTTAATTTTTTCGATGTAGGTGTCATTGAAAGCTCAGTGTCATTTCAGTACACGTGACTGTGGTAGTGTAACTATTGTATATTGACATTCATTAGTATATATTGGTATATATTTTACTTACATATTCATCAAGAATAAGATAACTATTTTGCATTTTTACATTGGACTCAGCTACCAAGCATGGAAGAGATTTGTGCTTGTTGATGAAATCTTCAAACGATTCATCGTCGATATAAAATTTTTCGGCATTTCTTAAAGCGTCTTTTCCAATATTTTCACCCTCTAATAGCAAACATTGGAAAACTTTCCATCTTATAGGATTTAATTCTTTGATATCAGCTACCATATTTTCATCTTTGTTGTAGGTGTTAACCACGGTATTAATTTTAAAGAGTACGTTGTATTTGATGCACCAAAGTCTAATTTTTTTCAATTGTTCGATGTGGTTACGTTTTCCTTGGCCTCGTCCGATTAGCTGTAAATTTTCATTATTTTAAATAAAAGGACCACTGTCTCCGAAAAGTATTACTTTATTGGTTTCTTCATGAAAAGAGTCACATGATATAGCCAGTATATCTAGGTCCTGTCCATACCGTTCAAACCAACGTTCGGTTATTAAGGAACCATTTGAAACAATCGAAACGGAAAGTTTCAACTTTTGTTTGCAATATTTTACCATCTCGCCTAAATGTTTACCTCTTTCTGGTAGAAAAGGTTCACCACCACTAAAGTTAATTTTCTCCATACCTGATGAAACAAAATCAAACTAAGAATAACTATTAATCATAATTAATTATATAAAGGTTGTTCAAAAACGGAAGGAACTTTTTTCTCGAAATAGTTACACAATCTAGCAATGTATTAATCGGAAATCGTGATAGAACAATGCGCAAACATTAAATTCTGAGTATAACTGCGGCAACAATGATTAAAATCTTAATGACTAAATCTTAAAAAAAAACACCATATAGGAATTGCTTACAGCGTCAGTCGATTCAAAGTTTGCAAAGAATCTATTAATAATGATCCGAAAAGTGCTGGTTTGCCGAAAATTTACCCCAAAATGTCTAAGTTATGCCAGATTAAAGGTATCTGCGTACTTTGAACTGAATATGAGGTCTGTAGTTGGAGTATCGCCCTAAACAGGGCTGGATGGTGCTGCACGACAATATATTCTCACATTAAAAGTTTCTGCCGCTTGTGAATTTTTATTTTCGAAAACGTATCTGACTACTTTTTGTTCTCAGATATTCGAAAATTTAATAGTTCAAATCCAGATTTCAAAATTTATATAATACGCACGCTTTTTTTATCACTCTAATATCTCATTTTAGATGTGCTAAACGGGCATCTCACTTGTGTAGAGCTTAAGGTATATTTCCCAACAAATATATCCAATATTAGAGGCATTGAAAGCGATTTAATAATAATGTCGGTTAAAAATCAAACTATATAATAAATCGATTTGCTGTGAATACATATGAATATACAAACGACGTAACGATATCGATAACGATAATTGTTTGTGACCCTCCATACACCATTACCGCAACTTTTTAAATCTATAACGTACTAGCTAAACCCCGTCACGCTTTGCTGTGGCTCCGTCTGATATGAGATGAATAGAGAAGTAAATAAAAGTATTCTAGCGAACATAGATTCACCGAGGAAAACAATACCCTGCTTTGCGTTGCTGTGGAATCAAAGGAAAGGAAGAAAAAAATGTTTTTCACAGAAAATCGTTTTTTATTGTAAAGCTAGTGGATGGACTACATTTTTTGCTTGTCCATTTTCTGCATAAACATAAAAATCAGAAGGCTTACTTGCTCTGGAGCATGCGACGTATAATTGCCCGTGAGAGAAGCATTCGTTTTGTAAATTCAAACCGCACACTTGCAAATATTGCCCTTGCGCTTTATTGATAGTCATAGCGAATGCAAGGCGTATTGGTTTGAATTCGAACGCCATGTCGGTCGGAATGAGTAGTATTCGAGGAAATAGTACGTCTTCACGTTTGTGAGGTCCAATCAGAATTTTTGCTTCAATTAGATTGTTCAATTTTTTAACTACTAATCGTGTTCCATTGCATAACTTTGGCTGATTGATGTTTTGGAGTAATATAATTGGCACGCGTATTTTCAAATTCACAATGTGTGACGGTAATACGGAAACATCCGGTGAATTAAGAAATTCCGTTGGAAAATTCACTAATTCACTTTGGTTCATCACCTAGTCAATGGATTTATATGTCACTGTTTCACCTGTGATTATGTTTAGAATGATGTTATTCATACGACTATATATATATATATATATATATATATATATATATATATATATATATATATATATATATATATATATATATATATATATATATATGTATTTATATATATATATATATATATATATATATATATATATATATATATATATATATATATATATATATATATATATGTATATGTATAGATGTGAAAAAAATCTTACCTGCAGCCTTCAGCATATCGAAACCCATTTTCGCATCATTCAAATTCAGCATGAATGATGTTTTTGCGGTATGAAAACAAAACCCACAACTGTAATTACATACGCGCGTAAAGTGATAATTCACGCTTCTTGGCACGAAGTTATTTTTACCAGTTTGAAATTGAAAAATAAAATCACAACACATATTAAATAACACCCTAAATAGAAAGAATAAATAGTTATACATTTTTGTAGTAATTTGCAGCAACCATTCAGGCTGGGTCTGCATCATTGCTATTATTGCAGGGTACTGCTGCAGGGACTAAATGCACCGTATTTTAATAGAGATAAAAATAATCGACAAAGCAGTTTTTGCATTTCGGCTGAGTTCGACTATTTGCCTGGGATTTACAGAACTTCATTCATATCGTTAAGTTCTATTTGAGGGATTACCCACTAATATTGTAAGGTGAAGGTTGAAATAAATACATTTATTATTTTATAACTAAAATAATTTGAAGCAATACATGCATAATTTTGGCCTAACTAGTTTTAAAAAGATTAAAAAATAAATTGCTATTATTTAATATATATTTACTTATCAAAGAGGAAGAAGATATACCTAACCCCATTCTTTTTGACTTTTAACATAACATTACGGCGTTTTTGACATATGCATTAGTTATGAATCTGGATTAGTCTTTGAATATTTGTATTCAAAGGTATTAGTTTTATAAAATGACTGTTATTTACTAGTTGATGTTAACGTATAACTAGTCCACATAAAATGTGGTCAAATGAAAACATATCCTGCGGTGAAACATTGCCATAAAAAAGGCTAATGAAATGTAAAAAAATCACCTAATGCTTAGTACTAATATATAGTTTCATGTTATATAAATATGAGGATTATTTTATTAGGATATTTTTAATTTCTATATCAAGTTATATCAAATTTATACCCAATATTCAAGTATTGGTTATGTTAATATTGCTTTTTTGGAGTGCATTGCAATGTTTTTGCTTTCATCTAGAATTTTTAATACAATTAAAATCATGCTGTTTTGATACACTTTTTAATATGCTTGTATAGTGTATTTTTATCTGTACCTTATTGTATCAGTTATGATTGTTACAGCTCATAATAATATAACTGCTTTGTTTAGATTTATAATCCAGGGATTTACTAGTCTAAAAGAGTTTGTATCATCTGCTTCTTATGTAATTAATTATTGGTATCTTCTAGATGTTTAAGTAAAACGCTATCAATTAAATTACATTTATCGGCAGTAGTCAGTAGTTGTACTGTTCTATTTTTTATTTTTGTTAGATAGACCTTACAGTTCACTTCTGATTCCTTATTTATGCCTAATGATTCTATTTCTGAAATGGATTTGGGAGATCTTTAGTTAGTCTCAGAGAATTGTTTTGATAAAAAAACTAATGGTTGTAAAGGTATGCAATCAAGCATACACCTTTATTAGGTAAGTTCAATTAAATAATTTAATAATAAATTTATAATATATTTAATTAAATAATTTTTAATTAAATAATTAAATAATTAAGAAAGAAATAACTGAAATATCAACGAGTTTTTATTGTTAGTGAACATGCTGATTTTTAGTTACTATCACCATTTTCATTATATATCTTTCTTTTATTTTATTATACTACTTCTCTCTTCATTGGCGATGTGACCAATAAGTACGGATTAATAAATATAATGGCATTTTGAAAGATATTTATTTATTGACATAAATAATCAAAATATTATTGTATGTTACGAATATATAACAATAAATATATAATGGGCTTAAACGCAAAATCTTTCAGAGGGAGTCGGAGACCGCTGGCCAACGTCTGAAACCGAAAACAAAAAAACTTTCTTTGGAACGGTAAATATCAACTCTCTCCTGCGCTCAGGAAAACTACACGAATTGGGGCGAACATTGAATCAGCAAAATATCCAAATTTTAGCTCTGCGAGAAACCAGGTTGACAGATGATAACACCTTGGATTTTGGCAACTACAGAGTTTTTAAAAGTAAAACGAACAAAAGAATACTGAAAAATACACCACATCTCGGTGTTGCTTTCGCTATCTCAAAAACCATTCTTGGTTCTATAACTAATATCCAGCCAGAAAATAATCAACTAATGACACTATCCCTCAAGTGTGCCAACAAAAACATAACATTAATCATTGCACACCTCCCAGTTAACGAAGAAAATAAATCTAATCCTTAAAAAGTAAATAAGTCATGGGAAATTCTGGAAAAAAAATTCCCTCTAACCATGTAAAAATCCTATTGGGTGATTTCAACGCCCAACTAGGAAAAGAAGGAAAGTACAGAAAAACAGTCCGCAGTTTTCCCACTCATAAATGGACTAACCATAATGGCAGAAGATTGGTGGAACTATGCTCGCAGTTTGATATAAAAGTAATGTCAACCCATTTTAAGAAGAAAATATGGATGAATTTCAAATTGACCATGTTGCCATTTTGTACCTCAATTATAAAGAGATTTTGAATGTTCAAGTCAGAAAAGGAGCTAACATAGGCACCAATCACTAGTTGACTAGAATCAAACTTAGCTTAAAACCTCAAAAACTTATTCAAAAGAGACTGCTAATAACAAAGTTCGACCCTACGAAAATAAAACCAACCTTAACAGAAGAGCTTGATAAACAACCAGCATAGAACTGGCAAGAATTGAAACAAAAAATTATTAAAACAGCCTTAAAGTTGGTCCTTTACAAAAACGTAGAAAACATCCGTGGTGGAATGAAGTTTGCGAGCAAGCAATATTAAGCCGAAGTAAAGCATTCAAAGAGTGGAACAGTCAAAAAACCGCAATAAATTATAACATCTTTTTGGAAGTAAGAAAAGAAACATCGAAGATCATTAGAAAAACTAAAAGAAACATGAAAACAATCAACTTAATGAAATAGACAAAGATTTCCAAAAAAAGAACACCGGAAATGTTTACAAAACATTTAAAACTAAATTAACAGGCTATCAATCACAAAGCCTTTGCTTACAAAAGGAAAACAGACAATTAGCTCTAAATAACCAAGACAATTGCAAATAACTTGCGAAATATTTTGAACAACTACTAAACTGTCCTGAGCCCTTAAACAGATTACCAACATTAAACCCTAAACAAACAAACCCAGATTAGTTACCGTCGAATGAAAATGAAATAATTAGGCAAATCAAGCGACTTAAAAATAACAAAGCTTCTGGTGAAGATGGAATCACTGCTGAACTTTTGAAATCCGCTGGTCCAGGTTCAATCAAGGAAATAACTAAAATTCTACAAGAAGTTTGACGAACCGAACAGATGCCGGAAGTTTGAAAAGATGCGCTAATCCATCTACTACATAAGAAAGGAGATAGAACGGATGTAGACAACTACAGAGGGATATCTCTTCTCCCAGTTTGTTACAAGATTCTATCACAATGTCTACTAAACAGACAGATTAGAACCTGAAATTGGTGAATATCAAGCAGGTTTTCGACCGGGCAGATCCTGCCCTGAACAGATCCTGTATCTAAAGTTGATTCTAAAACATCAAAAACTGTACAATAAAAATCTCGTCTGTACATTTGTGGATTTCAAAAAAGCATATGATTCTATCGATCGCGAATCTTTATTCCAAATCTTAAAAGAACAAGGACTAGATCTGAAAACGCTGACAATTATTAAAGCAACACTAACTAACACAAGGTCAAAAGTTAAATATATGGGTGACATCTCAAAACCTCGTGAAATTAAAACTGGAGTGAGACAAGGGGATGGACTCTCGTCACTCTTATTTAACTCTGTTCTAGAAAAAGTAATACAGGAGTGGCGTGAAAAAAAGTCGGCCCTGAATATTGATCTCGCAATTTTGGCTCAAGATATATTAACGACACAAAAACAGATTGAAATCGTAAAAGAAACAGCAGAAAAGGTAGGACTCCAAATTTCTTTTGACAAGACACAATACATGACCTGCAACAGACTAAGAATGCGATTTCTAAAAACAAAATATGGTAACATCAGACGAGTCTCTCAATTCAAATATTTGGATGAAATAATCATGGGAAACGGGTTGGAAAAAGCGGTCAATAAGGGTAGATGTCAAAAAATGGAAACTGCATTGATACTTACGCAAAATATTTACAACAAAAAATGCATATCTAAAAACACAAAACTGAGACATTACAACACATCAATTCTTCTGTTGGAACCTTTGGTGTGAAATACTAAACTTGAAGAGATTTACCACTAAACATCAAAACGCTTTTTTGAATTGCTCGAATTTAATCATCGTGCGATTCATCGCATGAAAATCATTTAATCATCATGCGAAACATGCGTCGAGCAGTTCAAAAAAGCGTTTTGGTGTTTAGTGGTAAATATCTTCAAGTTTGTCAGAATGTCTATATGGGGCGGGCAGAAACGCTCATTTTGAATAGGAAGAGAGACATCGAGGAGATTGAAAAGGAGGAAAGAAAAATAAGAAAAATCTTAGGCCCCAAACAATTAAATAGCACAGCATACCGACTTCGAGAATACCAAGAAATCAAACAATACACAGATATTCATAGCGATATGAGAAAAAGAAGACTTAAGTTTTACGGACACATAAAACGGATGAAACCGAGTAGGCTAACTAGAGACAAATAGTCGAATTATATGAAAATAGGAGTAGAGCTAAAGTAGAAATAATTAAATGGATTGCTGCAATTAAAGAGGACCTAAGATAAGCAAATATTACACAAAGTGAAATTTAGAATAGAGGCTCTTTCAGACACAAGGTTAACGTTGCTGTTCGGAGATTTGGTTGGAGCCTGCGACCAGTTGCTAAATAGCCGTCTAGTCTGCCAACGCGTCTATCGGTAATTAACCAATTAAACAACTAAAATAGACAACTAAAATCAAGTTATAATCTAATGCATTGACATTTTTTTCCTTATGTCTTAAAATTTTGATATTGAATAGATAAATTATAGTACCGTACAATGTATAGACACTTGTAAATAAACAATTAATAACAACAACTAATTAATAATGTCTTGTTTGCATATCATCTAAAATTAGATTAAAACAAACACAATTTATTGAAAATATACTTAGTTCATTGCGACGTTTTCTGTTTTTGATTTATGTTTCTTCGATACTTCTTATACAAGAGGTATAAGGGATATACCGTCCTTAAATTTAACCAACGATTCTTTACATTATTTTGAATAAAAAGTTTTCTTAAAATATGTATGCAAAATGTAACCATTTCTGTAGAAAACTGGTCAGAAATTCTTAATAAATGGTAACGTCGCAAATTAGGAAAATTGAGTTTTTTGTTAGATTGGTCCTCTTAAGGTATTATTTGAAAATAAAATGTAATATTTTTAATTTATTCTATACGTTTCAGCAAAAATTTGGTTTGTTTTTTAACAAAAAACAAAGAAAAACTTACACATTAATATCATTTAATGTCAAAGTGGAAATTACTGGCACTAATTTTTCATAAAATAATTCGTTTTAAATGATTCAGGTCAAATTAAGAAACACATGATTAATTGTTTTATTAAATTAAATGTTCAAAATGTCCACCATTAGGGTTTATGCAATCGGTCCAGCGTCGTTCTAACTTATTTTCCCGAACACGTTGAAAAAGTCCTGGTATTTTTCTAATCTGGTTGGCAGCAGATTCTCCGTAAATAAGAAGCATATCATAATATTCACGTGCAGAATACAATTTTGGTTTAAATGTATGACAGATTCGTAATTAAAAAAAAAGGCTTTAACAATGTTTATTAGTAGTTTATTTGTTATATTCTAACCAATTATTATTTGTCAAATATGCTTTTACACATATTTGCTTAAAACTATAATTCTTGTCATAGCTTTTCAATTGGCGAATTTACAACCTTTTTTCGCGTAAACCCTTAGATTTTTGACCCTTGTAAGGAACTTTTTTCTTTTAAATGATATTAAGAGTCGTTGGTTATATTTACGAAGTTATTTCCATTGCACCCTGTATATCAAGAACTAATTTATTAACAATACATATTTTATTACATTTGAGAATACATTGTTGTTTTGGTCTATTTATAAAGTATTACATATTACTCATATCTAGAATACTTTAAAACCAATTTTGATTAATACAAAAACAAAAGCAAATATTGGTGTTTGTTGTTAAAATAACCCGATAACCTTTTATTAAAATATTATCGTCAAAATATTCAATTAATTTTCATGGCTGACTAATTCCAATCGGTGTCCATCGAGTTGATGATTGCCTTGACGAACCCGTTCAGGGAACTATCAGTTTAACAGCTCTAGTTCGGGAAATGTTCGATGCAGACACCGAAGCAGGGTCGTTGGACGATGATGACGAGTGTGAAGGGTAGTATCGACTCACCGCCTCTATTGCCGTTACAATTATTCTGAATATTTTGGTTGTAAACTTGCATGTTCCCGCGATTGTTTGAGTTGGTGGGGTTCACGATACAAAATATAAAATTTGTAGGAAAGCATGTAATTATGATATTTTTTAATGATATCGTTTCTCAACCTAGGGGTCGTGTTAAAAATTCTAGTTGTAGAGTTTTGTCGGCCGATATTTCAATAAGTTGGTTGTGAATCTCAATAGGCAATTCAGCAGCTGCAACAATATTTCAATTCCAGTAACTGAATTTTCAATTCGCGTAAAGGCATTTTCGTGCTCTCCAACACATGATCAATAACAGAATTTTCTAAATCTATATTTTTGGTAATATAATCTGAAGTAAAAGTGAATGCATCAAAATTGCGTTTTTCAAGGCTTATAATCCTAATACTAAGCTCCTTGATAAAATCATTGACTTTATCATTAGTAAAATGTTTTTGTTACGACCTTGTAAACTCGTATTCAAGTCATTCAAATGTGAAAATATATCACTCAACAGTAATAACGTTTCTCCATCTTGTAAACACTCTGAAAATGAGCTATTTTTATGTGTTTTTGTCAATTTTTTTTCAAGATTTTCAGTTCATCTCGCAATTCAAAGAGCCTCGTTAAAACTTTTCCGCGCAACAACTTCCTGACTTCGGTATGAAAAAGCAGTGAGTTGTATTTGGCACACATTTCTTGGCACAATGTGGAAAGTAATCTAGTCCGTAATGATCGGCTTTTATTGACATTAACATTTTGAAAATTATCTGGCATCGTTTTTGTAGCAAACGCATTTCGGTGAAGAAAGCAGTGCGTCCATTTCACATTTGGCATAATGTCTTAATTTTACTATCACACCACTGTTCTTCCCCGTTATTGCTCAGTACATACCGCAATGCATTTATTAAAGTCCAAGTTTTCGTTTTGTGCTGTATCAATAAAAAGTTCGCCAGTTGCACGATCAGGGATCGATTTGCAAAATAGAATATTTTCTTTAATTGACCCTCGCATACGTATCGGACAAAACACAAAAATTGCGTATCGGACAAAACACAACAAAATCGACACATCTGTTGACTCGTCAAACAGCAAGTGATTGGCAAAAAATTAACTTGATTTACTTTTTTAATTAATTGATCGTGATTTTTTAATTAATTGATCGTGAACATCATTTGTTTTTTCATTAATACGTCTTGATATTGTGTCAATTGAAAGTGGTATAGTTTTCAACTGTCATCACTTATCTTCACGTTACTTATCTTTACATGACTTTTCATCACATTGACCATATCAATGGGTTAAATGAGCTTTTCCGCAATCGTGTTAGGTTTAGAATCTCTGACCATGCTACTAAATAGGATGTTTGAAGTGCTGCAGTCTCATTACGACTTGATTTGTTGATAGCAATTTGTTGATTTATGCTCGAAAAATTCTAATCGTTTGTTTTATAAAGACGGGTGTTTTGTTTCCAGATACCGGACAAAATTTGAAAGGCTTCATGCTTTCACACACACATTGTGGGTTGTCATCCAAGGCAATTAATCCATATTTTAAATATGTTTCATTGTGCAATCTAATATTTTTCTTTACTGTTTCACCAGATATACGCGGTGCATTTCATTTTATCACAAATTTGTCCATTTTATTTAATATTATTAATTTATTTTGTTACCACACTGTTATTAATTTATTTAACACCGAGTGAGAGAAGAAATCGTAGTATTTTATAGTGGGTGAGAGAAGAAATCGTAGTACTTCTTTTCGTAAAAACGTAATTAACAATGAAACTCTTCGTCTCGTTCCTTTGTTTTTATTAACAAAGCGTACCGCTTGTACGAACCTGCCTAAGCGCACTCGGGATGAATGATCTGTCTCGCATGGAATGGCCCGGTGGCGTGAGGTGCGCGGGCGGGTCATTTTACAAGTGCAGGCCACAGGTTCGAACTGGTAAAAGTAATATAAAGACAAGGGTTACACAAGTCTTGTAGTTCGGTATTGTGGCTGTGGCGTTTTGTGGCGATATTTCGGATAAGTGTAATGGCCCATTCACACATATATCCGTCATTTACGATTCGTCATTTAATACTAAGATAAATATATGTTTCGTTTTTTAGACGATTCGTAAGCGTGTGAACACGCTCATATGAGTTTATAGGCCATTTAAAAATAAAACCGATTCTTCATAAATCACGATACTGGAAAAAGGAGGAATCGTCGACGGGATAACCGGCCGATGACTTTGATAGCGTCAAATTAACATATTATGGTGTGGGGGTCGCAACATTTTTTGATTAACTTTTTGGCAATTTCGCGGGTCTCGATAATAAAAAGGTTGAGAAACGATGTTTGTTTTAATGATGTATATATATATATATATATATATATATATATATATATATATATATATATATATATATATATATATATATATATATATATATATATATATATATATATATATATATATATATATATATATATATATATATATATATATATATATATATATATATATATATATATATATATATATATATATATATATATATATATATATATATATATATATATATATATATATATATATATATATATATATATATATATATATATATATATATATATATATATATATATACAGGGTATATGGTATACACAGGGAATTCAAAGTTTGATAAATCCTAAACAGTGTAGTTATGAAGTCTGGCCATTAACACCCCATTTACCCAGTGGTTTTAGGATAGGCATTGAATGAATCCATTGAATATCTAATTAGCTTAGCGCCTTCACGAGTCCCACGCCAATGGAGGGGCAGTAGTGAAGCTAGTGGGCTCTCTTCCCCCATAGTACCCATGTTAGATAAGTTCACTTATCATCATGACGTACGAAATCTGGTGCTTACACACCAAATCTGGTGAAAAAAGTTAATTACTTCCTTACTTTTAGACCATTAACATAGAGTTGGTACTAAAAAAATATACGATGGTCAATTATCTAATAATCTAATAGCATTGAGCGTCAGACCGTTGGTTTTGTGGGCTTTTTTAAAAAATGTTATAATTCGAAGTTTTCGTTTTTCATTCCAGTAAACAGATTTTTGCAAAAGTGCCCAGGCTTCTGTTATAGTACGAGTAATTTTAATGATGCGTTTCATTATTGGATCATAATCCATACTTTGTTTCTATGATATTTGGGCCATTCGAAATATCGTAGAAAAATGTTCAAACGTACATGCAAGCGGTCCGTGTTCATCTTTATCGTGGTTCTTTTCTATAGATTTGATAAGATGTTCCAATTTCTCGTTGCTTCTGTTCCATCGTTAAATGGTTATCTACCTATTTGTCGTGTTAATATCGATATTGTGTGTGACGTAACATCATCATGATAGGTAGCGTCTAATTATTCCATTTCTGAACATAGGGGAAGTATGTACAAAATGGCATATATGGTCTAAATGAAACACTAGTGTTTTTTTAAAACGAGAGCTTTAGCGCATTGTTTTCTTATCCAAAAAGTGCCTAAAGCGACACCTACAAACCTGCCGAACTCACTCCACCGCACGCTCAGTTATCAGCTCAGTTACAGGTGAGAACTTGTTTGCGGCTTACAAAAGTTTTGTTTTTATTGGACTTCTTTTTATGATTTCGGTAAGTTTTTGACAAATATACTTCTTTCTTTGAACTTAAATGGATATTTTATAATCATAATCGTAATAATAATCAAATAATAACTTGTCGCGTTTAAAACAAATTAGAGTGTTTTACACGCAAACAGAACAAACAATATGTTTACAATAATGTGTGGACAAAATGACATACAGTACTTATGGACAAATCGACATATAACATGTAATACATGTTATATTAAATTTCAGATATAAATAAGTTATTAGACTTTAAGGTATTCTAGTGAGTAAGACCTTAGATTTCAGTTTTCGAAGTAGCAACTTAAATTAGAACAGAATTACTTATTGATCTACATTAGATCAGATTGTAATATCAGTAAATGTCCTTCGGGGTGTTTATTTAAAGAAAAAAAATCAGATTCCTGTTAAGACGTGCCTCGGGGCTATAAAAGGAAGACCGGCAATCATGGATCCAAAAATAAACGGAAGAATCCATTAAAGATGTGAAAGAAAATAAAATGGGATGGTTTTTGGTTCAAAACGCTATCTCACAAGACTTTGAGACGTCACGCATTACGTTTGAATAAAACATTAACACCTAATACTAAAGGTCGAAAGTAGACCATTTAAAATTATCAAAGTGGCTGAAAGCTCACCAAGGTCGTGTGGTGATACACTTACAGATTGGAAGTTTATTCAATCAAGACTATGAAAAAACTGCAACTGTACAGAACGTATCCAATGGGTTTAGAAGCACAGGTCTCTGGCCTCTTAATATTGATAACTTTCCAGACCATGATATCTTATTTGAGCCAGCAAAAACAACGAATTGACTCTAGAACCTAATCCGGAAATTAAAAATCAGACTATCCAACCTACTCAAAGCACTACTCCAGAATTACCTAACATAACTGAAAACTCATTGCCTGTTTCTATGAAAATTCGAATGCCTGGTAAAACAGCAACTAGCACCGATCACGAAATACCTAGCACTTCTCGAGATTATTTGTCTGTTCTGTTAGAAACTCTAATGCCTCTTTCAAAAGGAAAGTTTGTCAGCGGTCAAGGAAAAAGAAAACTTAAGAATCGTAATTCTTTCTTGCTGTTAACTTCAGCTTCTACTATTGAAGAAATTACAGATCGTCAATTAAAAATTTCACTGGAAAAAGAAAACGCAAAGTAACTAAATCTCTTTTTGACCATGAAGATGACACAGACAATGAAGTTTACGCAATTAAAAGCCAAAAAGACGAATAAGATTGTCCGTGCATATAATGCATGACCTGTTGTCATAGTTTAAGCCCGGTGTTGGCTGCTATGCATTCTATGTTTTTGCTGGGCATACTCATCATCTGCTGACTTGCCAAAGAAAACAAAGAAATTTGTATCCGAGCTATGCGTGTAATAAAAATAAATAATTACGCGTTTCATTATGTCCATAAATACGTATAACATTATGTCCATAAGATGTATGCCATTCTGTCGGTATAGAAGGGATAAACTGGTTTTTCGTCAAAAAATATGCCTATATATTCAGCCCTGGTGTATATTTGAATGATATTTTCTACCATGTAAAGGGTGTCTCAGAATGTTTTTCGTTTTTGATACTTAAAAAATAAAATGTCAGAGTTAATTCAAACTTGTTTAATTGCTGTTAAATTACAGAGTAGTTTTTGAATTTTTACTTATGAAAAACAACAATCCTTAAGTGCGCACCATCGGCTTCTTCACTTGAAACTATCAATCACTCGCTGGAGTATCGCTCTTGGAATCGTGTGGATTTCGTCTGTTATTCTTTGCTTTAAAACATTTAAGCTGGGTGGTAATGGGTTGGAAACCTTACTTTTTAAGTAGCTTCATAGGAAAAAAACCAGCAGGTGTTAAATTGAAGCTCCTAAAACGATTTTTCATTATCCTGCAGAATTCGACTCGTTTAGGTGGATCATCGGGCCTCATCTCTTGCACAATAAGAATTTTGTAGGGGAGCAAATGTAAATATTTGCGAATAATGCGATGAATCGTGGATCTGGGCAAATGTAGAGAAGTTGCGCGGAGTCGTAGAGACTGCCGTGGATCGTCTCTAACAGACTGGCAAACGCGGTTAATATTTGTGCTCATTCTTGATGTCCTTTTGCGCCCAGTTGATTTATCCGGCATTGGGTTTTCAGTCTCTTCAAACTTGCGCACCTAACGTTTGATTAAATTCGCTCTTGGCACAGTTCTCATTCTGAGACACCCGTTATAATTGTAATGGGTCGTACTTTCATTAAGAGGTAGTTTGAAAGAATTTGTATTTTATTAATAAAAAAATATTAAAGCATGACATTTGGGTAGCTCATTAGTCGCTTGAATAGTTGCTGAGAATGTTGGTAAAATGTTACATTGAATATTTTAATATTGGCAGGTTGAGATACTAAGTAGGAGTCATTAAAGAAGAGACATTTTTAAAGATAATTATTTATTTATGTACTAGATTTGTACTAAATATATAAGTACCCTATATAAAAATACATCACTCTACACACAGTTTAATTATGGACATCATTACAATATAAATTGTAAATAAAAGATTTTCAATACTCATTGATTGCTTTACAAAGGGAAAGGATTATTATAAATAATTATTAATATTGGATCGTTACATTGTTTGCATTATGGTTAAATTTTTGGGTTTTGGACTGAATACGTGGAAAACATCCATCCAGTATATTATTGATTCCTAACTCCATTTTATAAGAACATGTGTAAGAAACGTTCTACTCAATTAAACTTAGTTTGATTCGTATTTCATACTCATGAGAAACAAGAAACAGTATCTAATATTTCACATTATATCACATTGTACATAAACTGTACTACACATTTATAATTCGTTTATTTGATTAATTCTAAAACTTTTCTATAAAAAAAGTTGAAATTATTATTTACAAATATCTAGATCTAAGCTGTTTTAATATAATGCATTTAAATTTGTTTCCTTACGTCTTTAGCTTTTGATACTTGGGAAATAAATATTTTTACAAAAAACTATTCGATATATGCTAATAAAATGTACAGAAATTCACAAAGGAAATAAATAACAATAACTAATCAAATACTTGAGTCTTTTCTTACTCATCCGACCATTAAATATGACAAATGCAAAATAAAGGTTTTCTAGTTATAATTTGTTTGATAATACCTTTCAGCAAGATTCAAAATGTTAAAAATAATAACCTTATTACAATATTTAGAGATAATACATTGTGTTCTTTTTAAGTATTTATAAATTTGACACATAAATTATATCACTGTAGTAGTTTAACTAATTCTGATGAAAAAAAGAAAACTAATATTATATATTAATGTTGATTTTTATAACTGTAGATGATGTTGCAATATAATCGTCAAAATGTGAATATCTAGTTTAGATCTGACTAATTTTAATCACCCTTGATGTGGATGCTGTTGTGGGTGAAGCTGTTTCCATCTCGGGCATGTCCTCAACTTCCTCCAGGCTCCCTTCGATGGAACAGCTCAGAGAACTACTAGCTGAACTAAGTTCGTTCAGAAAATCGAAAGATGCGACCGCTTCCATCTCTTTTTCACCGTAGCGGACGAAGAAATCAGGCCGTCCGATAATGGTGGGTCTGGGTGGTGGTATGGATGCCCTGACCACCGCCACTGGCGTTAGGCCTGGTCTGGACGCCTTGGCTGCAAGCAGGCACAACATGCTTGTACGTTTCACACGGTTGTCTCCGTCAGTGGCGTGCACGGTGCCGAGGCAGAAGCTTCAAAATCCCCAACATTTGTACTGAGGTACTCGATTACGGTATTTATTGTGAGATTGGGCTGTGTACATGGTTAGAGGAAAATATAGGGCATAGGAAATAAATGAGAAAACTTCAGAAGTCGAGAATGGCGTTCGGGAATATTTCCATAGAATGAGCAGTTTAAATATACCAGTTTCTGCTGATGTTCTAAAAACCAGAAGACATTATGGATGCATTTTTTTGCTTATTTATTCGACTGTGGTAATTTTTAGTCTTATGAGAGAAGCCACAGAAGTAGTTAAGAAGTTACAAATTAATCTGATAATATTTCCAAATACATGACTCAAATTCTAGGAAATATCTTAAGAATATAAGCGATTTTTAGCGATCTAAATTTACCTTTAAAATAAATAATTTTTCCTTTCATTTATTCATGATAATTTTTCTTTTTCTTTGGTTCTCAGAAATATGTAATTTTTTGTAATACTGCAGTAAATATCTTTTACTTTTTTAGTATCCTACAATACGAAACATTAAATGATTTCTTCATAATCTGGAAGAATTTCTTGAAAGATTTGTGAAACTTTTTACTAAACATTTTAATACATTTCATGATGTAAAACTTTTCTTAATAAAAGTTGAAATAATCGATTTTATTGCAAACTTACAAGTGAAATTACAAATTTATTAACTGAATTGCATACATTAACTAAATTCACCTGTCTTGCATATTTCCAGAGTTTATTTAGAATATATTTTTATTAAGTCCTCAACATAATTCTCGGCCGTAACTACCTTTGAGATTTATTTATTGGAAATATTTAATCTTCAAAGTAATCTTCCTCACTTTCTAAACACTTTCATAGCCTTTCAGATTGTCGAATTTTTCGTTCGTCGATTGACGAAGTTTCAATAGTCGAATCCCAGATCGAAAAAATTTGATGGTTTTAACGTAATAATGTCATTGAGGTTTTTTCGACTTCCTCAAGATATGTAAAGCGGCTATCAACCATGCGATGTTCGCAGGATCGCAAGAGGTAAAATCCAGAAAGGCCCAAGTTTGGAGAATAAAATCTTCAAGCTCTACTTGCTGATTATTTTTAGGGTAACTTTGTCTGAAGGTGATCGTGATTTGTCTTGAAGCAGAATTGCTTTTCCCCTTGCTAATATAAAGCTATTTTTCTCTAGAGCGTCACCAATTCGGATCAGTTAACGCTGCGGATAACGGTCAGTGACTGTTTGGCGGGTATATTTGGTTTTGAGGTACTGATTGATGACTCACAAGAATTGACCCACTGTTTTCGCTTCTTTGGATTACCGTAGAGAATCTACTTTTCGTCACATGTCACAATTTTATGCAGGAAGTTCATTTCCTTGAACTTGGATAGTAATGACATAACAAAATCAAAGCGTCTATTCTTATCTTCAGCTGTGAGTTCATTGGAGATCCTGCGATTCTTTTTTGGAGTTGTTTACCTAGCTTGTGTAAATGTTTACAAATGGCTTGCGGTGTTACTCCGAATTCCTGTCTGAGCTCTAGCAGTATACAAGGATTTTCTCCCAGCAGTGCTTCCAATTATTCAACTTTAATTTTGTTGGGCTGTCCCGGACGTTCTGACGACACTTCTAACAAGTACTGTACAGCATTATCTCCCAAAGCCATACAAATTATGTCCTGAGTTCCCACAGTATTTTTTTCAGTTGAAAGACGAAAAGAAGAAATATACGAAAAGAAGATAGCGTTCAGGTTATATCCAAAATAGGTTCATATATTGTACCTCGTTTTGAAGCTGAAAGATCGAAAAAAAAATGATTCGAAAGGTATTGCAGTTGATGAAACGCAGCGGCTGAGAAGTAATTTGAGGACCTAATATCTCAACATCTAGTTTTTTTTGCTATCTAAATTAATCAAGTAATAACAAATTAAACTGCTTATAATATGTACTATTACCTAATAAAAATGAATATTAATTGAGCAACTATTGTTTTGATAAATAGTGTTCATTCCAAAATTAAAAAATAAAAACAAAACAAAAAGGAAATGTGTAAATTATGTATAATAATAGGTATTATATCAAGTGCCAAAAACATTCACCTGAACTGAAGTTAATCGAAACTAAAAACTACGAAAATTTAAGAAAATACAGTAACAAAAGATGTGAGGTAGAAAGTAAATGATGAGTACATAAGTAACTAAATTTTGGATGCATAACTGTTTTTATTGTACTTCAGTAAAAATGCTTGGGACTGTTATAGTTACTGGCAGTGTTAAAGAAAAGACATATTTTTTCCATTCATTATTAACACTAAATCGTAGGAAGGATTTGAAAAACCTAGCTAGTTACTATTAGCATGCTTTGGCATAGGAAATTTAAGGAAAGGTGTGATTAAGATTTTCTTAGATAAAAAAGCGCTTGAATAAAAGAAGGTATATGAGTTAAGAGTACAAAAGGAGTATGAAGGCAAAGACATTGTGTTAGAACAAAGATGTGATACATAAATTAAAAAAAAACGGTGATGCTAACAGCATTTACTGTATGTTGATATTTTGAAATGCGCATGAACAATATTACCATTAAAAAGATTAGCTTTATAACATATTGTGGTTGCAAAAAGTTTTCACATGTAATCTGAAAAGAAACCGACCTTTTATGTCAGATCTGGGGAATATCCAGCTTTTTCAAGCGTGATATTTTGACAGGTATCTGCAGCAAGTGCCTATTCGACTTTCCTTACGATGGGTGTTAGTACCCATGATGGTGTTGTGGACTCGAAACTATCGCGTGTTTGCTCAGGACACCTTTGCCAAAACTGGTGAATTAGAAAAATGCCACGAATGACTCTTTAGGCGTCACTTCAACATTGGATTTTGAAGCAGCCGCAACACTATCAGATAGATAGTTAACTTTGCGAACGAAGGGTTCATTAATGAAAATTAAGCTACCTGGTCCTTCTCGATCAGTGCGGATACAGCGAAATGTGGATAGGGTGATGGAGGTGATTGTGCGAAGTCCTACTCGGTTTACTAGGCAGCACGCTTCTGAATTAGGGACGAGTAAGAGCACTGTAAAGCGTACGTTGGATTAATGATTTGATTATCATTTGCATGATGATTTAATCTGTCAAAATTGATGATTGCTCAAGAGTTGAATCAAAGGGATTATCAAAAACGTCTCATATTTGCTTAAACAGTGCTTGATATGTTTGAAGAAAACAAGGATATGATCATCATCATCATTCTTGATGAAGCTCAGTTTCATTTAAATGGAGCTCTCAATAAATAAAACTGCCGATTTTAGGCTTTAGAAAAATCTACGTGAATCTATTATAAGATTGTATAATCCCTGTATAATCTACTATAAGGAACATTATAAAACATGGTGATTTAAACACCTAAGGGGGTACTAAACTTTTGAGTGGTAGGAAGATATTAATTCAGCTTTCTGTGAAAACTAATTCTTTAATTTTTATGGAAATGCATTTTAAAATATCGACATTGAATTTAGAATGCTATTTACATTGTTACACTTTATTTTCTATTGTTCAGGAAGAAAAGTAATAAATATAATTATAACATTTTTAGATATAACTTTTTTAGAAATACGAGAGAGTGAAATGTCAGATACTTTTCTGATAGATGACAGTGACATCGCAAAAGTGATTGTATTTATAAAAAGTAGCTTCTTTCCTAGCCACTTTCTACGCTCCACGAATTTCAAGACGATATGACACTTACTTTTGTTTTGACAGTCTTCGAAAAGAGATGAGTTCGATATTTCTGCTATCGTGGAAAAAAGCGCACTTTTTGTGTTGATTATCCACGTTTGGAGTGGAAAAACTGTCGCAAAAATCGATTGAAAGTTTAAAAATCATTATGGGGACTCTGCTTCTTCACATTTTACGATTCATAAAAGTGACCGCAAAAGCGAGTATAAGTGCAATCCGTGTATCAGAAATATACCAGAAATGAAGGAACATTCAAAACATGCTTCGGAGCGAACGTGTTTCCATTGGCCGGAAAGGTTATGATCACTGTTTTCTGGGATTTGTCAGAGATTCTCTTCATCTACTATTTAGGTAAGGGAAAACCGATTACAGAAAAGCATTTTTCTGTAATCTTATTGATCTTCTTCCACAGCGTGTTTTTCATTTGGTGAAGAAGTAAGTGCTGTTTCACTACGACATTGCACCCGCTCATTTGTTCGCTGTTGCAACAGACAAATTGGTACGAATTGATGCAGCATTAACCGTATTTTCCGGACTTGACACCCTCCGACATATTTCTCTCTGTATACACAAAAAAATGACTGACTGGAAAGAAATTCACATCAAATGGAGACATCATTGCGGAAAAAGGGGACTATTTTGCAGAGTTCGACAATGTTGGAAGACAAGATAAGTTTGAAAATCGTTGGGCATATTGTATCAAGGTAAAATGAGATTACGTTGAAAAATAATCGGATTTTCGATTTCATTTAAAATGTAGTCAGATATTTTCACTTTTCCTTCGTATAAAATATTCATAGTTGTACTAAAATTTCTACCTCAAATTTTCTCTTCCATAAAAAATAAAGTGTTTATATTTAAATATGTTTTGTAAGGCAGTCTAATAGAGAAAGTGTGAACGGACATATTTACATATTTTGGAAAATTCGCAAATGCTGAAACCATTTATTTACCTTTCTTTTGTCTGTGATACTTGTGAATTTTATGCAAATGACCATAATCTGGAGGATCTTCAGGAGAATCGCTGGCGATACTATCTCCACAAGAAGAGGTAGGTGATGAGTCACTTGACACTGATGCCATCATAACATCAAGTAAATTAGCTCTGGCCTAAAACAGTAAGTCATCAACTAAATTATATGAATATTTATATTTTTATATAAACTTACCTTGGGATCAGTCAAATCAATATCCTTTTCTACATGAATCCATCCGGTAGGTCTGCAGGCCTGATCTAATTTTGGATTCGGTATAGTTTCATTGGTTTCTACAGTGATGTTTTCATCTCCATTTTTTATCATGCGATTTAGTTCGTCGATTACATCTTTTGAGGTTGCGCGTTCATGGAAGCTAACGGCACGATGTGGTGGCCCTTCGATGATGTTGCTTATAACACCTGAGGTACTTTGCGGCAATTTTTCAGCAGTTATAATATGTTGAGGTGGATTATTTTGATGAACATGGACGATTTTCTAAAAAATAACACGTTTATTGTTGAACGTAGGTTCTTGATTTAATTAAATTTGATATATCAATAAAAAGTTCATGTGGTTTTTGTTGTTCGATTTTAGGAATATTTGTACTTTCTAGAAATTTGTTTTAATTTGTTTTTTGAGATCATTGGCTTCATATTAGTGAACTTAAACTGTTATTTATAATAAATATACATATTTGGATTTTAGTTTAATTTTAAAGAACGAAAATACGCGTTCTATATATACTATTATGGTGATACTATTGGGTTGATGCAAAAGTTCGTTCCGTTTTTATTATCTACTTCACAAGTTTAAAGTTTTAATTTTGTTTGAAATAAGGAGCATTTTCGACATATAACGCCTTTATATTTCCTAAAAGCCAAGAATATTCCATAAACGCAAAAAAGATATGTGCTCTGCATGGGTAGGGTGCCGTTGACGATCCCATGTGCCGAAAGTAGTTCAGAAAGTTTCGTGAAAACAAGTTTAATCTTAAGGATGCATCGTGTTCTTGCCAAAAAACCAATATTGACTTTGGCCAGAACTCGACACAAACTCTTATAATTTGATTGGGATATTTTGACTCTTGACCTTGCGCCCTTCGACTACCATTTATTTAGATCACTTTAAAACAGCTTAGATCAGGGGCTCCCAAACTTTTTCTGTGCGCGGCGGATTTACAGGTTTAGTATTTTGTCACGGCGCCCTAGTCAAAATATGTGTTCAATGATACACTCTGAAGCTTCTATAGGTATTTATTAGAACTGACATACAAAAATATAAATTGACAGAAAATTATAAAAACTACAACAAATGGTGAAAATCTTTAACGGCAAGTTAGTCAATGCGACTTTTTCAAATCATGGAATAAGATTAGATACTGCTACTCTCATTTCTTGCTCCACTCAGTTTTGAGCGATATTTGCTTTTTATTACAGCTACAGCTGAAAATCCGGCTTCGCACCGCGAAGATGTAGCAAAGGGAATGAAAATCC
This sequence comes from Cosmopolites sordidus, assembly GCA_031761425.1. NCBI lineage: Eukaryota > Metazoa > Arthropoda > Insecta > Coleoptera > Curculionidae > Cosmopolites > Cosmopolites sordidus. Next base: position 365,716 of record JARFXV010000708.1, on the reverse strand, counting down.
TTAAAGTTTTTGAACTCAGACTTGGATATTTATTTTTCCCCGTTATCTACATCAAATCAAAACTGCATCAAATCGGAATAAGCACATTTTGTTTTAAGGCTGTTGTCGCATGAGATTTCAATGAGATTCTTTCTTCTTGCGAAGTAAATTCTGGTGGAGCTTGAGCACGGAAAGGATCTTGGATCCACGAGAATTTTTCGACATTATCTTCCGCAAAGTATTTTGCTAACCACTCAGAGAGCTTTGAAAGGTATTCTGTAAAAAGGGACATCAAGTCTTGTGAAACAACGAACTCATTAGAGTCCGCGTATTTATGCAATTCAGTGAAACAATCTTGACCGCCATCCCCATTAATTTTTCTTATCCACAACTGCAGCTTTATCCTAAACGCCTCAATCTTCTCCAAAAGTTTCAAGATGTGTGTATGTTATTGCCTTGCAGAGACAGATTCAAGGTATTCAGTTTCTCTAATATATAACACAAATATCCTAGTTTCAGCAAAAAGTCTGGTTCGGAAAAGTACCTGGAGTTTTCATGACCTTCTTCTTACAGAAAAGTGTGAATTTCTTGTCGTTATTCGAATGGGCGGGATAAGATGTTTCCAAGTGAAAGCAATCGTGAACTGAAGTGATATAGCATGGTCGTGTGTTCAGCTCCCATATCTACGCATAGTTTTTTGAACAATCTGGCTTTCAGTGGCCTGATTTGGTTTATGAAGTTTACTACGTCTATGACACGTTCTAATATCAATTTCAATTGAGAACTCATCGACTTCGTTGCAAGTGCTTTTCTATGGATGATCAAATGGGTCCACATAGCATGAGGTGCTAAGCTGCGAATAAGTGCCTGTAATCCTCAATAGCAGCCAGACATTGATCGAGCACCATCAGTACATACGCTGATGCACTTTTCCCAATTCAAATCATTTTCTGTTATTAATTTGTCTAGCATCTCAAACAAGTCTTGAGCCTTTGCACTTTCAACGATACTTTTGCAGAATTCAAGGTCTTTAACAATAATATTATAATCATAAAAAGATGTGCACCTTTATTACTGTCAGTAGCCTCATCAAGTTGCAGACCAAATCCCTTGCCTTTCATTTTCTCTATTAATTGATCACTGATATCCTCAGCTCTATGATGGATTCTTCGACTAATATTGTTGTTAAACAAAGATATCTTTGAAATTAGTTTTCCCGCCATAACATTAACCATGTCAAGAGCAGCCGGTAGAATAAGCTCTTCTGCGATGGTGTAAGGTTTTTTGCACTTTGCCACTCTGTATGCCACCTTGAAAGGTGCTAGCAGGAGGGAGCATATCGAGGGAACACATTGGTTTGCTTCTGAAAATTTTGCAACTTCCTACTAAAAAATTCGCGGGATTATCCAACCATAGTAGGGTGAATGATATCCAGATGTCCCTTTAGCTTACTTGGGAGCATACTCTCGGGGGCCAGAATTTTCAAACAGAGTACACACTGTGGTCTTTCTTCATTGTTTACTTCTACCGAAAGTACTTTTTTCTTTCGCCAAAATCAAAATAACTATCATTGTATTTACGATATTTCCGTTTTTTTTACACCCCGGCACTTATCGATGCTTGATCATTCTCACTTGAACTGGCAAAACTTCTTCTCGCGTGCATGTGTTTCGTAATGAAGCTAACTAAAATGACAATTGCGAAAGGGTCGAATGCCGACACGGAGGGGTAAGAGAGGGGCGTTGACGTCGGTATGTACGAGCGGGAATACCTACCGATGAACGCAGCGAACGATGGATGCAGATCGCGCGATTTAATTTTTTTAGTTTGCACCCGCGAATATAAGTAATTTTAGTTTCCAGAGAAGAGAAACAGGTTACTGGTTATTCTCCACGGTTATTAACTAACTGGTTATTCTCCACGGCTCCCCGTTTGAGAACCCCTGACATAGATGGTAACACACTTTTTATTTTCTTGGAAGATTTGAAAAATAACGACGAAGAGTTTGTAGCGTTTAAAAATTATCGGCTACTACAGGTAGTATTTTTTTGCGCATATCTTGCTTCAAGACGCATCTATATACTTTGGAATGATGCTGAGACAATCGAAAACCTCGCGTTGTACTGAATACTCGTCTCTATATCAAAAAGACGGTCAGCGACCTAGCAGTCGACGCTGCAGACAGTTCCGGTTAAGTAATCCCTGGTATGTTTATTACTTAGCCAAGTCCTGCACAGGCTTATTTTTTTGGTATTTTTTAGAGGGTTTTAGGATCGGAACATTTTAGGATCCGGACATTTTAGGATCCGGACGGTTTGGATATCAAACTCCCGACATTTTAGATACGTGGCATTTTAGTTACCAGACGTTTTTGATGTGGGTATTTATGGTAACAAACATTTTGGATTCCGTACATGTCAGTAACTACTCATCTTAGTTACTGGACTTTTCAATAGCCGGATATTTAAACAGCACCACAAAGGATAAAGACCAGACTATATTTTATTATTATTTTCACTATTATCACCCATTTATTATTCAATCACTATTTGTCTACCATCATTTTGAGTTTTAAGAAAGCTATATAACATAAGAGCCCTTATACTTTAACCTATTAGTTTAATGTTGAACATTTTCATCTTTATTATGCCTAGTTAAGTAGGATACTTGTAATATCTTTTTTTGTGTTATAATTATTTATTGTTTTTTGCAATTTATTTATTTGCTATTTATTGTTTGTTATTTTTTTGTTTTTGTGTTTGGGGTAGGTAAATCCATTTTCCCAGTTTAAGGGTTTTTTTTTAATTACGAAGAACTAGGTGGTCCCCTTATCGAAGTGCCGACGAGATCCATCCGTGACCCGTGACCCAACTGCCTCCGGCGAACAGCTGCCCTAGCTGTAATTTATGTGACCAACAACAAAAAAAGATTAAATTATAAGTTCTTCAGTAAGAAACCTCAGCTTCTACGAGCACGGGACTATGTAGCTACCGGAGAGATCGGATAAAACGGCACATACTATATTTAGGTGGATGTAATTTTTACTATTTTACTTTTCAGTAAAATTTTTCTCAAAAAACTAAAACGAATTTTTGCATCAATCCAATAAAAATTCAAAAATCCAAAAAAATGACAAGCAATAATTGTTAAATCGCATATGGGTAGTCTATTATTGAAAATCCATGTCTTGTATCAATTCAGATTATTGAAGCTCCAACTACTCAAGTAGTATGACAAATAGCCAAAAAGGGCAAAGTCGGATATCGTAAGGTCTGTGCTGTATACCGGATGTAGTAGAAGTTATATTACGTATAGTTCAAGAAGTGTTTTTTTTTGGCTTGCTTGGTAATAAGCGATTTCATGTTGTCCTGCTACAAAAAATAGTTTTCTATTGATCAAAGCCGATTAGTTTTGGTGCAGTCCTGCATCCATTTTATCGAGTTGTGCACAGTAGAGATTAAACATTTTAAAATTAAGTTGCAAAAAAAACAGACAATGAAGAAAACATTCAGATAATTCGAGAGTTTACTTACTCCTACTCTTTATCAAATTATATAATATTTTTTTTATATTGCTTATACCTAAATAACAAACAGTTCAGAACAACAATAAAAATTTGGAAATAAATTTGGTATTTTACTTTAGTAAACATTTCAAACAATATTAATATTTTCTAGAATAATCATTCAATAATACTAACTTTTAATATAATATAATAATAACATGATACAGTGATTGCATAAGTATGACCAAATGATTTTAATATTTGTCAAGTGTGATTCGTTAGATGGCGTGCTGCGAAGTTTCAGACGCGAGCGTATAATTGCTTGTTTGTGACCAACCAGCTAGTTTCAATTTAAAATATACTTAATATAATTTTTTTTGTATTCTGCCAAATAAGCATTGTCTCAGTTTTGTTCTCATCATTTGAAGTAATTCTTCTTCCTGCGAGCTATTCAGACTTGGGAAAAATAAGTAATCACTGGTCACCTTCAATTGTCCAGTAGGGAATCATCATACTACCCGGTGACGGTACTGCCTTTTGCCAGGTAGTTTATAAGCACCACACCATCAGATTCCATTCCAGAAATCACCATTTCATCATTAATTTTCCTGCATATGGATCGAGCTATGCTCGCTTTCTTTGAAGCACTTTCACTTGTCTCATCACTGTTTAGATTGCTGCTTCGTCTCTAGTGTATAGTAAATAGTAAATTGAAGTTAAATTATTGTAATAAAATGTCGAAGAAACTTTTAAGTATTATAAGTTTAAACACTATTCATTCGAATCGTTTTTGGTCGATTCTTAAAAAAAACAACTGGGAAAGTTTTTTTCGAAAGTAGTGGACATACCGTATCGAGATGCTTACAATATCAACAAAATCGCGTACCTTTAGTCGCCGATCATTTATTACGACATTGAGGATTTTTGTAATGATTTTATCGGTTGTAATTGTTTATGATCATCCCGACAGTTCATCATTTTCAGCAGCCGACTTTTCTGTCAAAAACAAAGGTAAATAATTATTTAAGGTAAATCAAACACTATTTGTATATTCCTTAGGGTTGAAGGCCCTAAAGCAAAGTATATAAGCTCGAACTTCAATTTTATATGCTTTTAGACATTGTCAAAATTGGTATGTTTAATTCGATCGCCGCTAACAAGCAACTAAAACCACACATTTGAGATTTCGTAGCAGGCCATCTAAGGATTTATACTCGACAAATATTATAGTCATACTTGCGTCATCTCTGCGTCAGGCCGAGAACTTTTCGAACGACTCACGTATTGTTGTAGTCAAAACTCCTTATTCGAGAGGGCTGTGTTCTGTAAATATGCTGTGAATACAGCAACCATGAATACGGAATGGTAATTTGTACGGGTTATAGGGGATATGTTACTAGGTTAAAAAATAAAAAATATACAACAAAAACAATTTAGTGACATATTTTTTAACAATATTAATAATTATTATCAGGCTTAGGCAATGGTTTAAAGAATTTATTATTTTTTTCTTATTTTGGCGCTTTTAAAAGGTCTTTCAATTCGGATTGATATTCCGCTGTGACATTAACACTTTGCCTTTTAAAAACAATACTTACTTCGACAGCCTGATTTTTATGAAGAACTCACAAAGCTCATTTGCCATTCGTAAACCTTCACTCAGGTTTTTTTAGTTTAATGTCACCTTTTCAGTGCTCGTTGAGGCTTCCTCTTCAATGAAATGGGGTTTGAAGCATTTTTCTAAGTCGGTTTCAGTCGTCTTCATCTTGCGTTTCAAGAATTCTTGAATGTCACTTGATTTCTATCTGTTGGAAACCATCTCGTCCTGTGCCATTCGGAACTTGAGCAATGTTTTCAGTTAATGTTTGAATTTGCACGGATTCTTTATCATTCCTGATATTTAAATCAGGCCACAGTTTTTTCGCCGTCGTATTAGGAGGCAAAAATATCCCCTCAATATTTGGATTCATAGCTTCATGCTAACGAGGTTGATCTGGAGCATTGTCCAAAACTAGAACTGCCTTGAAATTGCAATTATTTTTCTTTAAATAAATTTCTACTTCAGGAACAAAATAATTCCGGAACCAGCCACAGAAAATGCCAGTTGTAACTCACGCTTTCTTGTTTGAACGTCAAATCACTAGTAGGTTGTCCTTGTTTTGATTTTTCAAAGCACGATTATTTTCCAAAACAGGACAGTTTCGTCTGCATTAAACACTTGTCCAGGTTTGTATCCACCATCAGCAATTAACTTTCAAAATTCTTCTGGATATGTTGATGTTGCTGAAGTGTCTACAGATGCAGCTTCTCAAATAATTTTTATATTATGCAGTGATTGTCGCACTTTGAACTTATTGAACTAACCTCCGATGCTTGAAATCCTCCATCCGTATGTTCATCACCAATTTCTTTAAAATGTATGTAAAGATGCTTAGCTTTCTCACGGATTATAGCACCACTTAGAGTCACTCTCTTCTGGCTACAATCTTTAATCCACAATCTTAATGCAGTTTCCATTTTTTCATTAATTGCTGGACCACAAAGAATTTTTGCTGATAGTGAGGTTGAAGCTGTAGAATTTCTTATTCTGTTTTCTGATTTCGTGATGGATCGTATAGTTGATTCATTGACATTAAAAAAACGTGATATGGATGCAAACGATTCTTTTTACCTTAAGCCACCACAAGCTTTTACTCGATATTACATATCGCGAACAAAGCAGAAGTGACACGTACTATTCACTCGAAATTATTAAGACGAATAACAAGTTGAAGCAATAAAAAAAAATATTCGGCACCGATTGTGCGAAGGCAGCTTTTATCAAAAGCCATAGCGTCACGCGTAACGCGGCGACGAGTACGGTAGCGGCGAATTATTTGTTAAAGAACTTTTGGTCAAGCTTTAATAAGACTTGTTTGTTTATAAATACTTTGATAAATGTTTGTTTTGAAAGGTAACTGGTAAACAAATACATATTATTCTAAAAATACAACACGTATCATTAGTTTTGTATCCGCGAATAAAGAAATGTTCAGCGGCAAATACAAGAAGTGGTCACAATTTATTAATCCGCGAATAACAGAACCGTGAATAAGGAGATTTGACTGTATACAGTCGGTAATGGTTATTAAGAGTTTCTCAACAAGACTCACGAAATTATTAATGAAATATAATTAGAACGGGTTCAGAATGTTTTACTTTTGAAATAAGCAAACCTTATTAATCGAAGGGAAATTTCACTTTTGCAAGATAATGTAAGATATACATGCTTACTTATATTTAAGGAGCACGTTATTGAGGTTTGAGAATGTTTAGTGAATGAATAATTACTCTAGAAATAGTTAAGATAAAAAAACAACGTTAGAATGATGAATACTATTTCACTCTGAATATATTCTCATTATTTTTTTAACCGAGTATCGTTTTGGCAATAACTAAAAGAGTACAAATATTTACAAAACGATATTCTAAGGTTTTCTGCTTCTAACGACATTATGATTTTCCTTTAATTCAATTTTTGATTATAACGGGTATCCTAATAGGGACTTGGGATTTTAATTTAGCGCCATTTTTCAACGACATGTGTCATCTGGAGACCTGGCAATTTAGTTATGGATCGTTTTATCACAGAAGGACGTGTTAAAATTGTGTAATTAAGTGCGGAAATGGAAAAATGGAGAATTTTACAATACAATTATGTTTTCCGACGGAGCTCATTTCCACATCACATGATATATGAATAAGCAAAATTGTAGGATTTGGAGAAGTGAAAATCCTCGTGCGAATACAGAAGAAACTTTACATCCTCTTCGAGTAAGTGGTGTGCATTGTGGGCTGGAGGGGTTATAAGGCCATTTTTTTACGAAAACAAGAATGGTGAAACGGTAATTGTTAATGGCGAACGTTACCGCAATATGTTAAGAAATGTTTTATGGCACCAATTGGATAATATGCATCTTAACACTATGTTATTTCAACAAAGTGGTTCTACGTGTTATACGGCGAGGGAAACTTTGGATTTGTTACGGACACGTTTTCCTGGTCGCGTTATTTCTCGAAATGGTGATAATTAGTGGCCTGCAATGTCATGCGATCTAATCCCCGCGACTTTTTTCTGTTTTCTGTTGGTCTTCTTCAGGATAAAGTCTATTATAGCAATCCTCAGACGATTAATGACCTGAAGTAAAACATGCGTCAAGTTACTGGTGAAATTGAACCGGAATTACACCAAATTGTTATAGACAATTCTACGCAAAAAATAGCTATCTGTAGAAACGGCCGAGTGGGACATTTGGAGAATGCTATTTTTAAAACATAACTGCCATGTCTCTACTTTTTGACAAAATAAACAAACATGCTATTTTTCCAAAATTGTTGGTTTTATTTAAAAAGGAAATCCCGAAATATCTGCTGAAACACCCTCTGTTAAAAGCGTAGAAACTGTTTACAGTTAACCTAATTTTGAGTAGACTAATTAAAATAAAATGTACTAACTTAAATTCCTTTGAAAATGTTTTACTTTTATAAATATAATGATATTAATATCATAAATTTATATGAACAAAAGTTGTTTGAGAATATAAATATAATATATTTAAGTGTAAGAACTTCTCAGCTAAAATTTTACTTTAGAAGTTTGCACGAGTGGTGTCATGAAAATAATACGTTATTACGCACGACAGAGAGAAAACACTAAAGTTAATGTAATAAAACATGCAGTTAAATGAAGTTACAATTCGTAAACAAAGGGATAATTGCCGAAAGCACTTACCTTAGGTTTTGGTTTATTACTTTTATGGGGTATTTTGCTCTTTGGTATTTTAGTATCTTGCAGGTTCTCCCTATTGTTGTTGTTGTTATTATTGTTCAAGATAACTCTGGCAGGACTTACGGGGATCCTGGAAGGAGTTTTACGACGCGGTATTTTCGACATAACTGTTTCTGGGGTGCTTACACTGGAAGTCAAGGATTCACTTGTACAATTATTAGCGGAAATATCACTACAGTTGGTATCCGTTGATTTGATTAATTCACTATTAGTTAAACCTATATTATCACTATTTACAATTGAATCCACACTTGGATTTTTATCACTAGCTTCATTATTTTCAATTACACTACTTTGGTAATCAAGGGAGGTCAGTTCGACATCTACACTGCTGCAAATATCCACAGGATGTTCACCGATATTTGAACAATTTTCACTTTCAATGTCCAGCTGTGTAGCCACGCAAACCTCTTCAGCATAAGACAACTTATCGGATAAATCATTTTCGTTAAAATTCTCCATTTTCTCCGATTCTTTTTCTTTTTCTTTCTGTTCAAATTCTTCGCATAGCTGCTTCAAAGTGACATAATTCTCGTTATCGCTCAGCTTTGAATCGCTCTTCGGAATGTTGTAATCACTTTCGTTATTTTTTATGTCTTCTAAATTTTGTGGTGGTCCTTCGATGTTAAAATCTTTGGTTATGTCATTAACTGAACGTGGTCTATCCTTACACTGTGCAAACTTCTGTTGCTCCGCAATAAAACTCAAAACATTTTGAAGGGTAGTATCTCTATCACCATTTTCGCTTATAGCACCACCAATACTTCTAGAAGAAGTTGAAGCTAAACTCTTGGTACTTTCAAATTTTACTAATCTGTAAAAGTCTCTTGTAAAGTCGGTACCAATTTGCGGTATTTCTCCTGTATCATCACTGGCGGCCGATGATCTTTTTGAACAAGTTTCGGGTTCATGAGAATGACAACAGTCGGATGCTCCGCTGGACCAGCTATTGTCCGGAGATATTTGTTGATGCCCTGAGCTTGAAACAGCATATGGCCATTGTTTTTCTCCATTGGGGCTGTCCATCAAGAGAGTGACAAGTTCTCGTCCTTCTTTGTCCATCATATAACTTGAGTTGTTCCACAGGCATTCATTAGAATCCTCTTCTAGTTCAAGAGCATTGTTTTCTTGAATGCTTGGCAAAGTTGAAATTGATATTTGACCTATAATGGAAATTAAGATTTAAAGGTATGTGATAGAAATATTATCAATTATTTACCTGGGGTAGTGGCCTCAATTTTTTTCCACTGTTCTCGCAGATCATCATTTGATAAGCTCAAGCTCCAGTCTTCCAGTTCAGCACGGTCATACTCCAATTCTAACATGTCACGATGCTGTTGGAGTGTGGAACGTGTCTCATCCAATCGTAACCAATGTTGGATATATTCTGCGTCCCATGTCGTGCACTCAAGCTTTTCTTCAGTTGCGCTGCTCCAGGACACTTGAGACATTCTATCTTCATTAAGATCTGCATTGGAGTTTCCTAAAACGCAGACTGTTGAGGTAAACTCTATTAAGTTGGATAACTTTCTGATTGATTGTTACACACAAAAGGCCCACTAAGCTGGGGAAAGTTGCTGCAATAATTGTGCTTTAACATAAATGCTGCTGGTAGAAAGATATATGAGGAGAATAATTGACACAGAAGCGATAAATAGATGTAGTGCACTACATATATATGGTCTTTTAACGTGGAATTGTTTTGTGTTAATTCAGAACATATTTGCTTGTATTCATCTTGATAGTTGAGAAACTGAATAGTTATAATATTTTCAAAGCATGAATGGTTTAGTTTGATGGTACGATTACTTAAGTTTCTAATTAAATGAACACAAAATGTAAATAAACATTTTGTTTAATTCTTGAAAATACCCTAACTAAGACCCTAACTAAAAACTTCTTGAAAGACCCTAACTACTCAAATAAAAAAATATCGGGACAAAGCCAAACGATTGATGTAAATTGACTTCGTTTTGTTCAATATAATTCACTTTTTCTGTACTACATCCATGTCAATATATTTTTTTATCGCTGAACTATATTTTGTAACTCATTTCATGAATCACTTTTGATAAGCGCAGTGATTTATATTTACTAAATAATCTTTAACTACATAAGTCTTTCAAAACCAATCTATTCTTCTACATGTTCTCCGTACGGTTCGAACTTATTTGTTTTTTACATGCACAAGTTATCGAAACAGTTCTACGAATATTATTCAAAATAACCAGTAGGATTTATAGGATAGCAAATAGCCATTTGATTACAAACAAAGATAGAGTGAAAAGTCAGATACTTTTCCGATGGATGGTGCTGTTATCATCAAGGTGATTTTTGAAAAACTAGCTTCATTTCTAGTAACGCTCCATAAATTTCAAGCGATTGCATTTAATATATATATTAAAAACTACTACTAACTACTAACATCGCACCAATTGGGAAAAGTTAAAAACGCATAATGGGAACACTGTTAGTTTACATTTAGTAATTCATAAGTGGTTTACTGGTTTTCGATGTGGTCGAAACAGCACGAGGGGCACATCACGCTGAGTCTGCCCAGTTGAAGTCATTACAAAGAAACGATCAACTAAACTAAAATCCATGATGCCGTATTGGCCATTGGCAGAGGAAAGGCTCAGAGATTGTTCAGATGATAAACATTTTGGATGAACGCGCACGGAATATCTTGTAACACGCACGGAACATCAAATATTTGGGTATGAGAAAGATATCTGCGGATGGATGCCGTGTAACTCACAACGAACCAAACTGTATAAGCGCAATTCGAACGAACCTCGACGGCGATTCATTACTGTTGATGAAACTTGTGGAAACTTATGGAAACAGTGGGTTTTTAGCGGTGAACGTGCCCCGGAGAAAGCGAAAACGCTTTTCGATCAGTCGGAATGGTCATGGCTACCAAAAAATACTAAATCGTTTTCTGATGAAATATTTAAATATATTGTATATTTTTTTCGAATTTAAGGATTAAAATAATTTTAAAAAATCATGCAAGTTCCCCTTTATAGGGCATTCTATCGTCATCTTTTACAGAAGATCTAAAATAACAATATACAAGTTCTTCGAAATTGTCAATTAATTTGTAAAAAAAATTAAAAGGTTAAAATTAACTAAAAAAATAATATCATTTTATCTCATACGTAAGTTGTTTATTGGCTTAGTAGATCAAAGACGATCCAGAATTCATTTATAATAATCCAAAAGGCTATGGTCCTAAGACGTCGGTGATCGAGGTAAAAAGTTACTGTTACTGGCGAATATTATTTAGTTATGTTGCAATGTTGGTGGTAAATTGTAAGTAAAAAGAAAGCTGGAGGCTTCTGTATCACAGTATACTCTTATACAATAGAACAGTTAAAAAGGTAACCTTTACCTAATTCAAATGATCGGGGGGGTTACTGTGATTATTTTATCTGCGTAAAATCTAAACTTAAAAGAATATTTTAGAGATGATCTTGACTACCAGGTGTCAAAACAGAAGTCTAAAGAGTTTATTCGTAGTGTACGATATCAACAGTTCAATGTTGTCGAAAATGGACATGGACAGAAAACTACTTTATAGTCCGCTACGCCAAAAGCTGACTCTCTACATTGGTCTTATGATACGACAAACATCACTTAGCGAACGTGTGGATGGTGAAGTTGACGCTTGTGAAGACATTGACGAAGACTGGCGCTTGCGGTGGTCACTTTCTGAGGGTTATTGGTGTTTGGTCCCACATCAAGGGAACTGATACATGCTCCCATGTGCCAAGCTCTCCCTCCTCACATTGGCCACATCGTGTGCTATCTTTTGAACTCTTCGGGGCAGTTTTTGATTTGTTTTACTAGCATGTTGACGTTGTAAATCTTGTAAATTGATGAAGTGTGGAGCACCCAATATGTGGATATCTCCTTGTTATGAGTGAAAGAACAGCTAGTTTTAGATCAAATATTGTGTATACATGTGGAGCCGGCTTAATACATATTTATTTTATGATTTGTCTAGGTGACTAACTACGTGCTTAGTTATACGATTAAGATGTACGAGGGTAGAGTGAAAAGTCAGACACTTTTTAAAGGAAATAGTGTTTTTTTTGTTCGAAAATCAATTTTATCTTTCAACATAGCCTCCTTTTTAGTTGGAAACACTTCGATCAACCATTTTCCAACTTATTTATACCTTCCAAAATGTACCAAATATATTACAAAACTCTGCAAAATGGTCTTCTGTTTCGGCGATGATTTCTGCATTTGATGTAACTTTCTTTCAAGCCCAGTTATCTCTTCATGTTTGGAAAGGGCAAGAAATCTGGGGGGGGGGGGGGGTAGCTAATCCAGCCTATTCGAAAAATAGGCTGGATGCTGCATCATTTCGTAGCCTAAATTGACTAATGTAACTGTGGCAATGGTGGATGAATTGGGAGTGTATTGTCGGTGTTAAACAGCATATTTTCTTCTCCAAATGAGGTCATTTTCTTATGAACTCTTTATGAAATTTGAGCAATAATACAGCATAACATTCTCTTGTGATCGTTTTCGAAAAGTAGTCGATAAAATGTTTTGTGAATTTCACAAAACAGTGGTCATGAACTTTCAAACCAATGGAAGTGCCTTCGCTTTCTTCGGGCACGTTTGCCAGGTAAAATCAACTGCTTTGTTTGTTCCGTTATTTCTGGCATGTAGTGTCTTTTGTAGTGAAATCACGTTTAATCAACAGAACGAATCGCCGCAGAACTTATTCGGATTACGCTTATACACGTCTAAACACCACTGTAAGGTGGTCACTACCCTTCTGTCTACCCTTATCTATCTACCGTTTACTCTACCTTCAACCAACACGATATCATGGATTTTGTTGCCCATTTCCTCAGTAGAGATCTCTGAAATGTTTCTCTAGGATGTTCCGTGTATGTTAGCTCGAGATGTTTTTCATCTTAATAATCTATTTAACCTTTAATTTGCGATTGATCGACACGATATCATGCATTTTGTTGACTATTTCCTCAGTGACTTCGACGGGGCGTCCTGAGCATGAAGCATCGTTCGTGCTGGGTCATCTTTACAGCAACACTAACATCGATTGATGTAAATGACTGTTAAACAACTGTTAATTTAATATGGCCGAAATTTTCAAGGCTATCTTGCAACGCATGCGCAATTATATAACCAGAATATTTTTGACGAGTAACCCCATCTTCATATTGAGGCTGGAAACTTTTTTCAGCACCCACGTATTTGCTCTCAAAGACTGTCATAACAAAACTAAATGACATCGATTTGGAATTCATGAAGTATTACTTGAAAAGAAGCTATTTTTCATAAAAGTATCTGATAATATCTGATTTTTTACTCTATCCTCGTCTTTTTATAGCTTTTAATGATAAGTATTATGTCCCTTTTAAAGAGAATTTATTGGAAAGGTGGTATATCAGCAATGCAGTGCAACTGAGTTCATTTCAGTTTTGTTTTTGGTATTAAATTCATCATGCTGCAAAATCTAATTGATTCTTACCCAATAAAGTGTTTGTTCCTCTGGTTCTTCGCAGGGGATTTCTGCCCTTTTCTGTGATGTCTAGTAAGAAAATCGATGGGCTACTCGAAATGGGTGATGTAAAAGAATAGCAAGGTGTAGGGGCCGTTGTGATTTTGATACATAAATGGGAGTCTGAAAAGCTTCTCATGATGTGTTGAAAAGGTAAAATATCCTTTCCTGGAGGAAAGCTGTTTCTATATTAGAGTAAAAAAAATATTAATGAACATACAAAGAATTAATACAAGTACATACCTTTGTTTTACATTTATTAGGTTTAAAGGAATGTAAAGTATATCGGGGTCTTTATTGTCGGTTGCAAATAAACGATTGTCTGTCGACAAGTCGGTTTCGTCACTGGCTTCTTTTAGATCTTCAAGGCTTCGATGTGGCAGTGTCGCATCATTTGAGGCCCTGGTAACATCAGCTTGGACATCTGACGACATGGTCGAGTATCCTTCGTCTCTGTTTCCACTTTCAGGAGATTCGTTACCAGTGGTTTCTTCTTCACTTTTTGAATTACTCTGAGCTGTAACAAATATCAGAATATCAGTTAATATATCAAACAAAAATATCTAAATGCAAGTTCAACCATTAATATTAAAAAATCATTATCTTTTAAAATATTATTTCTCGATTTAATTACATTCATCTTAGATATTATTTTTAGAATGTTTGCAAAATACCTCTCTATACATTGCTTAGAATAAGTTCTACTACAATTTTGCCATTGATACAATTACACATATGAGTAGTTAAAATTGTATACGTCAGGAAGTAAAATTAACTTATTTATATATCAATGATACTAGTTTATTTCTGAATCGTGGTCAATTATGAATAATCAATACAATTATTCATTCGAAATGGTTCTTTTCTTTACAGCTAGCCATTTCTACATATTTGGAAAGAAAGGCTCAAGTCCGGAGAAGATTAGTGGATGGGGGTCAATTCGTAGTGAAAATTGACAATTTCGATGGTTGCGGTCGGGTATGACAGCTCTCTTATATTTTTAAGAGATGGCGCAGCAATAAAGGGTCGATTCACAGTCTAATCATTCACCAGGTTCATGTTTTTTTCGTTTGGTAAACATGTCGGGTTTCGAGTCAAATCAAGAGCATTTGCGCATATGCTGCTTTCAGTGGCGGCTCGTGGGGAGGGCGTTGGGGCGCCGCCCCTCCAGCATTTATCGCAGTAAACAATTTTTCAGCGCATAACACCATATTTTACATCCGTTCAGTTTATTTCCTTTATCTCATTTTCCTGGTTCACCTCCTGTATAGGGTTTCAATAGCAGGAAAGTAAAAGGTAGAAACGTGAAAGCAAAAAAAAAAAATCAGCGGCACTATTTTCTTCTACGCTTTCCCACTTTAAAAGCCCACGAGCCGTCACTGGTTGCTTTTCTTGTTCAATCAAAAGAAAAATGCGAGTGAAAGCCGTTGTATACTTGTGGAAATTTATGGTGACAATGCCTCAACGATAGACGCTTGTGGGCGTTGGTTTAGATGATTCAAAAGTGGTGATTTCGATTTGAATGACAAAGAATACCCCGGTCAACAGGAAAAATCTGCTGGATAAAGACGATATGCAAATTTAACAACAAATTATAGAGAGGTTAAATGTTGATTATCGAATCATTTGATATGTGCATGCCATGGAAAAGACCCAGAAGGCAAGAAAATGGGTACCACATCTGCTGAAATCTGATGAAAAAGCGAAAAACGGTGGGCGAAGTTTTATGTTCTTGAAAAGGACCTTCTTGCATCGGATTGTGACTGGAGATGATAAAGTGATATATTTCGAGAACCCAAAACACAGAAAATCATTGGTTGACCTAGGACAACCATCAACATCCATCGCAAGACCGAATCGCTTTGGAAAGAAGATAATGCTGTGCATTTGGTGCGATCAGAAGGGTGTTGTGTACCATGAGCTTCAGAAACCAGGTGAAACAGTTAATACCGTTCGTTACCAATGATCTATAAATGATCAATTTGAACCCTGCATTGATCGCAAAGTGACCTGAATGGGCTACGGAAAAGTGATTTTGCGCACGAGAACATCCCATCACACACAGCGAAAGCGATCAGAGACACTATATCTGCACTTGGCTTGCTCTTGCCCCACCCGCCGTACTCACCAGACTTGGCCCCTTCCGACTACCACTTGTTTTCATCGATATCTCATGCACATTCCATCAAACACTTCAACAGTTACGGAGATGTCGAAAAATGGCTTGATGATGTACGGTTTTTCTGGGAGAGCACAAATTACCAAAGAGATGGGGACTATGTGCAACTAGTGATGGCGCATACTTTTATAAACCATTTTTAACCTTTGTCCTAAATAAAACATGTGAAAAATTATGAATTATTAACCGCCACACCTGGTATTGTCGTGGACAATCAGTACTTTTTTTGCGCCAAATGAAGGCGGTTTTTATCAACTCTTCATAATTTTTTTTCAATAATACAACATTAATACTCTCCTTTTTGATCGTCGGCCCTTTTTCCAAATAGTTGATAAAGATAATGTCTTGGGAATCCGAAAAAAGAGTGGTCATGACCTTTCTCACCTATGGAAGCGTCTTCGCTTTCGGGGCACGTTTGATGGGTAAACAGTCCACTGTTTTGACCGCTCTTTCATTTTTTGCATCTAGTGATTAATCTAAGTTTCAACAGCAGTCACCAATAACTGCATAAAGTTCCTTCAGGTTGCATTTATTCATGTTTAAACATGGCTGTAAAGTGGTTACTTGATTCTGCTTTTGGTTCGCAGTGAACAAATGCGCAACCCATCGCGCTGATAGCCTTCGAAATAGTGATATCCAAATATGCATATAGGATGTTACGTATGCGCTCGTCCAAGATGTTTATCTCCTCAATCTCTCTAACCTCTCTAAGCCCAATCCAATATTATGGATTATGTTGGCGATTTTTTCACTAGTTACTTCAACGGAGGGTCACTCATGTTGGCTCCATCACATCGAAACTCAGTAAACCATTTATGAATGAAAATGTGAAGGGGTAGAGTTCCTATAATACATTTTCAACATTTTTTCGTCTTGCGCGATGTATTTTCAACGCAAAAAGTAGCGTTTAATCAACACATTCACATTTTTCCATGATAGCAAAAAATCGAATTTATTTGCTGCCATTAAATATAATGTACGGATCCGAGAATATTTTATATTGCTTGTTTAATTGAGGAAATATATTTATAAATGGTTAAAATTGTTTACCTAGAACTGGCCTGGTTCGTTTGAGTCTTGTTGTTTGTAAAATTGGCAGTTGAAGATTTAACGAAACGGGCCGTTTTGGTGGTACCCAAAGGGCTGAATCTATAGCGCTGAGAGCTTCCAGCAATTTCTTGGGTGTTACTTCAGTACCTTTCAGTTCTGTCCACAGTTTAGTTAAAACTTGGTGTCGTTTTTTATCTTCTAGTGAAAATTTTGTATCTAAATAAGAAAAACAAATATTAAACAATTTAGAAAATAGTCAAGAGAATGCATACCTAAGATGTTCACACTATCAGCTGAAAGTCTCTTGTCTACTTCTGATACAGAATTTTCACAATTATCCTTATTAGGACTTTCTTCCAGAATTTCTGAGTTAAAGGAATTACAGTGTTTTGTAGTTAAGCTGGTTGTGAGTAAAATTGAAGGTGACGTTTCTGGTGACAGGTCTTGACCTACAACAATATGTTCGGTATGGAAAAAAAACTTCGAAAACGTGTAATGACGCTTACCTTTTTCTTGACACTCAAGTGCTAGTTGTTTAGAGAACGACTCCAGATCTCCCGGAGATCCTGGACTTTCTCCCCGAAGTTGATGAACTAACATTGATGTAAGCGCTCGATTTTGCGATTCCAGTTCTTGTATTTTACTATTTAAATTTCCCACTTCCTCTCGCAAGCCCTAAAATACATAAAGTAAACAAAGAGTATACGAAAACAAAAACACTGTGTACCTTTTGTGCAAGT
Organism: Cosmopolites sordidus; assembly: GCA_031761425.1. Classification (NCBI taxonomy): domain Eukaryota; kingdom Metazoa; phylum Arthropoda; class Insecta; order Coleoptera; family Curculionidae; genus Cosmopolites; species Cosmopolites sordidus. The sequence continues at coordinate 347,890 of JARFXV010000708.1, read as the reverse complement.
AGGGCTTTTACAACTTGATTTGCAACGTCGTCAAGACACCTTTCGTATTGCTTTCTGGATTCTTCGGCGTGTCGTTTTAAAGCGGCAGTGTGAGCTTGAAGAAAACCTTCAGGGTTATTTTCTCGGCTTGTTTCTTCTAGTTGTTGACGTAGGGTTGTTATTTCGAGGTTTAACCTGGCGATTGTGCTTTGGTACTGTTGGCAACGATTCTGTAAAGAAATATTCCATTCAAAAATCAAATAACAATTGTACAAAAATATAATAGCTATTTAATTGAGATTTTAACATCCTTTAACATTCATTTAGATTACTAAAATCTACTTCTACTTTTTGTTCTAAAATTAAATGTAATGTACGAGGATTGCTCGACAAGCTCTCGGTTTGACACAGATATGGTGAAAATATGACCAATTGCATTTTCTTCTGCAAACTCGTTAACCCTCTTGCCATTTTTAGTTCTAACCAGGTGTTTATTTTCCTCTCGCTATGGGTTTATATATGGACTCTCTTCCTAATTATACACACTTTGTTAATAAATATTTCCGTGACAGAGCCGATGTTATTGGTACGCCTGTTGACAGTCGAATCTTGCTAGCATATTGTTTGCTTGTCTAGCATATTGTCCCCCATATCATACTTCTTGTTGTATGTCATTCTACTGTGTAAGTTATTTTTCACATTTCAACTCGAAATCGTCTGACTCTTCTACGTCCATCTGGACCAACTAAATAAAATCTAGACTCATTACTATGCCAGGTTCCATACAATTCTAGCTCAACATGATAACTAAGTAACACTTCTTGTAGTGCGCTATATAAAGAAGCATCCTTTAAAATAAACACACAGCTCATCGTAAATAAATATCAATTATTCTCGTAATAATCTTACCTAAAGTTGGAACAAAAATATTACCGAATTACACAGAGCAAGAAATCTAACAGACATTTCGACATGTCCTTGGATAGTTTTAGAATAACCAAAAAATCGTACTCGTGCATAACTCTGGCACTAAAACCATTTTGTCTATATCCTATATAGAAAAAAACAAAGTCTAATAAGCTCCTACAACTCTAATGCCTCCAATTTTAGCACCTTTAATAAAACCACAAAAATATTGTTAAACTTACACTTCTATTTACAGTAAGATACAAAACATATTTCATAACATGATAAAAACAAACTTTTTTAAGGTTTACTTAGTTACGTATTCCGTTCTCATGAGAACCACAACATCAGCATTACCTTGAGAGTCATGCCGCCACCGGATGGTCCCGTGGGAAATGCAAGGCAAACGCATTATAAAGTATAAATGATGTATTCACATTCAATATTGTAAATTCTTAGTTAAGCTGTAGTTTGATAAAGACCTATTTTTGGAAACCATTTTAAAAATAAAGTTTTTAAAAACGAAGTCTGCCGAAAAAGTTCTTTAAATGGTGCTGTCGGTAGGATTGTACAAGTGTTTCACGAAAAAGCCAATTGAGGACGACACAAAGAGACACAACAGTTGGAGCCATCCAGCAGTGCAATCAATGGAAAAAGATGCAGACAGCAGCACAGCCGAGAAATCGGGAAAAGCCAGTGTATTGAACACATTAAGTTTAGAAATTAGGTTAAGAAATAGAAAGAAAAAAAAACGATTAAAATAATATATGTCAGAAGTTAACGATTTAGTAACAGCCTTAGATTTAGCATTTAACGATAACGATATTAAAATGCAGAAACCAAGTAAACAAACCCCCATTGATTGGGATTTATTCAAATCTAGATTAGAACATATTAAACCTTTTGATGGTGACAGTAACACTAAACAAATTTGTTACCAAATGCGATAAACTGGTAAATATATATAGACAACTTCAAAGTGATGATTTAGATGCCCACATTTTGATTGTATTCAGGTAAAATTAATCGGGAAAGCAGAAGTAATGGTTGAAAATAGAACAGAGCTGATAAATTGGGACGCTCTGAAAGCCGCGTTACAATAATGTTTTTCTGATAGACGCAATACGTACAATTTAGTCCAAGAATTAACACGAGCCAGACCATTCAAAGGTGAACACTTAATAAGTTTCGGAACTAGACTTCAACTACTTCGAAGTAATGTTGCTCAGAGAATTAGTAACGATCTAAATTTGAATGAACAACAGAAAAATTGTCACATTAGTTACTACGAGAAAACGGTGTTAAATACATTTATAGCAGGTTCACGGGTACTTTGAAAAATAACATGCATTTGAAAAAACTCGACACATTAGAAGACGCAATAAATCATTGAATTTGATTGATCATTTGATTTGATATCATGAATTTGAAAATTTCGAAAATTTATATGGGAACCTGAACTTTATTGAAAAGCACAGTAATAATCTGTTTGCACCGAAACCAAAATATTTTCCAAATTTCTCAAAATTCTCAAACAATCAGAATTATTCTTTCAATCAAAATCCATTTAATCTAAATAGTTTTAACCGAAACCTGAATTTTAATCAACAACAATATTCGACAATGGCAAAACCATTTCAATAGCCAGCACAACCAATTAGTGTGCAGCCTAGATAATTGCCACCTCAAAAATTCTTCACAAATCGAGAAGTTTTTGGACCGCCAAAAAATGTATTTAAATCCAGAAATATTCCACCTAGTCAAATGAATAAACAAACACCCATGTCGATTAGTGCAAGAAACAACAACGGATTTAACAGAACCAATCGGTAATCGATTTAACCAATTCCAAAACACATACCCCAATCAAAAACCGAATTTTACTTTTGAAGAACCTCACAATAACGAGTGTGAAGGATATCCCGTTGAAGATTATCAATAATACTACTACGAACCGAACGAAGAAACTTACCTTGATTATCATTTAAATAACCATGGTGAAGATGAACAACAACAAAACGAAGAATATTCACAGAATGAAAACCTTAAAGAAATTGGAAATTTTACGGAAGAAGCTCCGAGCGAAATTCAACCCTAGCGGAAATAAACATTTCCTCTAATAACGCTTTACCATATATAGAAATTGGCTATCCTAAAATTAAACTCTTAATAGATACCTGGTGCTCAAGATCAATTTTAAGACCAACTGTAGCAGAAAAGCGTTATCCAAACTGTATCTATCGAGCGAATAACATTATCAAAACAGCAATAGGTAGTGAAAACACGCAATTTCAGGCGAAAATTCCGGCATTTTCAGACTTTAAATTAGATTATGCCATAGATTTTATTCTTTTTGATTTTCACGACTATTTCGATGGAGTAATCGGTCTAACGGATTTAATTAATATGGGACTGAATATAGATATTTTAAATAAAAAACTAATTTTTAATTTTTTAAATATCGAAAACCTACCGAAACAAATTTTTCTATCACTATAAATCCAAAAGAGAAAGTTTTAAAGACAATTCTCGTTAATATTCGAGAAGGAAAAATTATCACCAAATGTGATGTGAAAAAATAGATGAAAAGAGTGGAAAAATAGATGAATTGAATTTTCCATCCATCCTCTCTTATGCTCATGATGGTTATGCTACAATCGAAATTCATAACCCAACAAATCAATATATATCATTGACTCTTACTGAACCACTTCCTTGTCAATTATTTAAACCATAAGAATTCGAATATATGACATTCGAAGAAGTAAGTCAAAAATATTCCCTACAAATACCAAGCAAAAAGACAAAGTTAAATCAATTAATACGCACCGAGCATATAAAAGAAGAAGAAGAAAAAGCAATTACGGCATTGTGCAGAAAATTTGAAGATATATTTTACCAACCAGGAGGCAAACTATCATTTATATCGAAAATCAAACATGAAATAAAGACCACAGATAATATACCAGTGTACACAAAGACTTACAGATATCCACACGTTCACAAGAATGAAGTGTGTAAAAAAATCAGCGAAATGTTAGAAAAATGAATAATACGACCATCATACAGCCCATGGTCATCACCGATATGGATAGTCCCTAAGAAAATGGACGCGTCGGAAAAACAAAAATGGAGAATAGTAGTTGATTATAGAAAAATCAATGACCGCTATCCTATTCCAACGATAACAGATACATTAGACAAATTAGGACGAGCACAGTACTTTTCAACATTAGACCTAGCGTCCGGTTTTCACCAGATTGAAGTAGATAAAGACTCAATAGAAAAAACGGCATTCACAGTTGAAAACGGACAGTACGAATTTTTAAGAATGCCATTTGGTCTGAAAAATGCTTCATCTACGTTACAGAGAGTAATGGAAGTCTTAAAGGAGCTGCAGAACAAACTTTGTATGGTATTTATGGACGATATAATAGTAGTAAGCACAGTCCTAACGGAACATATTAAAAACCTTAAACTCATCTTTAAGAAATTGCGAGAGGCAAATTTAAAAATACAGATTGATAAGTGTGAATTTCTACGAAAGGAAGTTGAATTCCTATGTCACATTGAGACACCTGAACAAATCAGACCTAATAAAAAGAAAATAGTTGCGATACAAAAATACCCCATCCCAAAAACACAAAAGGACATCAAAGCATTTTTAGGCTTGTTAGAGTATTACCGTAGGTTTATTAAGAATTTTGCCAAAATCAGTAAACCTATGACCCTGTGTTTAAAGAAAGAAAATAAAGTCGAACACACACAGGAATTCGTAAAATGTTTTAACACCTGTAAGAAGCTACTAATTTCAGAGCCAGTCTTAGCATATCCGGATATCTCTAAACCCTTCCAACTCATCGAATTATGCAATTTCGGGAATTTTATCTCAAGATGGCCACCCAATCTATTATGCATCCAGAACTTTAAACCCCGCCGAAATCAATTACTCAACAGCAGAAAAAGAGTTATTGGCTATTGTGTGGAGTTGTAAATATTACAGACCCTATTTGTATGGCGTAAAATTTGTGATATACATCGATCACAAATCTTTGCAATGGTTAATGGCGCTAAAGGAACCAAATTCTCGTTTAGTACGATGGCGACTAAAACTAGCAGAATTTGAGTACGTAATTAAATATAAAAAAGGGAAAAACAATCAAGCAGCTGATGCCCTTTCTAGGAATATAGCGGAAGTTAATGCAGCAGAAAACGAATCTGTTTGTAATAATGCATGCGACGCTGATGATATATTAAAATAATTTCCATTAACACCTAGCGAATTACCAAATATAGATCAAGTTACAATTCATGAAGTTATTCCACCAAAAATAAATATTATTTCAGACGTCCAAATTCATCCACCAACTATCCATGAAAATAATAAAGAAGGAGTTGAAACTGTACACCCTTCGGCTGAAGACTCAATTTGCGGAATGCCAATAACTGAAAGAGCCGTGAACATGTATAAAAATCAGATTGTTACAAGCGGAAATATAACGAAATTTCAAATAGGACAAGAACGAGTGTTCGAAAACAATAGGTTAACTATTTGAAATAGAGATATAGTCACGTTCCTGAATGAAACCGAAACAATTATGCGCTATATACCTAATCGCACGTCTTTTTGCAATCACGATGCAAAAATTCTTTAAAAGTTCATCTTACAAGATGTTACAATGTTCAACGTTCTTGGAAGATATACGAACGAGAGACAAGCAGCAAGAAAAAACTTACTCTACACCATACCACCAAAACATGCCACAGAGGTATGAATGAAATGAAAGCAGCACTCTAAAAATATCTGATGATATTGAAAATTACATTAATAATTGCGAAATATGCCAAAGAAACAAATATGGTCGAAATCCACAAGTAACTAAATTTAACTACACAGCATCAAGACCTTTCGAGCATATACATGTGGATACTTTTACAATAAATTATGACGCCTCTGTAACGATTTTAGACTCTTTCTCAAGATATGGGCAAGCCTACCCACTCTGTACTATTACAGGCATCGAAGTATTAGAAAATTTGTATACATTTGTAACACATCATGGCCTTCCACCATTAAAAATAACCGCAGATCAAGGAACAGAATTAAAAAATAAGGACCTCGAAGATTTCTGAAAATTGTATAGAATTGAACTGAACTATACAACAGCGAAAAACAGCAATTCAAATTCACCAGTTGAACGATTTCATTCAACCAATAATTGAAAGTTATCGGTGCTTACGAGAAGAAAACGAAGACACGACAATACAGCAGTTGATGAGAAGAGTTGTAATGGGTTATAATAATTCGAACTAAAGCGTGACCAAACTTACGCCCTTCGAAATAACAACAGGACACATAAAGACTACAAACCCTTTTGATCTAAATGACAACGCTATTATAACCAGCTATGCACAATCACATAAAGAAACACCAAACAAGCTATATAAACAAGTAAAGAGAATAAATGAGGAAACTAAAGAAGGTGTAATATTGAAATTAAATGAAACAAGACAGGAATCTCCTGATTTTCAAGATCAAAAGATCGCATACGTAAAAACAAAATATAGAAGCAAGGACAAGGCAAAATTTAAAAATGTATCGATAATTGATGAAATTGACATCAAAATAATAACAGACAAAACTTCATACCATAAAAGTACCCTCAGAAAACCAAAACCTAATGGAGGAAAATCTTTTCAGAATGAAGCAGGAAACAGCAACGATCCTGTTATATCTGTCTGATATTCAAATCACCACGCCGGAGAACCCCATATTACCTATCCAATTGGGAAATTCCAGACTTACCTATAATAGGCATACATATATACATTATGTAGATTTAAGACATTTAATCGATAAATTAAGTAATCTTAAGGCTTATTTTCTTAAACTCAAGAAAAGTTTATTACTAGTAAATGCATCAAACAATATCTCTTATCATGCACTAGCGTAAAATCTGCTCCTCAGAACCGAATATTTAATAGAAATTGCAACAAATAAAATCGAAAACTTACACCCTCACATTAGAAATAAACGAGGTTTATTTGATGGAATTGGAAATTAATTATTATATTAATTAATTAATAAGTGGTTATTCGGAACCCTCGACTCAGATGATGGTAAACGATATGATGAAGCAATCGCAATTTTAGAGTCCAATCAGAAAACCATAGTTGAATTAAAATTACAGGTTTCATCATCAAAAAATTTAATCGATAATTATAACGAAACTGTGGCAACTCTAAGTAAAAACCAAGAGTCACTGCAAATAAGTTTATATACATTATTAAGTCATCATTTCGACAAATTATTAATAACATACAAGATTATCTAAGTTTTCAAGGAATTACAACACAACTAAACTTAGATTGTCAAAATCCAATAATGTTTCTAGATAATTTGGAAGACGCCATTACGTTTGCGAAAGTAAACGCTCTGCATAACAGCATACTGTCAAGTTTGGAATTATAAAACATGTTAAACTATTTAAAGAATATCTATAACAATTCGAAAATTCCAATATTCAGTAATTTACTGTCATATTATTATTTTTTTGGAATTCAAGTAAAATTTTTAGAAAGCAAAGTAATATCTGCACATTTATGGCAACCTAACCTAACCTATACTCAGGCCTGAAACCCTTACCTTCTATCACGTCTACCCAATTATCCAAAATCGAACCATATTTATATCAAAATATCCTTATTTGGCACAAACCTCTACGAGAAGACAATTTATCGTTAATTCATGCCCAATTATCGAGAAGATACATTCCTGAATGGAAGAATTTCTACCCGATGACCAATGTGTGAATAGTCTAATAGCAGGACATCAGACTGGAAATTGTCCAACTATCGAAATTAATATTGAAGAATTAGTGACAGAGCAGATTATCAGAGAACTAGCTTTAATTCTACCTACCAAACCAGAAACAATGGTTGCCTAATGCGACACCAATCAATATTTTCAAATATCGAAATCTTCACTAATTAAAATTCCAGAAGAGTGTGAAATTCAGATTAACGAAAATAAATTCCTGAATGAGTTAAAGGTTTAGAGAGAAAAACCAATCATTCTACCTGAAATAAAATGGTCAGAATTAAATGGAACAAAAACTTCGATTACTCCAAACATCACCAAAATCAATATTGACGAAATATACCATCTGAAGAATATGGCAAATCAATTGAAGCCGATAAACCTCGATAACACTAATCATCGGCAAACCACAAATTATATTGTTTTAGCTATTTGCATTGTCCTAATCATACTTGTAGTGATAATGCAAAGGGAAAAGTTGCATTCCTTTTGGCAAGCCGTCAAAAGAAGGTCAAGGAAAAACCACCCCCAGAGTGAAGTGGATTCGGAAAAACATACCGTTGTTTTCGAATCTTAAGGAGGGAGGAGTTACGTATTCCGTTCCCATGAGAACCATTGCGTCAGCTTGAACTTAGATTCCAAGCCGCACAGATGAGAACCACAACATCAGCATTACCTTGAGAGTCATCACGACACCGGATGGTCCCGTGGGAAATGCAAGGCAAACGCATTATAAAGTATAAATGGTGTATTCACATTCAATATTGTTAATTCTTAGTTAAGCTGTAGTTTGATAAAGACCTATTTTTGTAAACCATTTTCAAAATAAAGTTTTTAAAAACGAAGTCTGTCGAAAAAGTGTTATAAGTACTTCGACATATTTTATACAATCGTACAGAAACATAGATAAATAAGCAAAACGTGTGCCAGTTTTTGTGTTCAAGATCTTCTATACGAGGGTTGATCAATAAGTACCCGTGTTTGATAACAGATGGCGTTGACGAGTGAAATTGACATTACCATCGTGTAGTGCAGACTGTGAACGACCTCATTCTGAATTACAGATAAATTCATAGGTTTTTTTTGATAGCTAGTTGTATCATTTGTGTTTTGTATTTCTCAATAAAATGGAAAAAGAGCAATATCGATCCGTAATTCGTTTTTTATTTTTGGATGGAAAAACACGTGAAGAAATAAAAGTGAAGTTGGATGATGTCTATGGCGATCCTTCCGCATCTATGACAACCTTGATATATTGGTTTAACAAGTTTAAGCGTGGTCGTATAACTGCTTTCGATGAAGAACGGCCAGGTACAGTCCCTATAATAAATTTTCAACTTTTCTTCGGCTTGCGCGATGTATTTTCTACGCAAAAAGTAGCGTTTAATCAACACATTTACATTTTTCCATGATAGCAAAAAGTGAAGTTGGATGCGGTCTGTGGGGACCTTCACCATCCCAGTGAATTCCAGTGTATGCCGCTGTGTGTATTTAAAATCCATTTAATATCAAAATTGTGTTCTGTACACACATATTACGATATGCTTCTTATTTACGAAGAAGCTGGTGCCAACTGAATTACAAATATACCAGGACTTTTTCAATGTGTTCGGGAAAATAGGTTAAAATAGTGCCAGGCTTTCATAGACTCAAATGGCGGACATTTTAAACATTAAATTTAATAAAACAATTAATGATATGTTTCTTAATGTGACGTGAATCTTTTAAAATGTGTTATGTAAAAAAAAACAAACTGAAAAATTTATTTTGTAAAAAAAAACAAACCGAATTTATGCTGAAACGTATGGAATAAATAGTTATAAAAATAATACATTTTATTTTCAAATAATATCTTAAAACAACAATGAAATAAAAAAAATTATCCGCTTTAGAGCAACTAGTGATAGTAGAGATCAAAATAAGAGGATTTAATCAATAAATATGTTGGCAAATGTTAGTGATTAAAATTATTACGTTTCGATGACAACTGTCATTGTTTTCTATTTCTCCTATAAAACGTAAGTGGAAACAAGTTTCTCCAATCTTGAGTTGGTATTAAATAATTTGTAAGAAATGCTCAGACTTAATCAGTTTCCTAACGGTGATTAATTTTTAAGGGATATGCGCTTCGTTTATGTACAAGTAATTTTCAATAGTCACGCTACAGTTAGAACGTTTTCTACATCGATTGATTGTGGACACTTTCAACACACATTAAAGTAAACTTCAAAAAATTGCGTGTGCGTTTGTGCGTTTCTGCGCGTGCGTGCGTGAGCGCGTGGGGCGTGTATGCGTCTGTGCGTTTGTGCGTGCGTGCGTCTGAGCGTGCGCGTGTGCGTGTGCCTGCGTGTGTGCGTGTGTGTGTGCGTGTGTGTGCGTGTGTCTGTGTCTGTGTCTGTGTCTGTGTCTGTGTCTGTGTCTGTGTCTGTGTCTGTGTCTGTGTCTGTGTCTGTGTCTGTGTCTGTGTCTGTGTCTGTGTCTGTGCCTGTGCCTGTGCCTGTGCCTGTGCCTGTGTCTGTGTCTGTGTCTGTGTCTGTGCTTGTGCCTGTGCCTTTGCCTGTGCCTATGTCTGTGCCTATGTCTGTGTGTGTGTGTGTGTGTGGACTAGATTGGACACTTTCCTTTCACGCACTAGCCACACCAAAACACTCTCTGGTGCAATCTCCAGTTTCCCGTTGGTTCGGTCATTTTCTAGTTGGGCCGGAACAACTCGACAACCACCACGAGGCCGCGGTAAATAAACTTGGTGCCGCTCATAGGGGTAAGTAGGAGGTCAAAGACACAACATTATATTAAGGAATCCACAAAGGTAGATCTAGCTTGGAGGTGTAACAGAGATATATTTTTGAATTGTTGCATTTTATATTGTAGAGGTGTTAAATTGTAAACATCTTGACTTACTGTGTCAATTACATTTTACACGATATTTTGGATATGAAAAAGTTTTCCGTTCGATAGGTACCGCGTTAGTTAACAGTCGACTGAAGATCTGTCAAGAGATTTATTTAAATATGATTTTGCTTTTTTCGTTGTTTAATAACAGCATATGAAAATGGAATAATCATCATACACCACAGATGAAGCAGCAGTCAAAACAGTGGGTAAAAATGGTTCCATCTACAGAAAATGTAATTTTTAAGATTTTCAGTGATCAGACTTATTTTCTTATTTTCTGTAGTTTATTCTTCTCTATTTTGGTACAAATGATTCATCCAATAATGCCTTTTCTTGCGATTGTTTTCATTTTTCTTGACTAAATTGTTCATTATTATGGTTGCAGCACACTTCTTCAACATAATAATATGCTGGGACATGCTTTGACCACAATTACTAAATAGTAAATTTCAATGTAGCCCTGTCACGTAGGTATCTTTCTGAAACTAAAAACATTAATTTCATTTCAACAACACGTCCACATACAAATCCTGTGCGCCGCAAATTCCTTTGACGTTCGCGAGAAAACCGACAACAGATGGTTCGTGTGCGTGCTGTGTGGTGAAAATATTTGTGTGTGATCTTGTGTGTCAGAGCATTTAGATTGCCATATAGCCTGCATAACGCAAATTTTTATTGTGTGGAAGCAGCTTTAGAAATGCCTCACTGGAAGAAAAGTTGCTTTTAATCATAAAGTCAATGCTGAAACAACAGCTTATTTTACAGAGTAGGACAAATCATATTATAGTGAGGGTACTGAAAAGTTGGAACGTCGTTAGTCCAAGTATAGAATTGTAAGGTAACTACGTTGAAAAATAAAATATCCCAAAAATCTTGTGTTTTTTTTGTACGGCCGAATGACTTTTCGAATGACCCTCATATGTGGCGTGTAACCTCTAAATTTATCTAAATGTCGTACGGTTTTTATGTTCATTTATCAAAACCTTTCCAACCATCATAATCCCGATAGAACTGGAGGAAATCCGCCCACAATTCTTGGAAGTAATAGCGTGGGTGCAACGAGGGAAACACCGAATATGTGACAGTCCATTGAATAATTCAGTCGGTTGAGGGTGGGCCGAGGTTCTGTAACATTTCAAAGCTTTCTGCTACATTTGTTGCACGCACACGCCACTATCTCTTTTCACACTAATTAAGCTTTGTCCTAGTGGAGAACGAAAATGTTAAAATAATAACCGGAACTCTGGATGGCGATGGGGAAGACTGGTCGTTCACCAAAAGCTTTACGCCGTTGTATTTCGGCAATTGGGGCGTTGTTGGAGAGGGACGTACTTGAATAGGACGAAATGTTAATGGATGCTAAAAAGTCGACAGATGTACATTTAGTAGGATAAAGAAGCTTTTTCACTGATCATAAAAATCAATTTATGATACTATAAAGTTGGTTTTATTTCCACGTTAATTAACTTACCTGGTTAAGTATCAAAAGCTCTCAAAGATTATGACCTATTAAAGGAATATTAGGTGCGTGCAACAGTTTAGGTTTTTTAATATTGCAAAGGGTTTTTCAATATGGAGTTCTTTTTGATAGCTAGAACAACTAATAGGTGATTTTTTATCTTCACATTTGAGAAATTGAAAATTTGAATGAGTTTATGAATTTTGAATTTTTCTCTTTAAAGATAAGGTTGATTATAATTTTAACAGAAACGTAAAAAAATAGATTGCGGTTAGAATTTGTTTCTAAGAAAATAACAGATATTATCTAACTACTGTTAGGTCCTTAATAAGTGTTTGGTGTGGTTTTCGGAGAAGTCGTTGATCTAAGATGAATAGGTATACACAAGCATACAAGCATACATAATATTTTACATAAACATTTCGCTGTGAAAAAGATTTGTGCGCGTTGGACACAATAATTTGACAATCGCTCAAAAAGGCTCGTGTCGATTGGTGCAAAGAAATGCTCAAAAAATACAATCATGGTGCGTCAAAAGCCGTGTATAAGATCTACATAGGTGGCTAATCATGGAAAATTTATGTATAAGGCCGAAAGTAAACAGCAGTGGATTGTATGGGTCTTTCAAAATGAGCCAGACCAAACAAAAGTTGTTCGCGCAAGAAGCATTTCGAAGCAAATGGTCGCCTGTTTTTTTAGGATAAATGAGCAGTGGACTGCACGCAGCGCCACTAGAGAATCGTAGAATGGTTAATTCTAGACGGTACACAATCATTTGTTTTCCAGAACTCTTTGAAGAAATAAGAAAACAACCAGCGACGCAGGATTATTCTTCACCATGACAACGCGAGCTCTTACAAATCGGACCGAACAACTCCATATTTGACCGGTCAAAACATCGAATTGGTGGATCATCTGCTGTACAGTCCTGATTTGGCACCAAATGATTTCTTTTTGTACCTGTCCGCGAAGAATAAACTATGTGGCCAACGACTTTCGACGACAGAAGAAGCTGTTGATGCGTTCAACATGTATGTTTTGGAGATCGAACTCAGATCGATCTCAATCGGAATAGAAAAAGTGCTATGAAAATTGGTTCAAACGTATGCAAAAGTGTATCGATCATCGCGGAGAATATTTTGAAAAACAATACAACCATTTTCAATGATAAATATTTTATTTTATTTATTATTTCGGATACAATAGCAACCCTTGTACCAACGCAAAACTCATATAGCGTATAATACCTGAGATGATTTTCCATCAAATTAATCTTAAACCTTTTCCTACAAAATTATAGCTTAGTTGTAAAAAGCTATTTCTTAAGAGTCAATATTTTCGTCGGGCATGTTGAACTGATATGTTATATACACACATCAGTAAATCAGCAAGATAACGAAATGAATTATTAGTGGGTCCGATGACATTAAACAGTTGTTTTAGAGTGTCCCCTGTAAATTGTTCTCATATTAAAATATACTGAAGTATAAAAATTAGTAGAGAAAAAATACGTATATATTTTATATTTCCGAGTGAAACTTCTTTTTTAATCAGGTTTCCGAAAGTGAACTTGTACATAAATGGAAATGTAAATATATCACCTACATATCTTTCCATCAAATATACTGGAAAATAAAAAATAGCAATAGGAAAAATATGTTTTATTTCATTTTGTAATTGGTGTGCATATGATGGAGGTAATGATAAACAAATCAATAAATTCACTTAAATTTGATTGAAAAATTGCATGAAAAGTTTCATAATGGGTGATATTGAAAATATAACTGGATAATATTGAAAATATTCAAAAACCAGACACCGTCCAGACATCGTCTCTGGAGATACTTGCCGACGTTTGGGACGCCTGAAGAAATGAGCATTTATTTTGAATATTTTTAGTATTCTCCTATTATGCAACTTTTCATGTACATCTGGCACCTAGACAGGGTCTGGGCGGATCACGGACGGTATCGCGCACTCTGATGGTTGCCAATGTGTACCACAGGATGGCGTGAGCTGCATAGCATTTGAGCCTATATCTGACAAGGTCGATGTATACGGTCGTACGCTTGGTCATTTCTTCAGCTGCTTTCCGAATGTTCAACTTGATGACCGCTTGATGACCGCTTGATGACCGCTTAAGACAGAAACCGGTATCGGCGGACACTTGCTGACATTTGGAGGTAGCTGAAGAAATGAGCAATTATTCCGTGGAGCAAGGATGAATTTTTCTTGTTTTAGTATATTTTTACAAAAAAGTTAACAAGTAGATCAACAACTGTTATATTCACTGTAACTGAGCTGCATATCGAATTAGATTATTTATGTCTTCTTTTCTTGGTTTTTCTGTAATTCGTTTAAAGTTATTAGACGCCGGGAAGGCTCAAAAGTTTAACCAATGCTATAAATATGTTCTGTTGGCGATAAATATGAAGATCTGGTTGGCCAATCGAGTGTCACCAGTGCAGACTCTCCAAAAAACTGTTCTATCTGACGAACCTTATGCGGTCTGGCCTGATCTTGCTGAAAGATAAGATTTCGAATAATTTTTAGATATGGCCTAACGATGAGCTTCAATATTAGAGTTAAATAACGGGCTGCATTTAAATTTTCTTTGGTGGTGATTACTAGGGTTGGCCCAATGGTATATTAAAATTTCTGTTGTAATAGTTTCATAACCATCGTAAAAAATGTCAATTAACAGTAATCGGCGAAACAGTTTTCCTGTAGTTGTAATAAAAATAGTACGCTAAACTCAAAGAGATTTACCTCTAAATATCAACTCACTTAATTAAACTATACGATGCGCGTTTCGCTAACCATGTTAGCATCATCAGGATATGATTCAATCTAATTCTAAAACTATTTTCTATTTATATGACAACCGTTTTTAATGAAGCGTGTAAAAAATTAACTAAGCGTTACATTAAGAACTCAAAAAATTGATTGAATGGAACAGGTCTTTTATCCCGGTTCATGGTTTTCATACATTTTCCTCTTTGAATGCTTCCATACGCATACGAATAAAGTGGATATGTAGTCTACAAACTATATAATAAATTGTGGGAAACCGTAGGTAATCCAAAGGATAAAGTGGATTAATGTGAAAAATCGGGGATGAACCACCTAATGGCATTTTAGCATTTTTAAATGCTCCATACTATGATAAAAACAATTATTTTAACCATTTACTTTGCTACATTTTACGCAAACGCATAGCGAAATATAAAAGTAAACAAGTAAGAAATGTATTAGATTTTGTGCTCAAGATATGCTGTACACTAAGTATATTTTCAGTTGGAATCGAACAGTTATAGCTGTTGCACTTGGGTATTGCAACTGGGTGTTGCACTTTTTTTGTTGCCTAGACTGTAATTGATAAAAAATCCGAACTGAATCAATGCTGTAACGAATTTATTTTGAATAAATTGTTCATATTCTATTGACATATTTTATAAATTAAAAAAAAAAGTTATTTATTAGTGACATGAATAGTTTAATTAATTGTTAGGTCTATCTATATTTACTTCTACTAAAATATCTACAAATTAATAGTGTTGGTAATTAGGGAGCACTACTGTGATAAATTAGTATATGTATCGTGAATCGATATTGAGGTTGCCTTATACAAATATATTGGTAGTATATTAAAGACAAAATTTATATTATAATATAAGCGCCGCATGTTATAAAATAATTGTGTTAACATTTGTAAAATAGTGATATTTTCAATAAGTCAAAGGACATTATATTCAAATATTGGATTGGTAAAATAAGTTGATTCGGGTAATTTTTGATTACTGTTACTCTTATTTTTCTACTCTATTGTGCAATTGGACTGCTTCGGTTTTACCTAATTTTTATGAGTTTACAAAGTATGAAATAAAATAAACCAATAAACTGAGAATATTGGAAGGATATCTTTATAGAACGTTTATGTCCAAAGGGGTTGGTTAAATCGTAATTGATTCAAGCGTTCTAAAAATTGAAATTACTAATTTTTCTCATGATTCACGTTGCAGTAAGAAATACACGATTAAGTGTCCACCATCATTTCTGATGAAAGAGCTTCGTCGGTTGAAAAAATATTAAACAGCAAATTTTGATTCCTTTGGTGTGGCTAATAAACCAAAGGAATATTTTTATATATTTTTGTTTGTGTAAAAAATCAGCCGGTAAAAGTGCTTGTACCCTTTGAACATGATAAGGGTAGAGTAGTGGGTCTTTTGGAGTTCAATGTACAGTTTAATGGGAAACTCCAACTTGTCACGTAACATTTCGAGTACTTTTAATAGAATCCTCTTCAATAAGATGTAAAATTTGTTCTTCGACTTCAGGACCGATTATTCACCGTCGTCCACAATCTTAAATTTTGAAACCACACTACTTGTTTCAAAAGTCTTTGAGGAACTGGACGAATGGTTCATGAGTTGGAATGGAGTGCTTCTATGTAAATACGAAGTATTTGTACCAATGTTCAAATAACATTCTTTGCGTTATTGTATATACGTGACTCTTAATTTAAAAAAAAGTTTTAACAATGTTCAGTGTAGTTTATTCGTTAATTAATAATCGATTAATATTTACCAAACATATATTTGCTTAAAATGTTAATTCTTATTTATCATTGCTTTGACCTTTGTTAATTGTTTTTTAAAATGACGTGAAGAATCGTTGGTCTTTTCCTAAGGAAAGTACACCCTGTATATATATATATATATATATATATATATATATATATATATATATATATATATATATATATATATATATACCCCGAATATATATTAAGGGTGGTCGTTAATAGTTTCTTCTTTTCTTCGTCGTTATATAGTTAATAGTTTCTAGTTCTTTTTTTATGACAAAAATAACACGTGCTTCAATGCGATCTAAGATAATTTTTTGATAAAATCGTAGTTTTTTGTAAGTATCTCTTAAAGTATACGGATTTAAGAAAAATATATAGGAGCAATTTTGTAGACAAATTCTCTATAAAAAAGGTTGTTCCTATTTTCTTCATAAAATTCATATTTATGGAGATGTTCTCGATAACACATTTATTAACTCCATATAGTCAACATTTTAAGACCTACAAACGTCATTTTTTCTGAAAGATAAAACATTTTGTAACGTTTTTTACTATATTTCAACTATATTTCAGAAAAAAATGACGTTTTTAGGTCTTAAAATGTTGACTATATGGAGTTAATGAATTTATTATTGAGAATATCTCCATAAATTTGAATGAAAATATGAAGAAATTGTATGGAACCTTTTATATAGAGAACTTATTTTCCTACAAAATTTGTATATCTTCTATATCTTTTTCTAAAATCTGTGTACTTTAAGAGATATTTACAAAAAACTGCGATTTTATCAAAGAATGAACTTAGATCGTCTTGAGGCACGTGTTATTTTTGTCAAAAATCCCCCGTATTTTTTCGGATTAAAGGAAGGTTTTTTTGGGGCGTCGGAAAAAATCTAATTTTTAACGATATATATATATATATATATATATATATATATATATATATATATATATATATATATATATATATATATATATATATATATATATATATATTATTGGTTAGTATTATTATATAGTATTGGTTAGTATGTATGTATATATCTGAACGAAAACTAAAATAATCGATTAGACCTAACTTCCAACTAAACATCAATAATGTTGCCTTGACCGATTTATATTATACTTTATTTATATTTAATTATACAATTTTATTTATTTTTATTTATACAATTAAAAATCAATTATTTGTTATATTACAGGATATAAGAGCTTTTAACAGTTTCTCCATATTTAAAAAGTTCATTAAATAAAACATTTCCAGTTGTATTAGATACACTGTGTTACTTTTCGAGAATATGGTTGGTTTTGGGTACTTATCTGCGATTAGTGCTTTTTTGCGATTGACAATTTTTTTTATATATAACACATAAAGAACTGTGAATAACTTCATGATTTTCCTGAAATATTTATATCTGACATAGATTTTCATTAAATAGTACTAGTGACTCAACATTTTCAAACTTAATTGAGACAGTTATTAAAACAATATTAAAAACTGCGATTCAATAAATATTTTTATAAATACGTTTACAAATTCAAAGAAACTCTTTTTAAGAAAACACAGCATTCATAAAGAGTAATAAGCATTTCAAAAAACTTTTTTGTTTTGATTTGCACTTGCAATTTATAGCTCTTTTCATTGGAATTTTTAGTTTTGAGAATAAAAAATAATAGCAAGAAGCTGTGTTGAGTAAATTGAGTGGTTTACCAGAGGTTATACATTTTCAAGGCTTGGATGAAAGGGATTGATGAAATTACCTTGATGTTTCGTTAATGGATGGTATTGGTAGTAACACCATTCTACCAAAACGTTTCATCAATTCTCTGCATATATGTTTCACCGATTGCAGACCCTATTCGAATTAGATTTTTTCCCCGTGGTATAGTTCAAAGCCTATAAAATCTTCAGCCTCAAAAGGTATAATAGTCGAGCCGAAACTGCCTTTTTATTCACCTGATAAAGTAGTGCGTAAGCTCAGGACAATTAATGTCGGTCATATAGGGTGATTTTAATATGTCCGAACTGTAAATTCAAATAAACCAACAACCAAATTATTATTTTATGTGAAATATTATTTATTTTATGTGAAATAACATTCAACGGCATTAATGCTTGAAAATAATTTCGGACAAATATTCGCTGCAGTTACTTCTGACAAAGCGCATTCTGCCAATCCAATTTCCGACCACTTATTCGAGAAATGGGGTCTGATATCCGCAATTGTCTGAGTTATGTTGGCTTCCATGGCATTAATAGTTGCTGGTTTATTAACACAGACCAAAGATTTAACATAATCCCAAAGAAAATAATCTAAATCCGTTAAATCACATGACCTTGTTGGCCAGTTAACAGGTCCGTTGTTCGAAATAAATATCTCGCCGAATTGTTCCCTCAATAAATCGATTATTGCGTTAGCTGTGTGACATGTAGAACTGTCCTATTGGACAATTATTTGTATCATAATCGAAGTGCGAAGTGCACTATAAGTTTGGCCCAAAATACGCTGATTTTGCTAATAAATTTCGACAATTTGCAAGCATTGCTCTGATGTTAAACGGTCCATGATGATTGTCATGATTATTTGACACCGATGCCTATCGGAAGCTCGGACACACTAAAAAATCCCCCTTAATAACAAAATATAAACATTTTTAGAATCGAACCCTAAAAAAGTATATTTATATAAAAAATGTAACTTAATTATTATAATATGTAATCAATCTAAAATGCATTTTTCCCGATTCTCTGATGACCTCTGATTTTGCGAAATTTGTATATCTCAGTAATAGAGTTTGCAATCCTATTTCTGATGATACGTTACTACTTGAACGTACCCCCCCAGCATTAACCGATTAGTTAACCAGCGCAAAAATATCGTCGTCAAATACGCACAGACGTCCCTGTTTATTTTTCTTGGAGTCGAATGGCACTTATCGGTATTTTGACACCCTTTGCGTGCAAAGTATGAGTCACAACTGCCGTCCAACAGATTAGGTCTTGTCTAAACATCGGATAGATGAGAAAATCATTTTGTTGTTCTTGGGAAACCTCATCTCTAATGACGTTCAATCTTGCGTAATAATATGTCGCTACCGTTTCGAGGGTCATCCAATTTATTTACGGATACACAACACAAAAATAAAAATTTCTTTTTAAAACGATAATATTTATATTAGTTTTCCTAGAGTTGAACATTAGTTCTCAATAATTGAAATTAAGCGACGTTGGTCGAGGTTTAGATTTAGCTGGGCGAACAGAACGAACCAATCCATGGGCCAGCTTGGCCTGTAGAGCTATATAGCTATATTGAAAAAGCAATAATATACACATTGGAAGAACACAAATATATAGACTACTCACTTGAATTTCACACTAGAAACACTAGTAAAATAGGTAATAGATAATAAAGGATCTATCTTTACTAGACAGTATTAAACTTTAGCGGACGCCGCTAATATGTGTAGAAATAATGTGTAGAAATAAAAAAGAATTAGAACAGATGTTCGAAGAGTTTGAAAAGGCAACAGCACAGATGGTTTTAAGAGTTTTTAAATTCATCAAAAATTAAATACATGAGGTAAATAAAACAAAGCTTGTTCTTTTATTATATCCACTTGTTCCTTAGTGGATATAATAAATGGAAGACGGTTTGAAAAAGTTAATGGTTTTAAATATCTAGGTTTAGTAATTGCCACTAACAATGAAGAACCAGAAAACGTTGCAGCAACAATAGCGACTGGAAACAAAACTTTTTCGCTCTATAAAACATTTTCGGTACAAAATCTGAATTAATATCGAGGAACACAAAAATTAAGAGATAAAGAGTTAGGGTGCAAAATTTTGCAATAAGGTTTTTTTCCGACTAAGCTTATTTCCACTTTTCAAGTTATGTGAACAAGCAAAATTGTAGGATTTGGGGAAGTGAATATCATTGAGTGATTGCAGAAGAACCCTTACATCATCTTCAAGTAACAATCTGTTGAGAATTGCGGGGTGGAGGGGTTATAGGGCAATTTTTTCATGAAAATGATGAAGGTGAAACTCTAAAAGTTAATGGCGAACGCTACATACTTAACAGTATTTTCTTCCAAGAAGATGGCGCCACGTGTTTCTAACCGCGTCATTTTTCGAAATGATAATATTCAGTGGCCTGCAAGATCATGCAATCTATCCCCACTCAACTTTTTCCAGTTGGGCTTCCTTAAGGACAAAGTCTATTCTAACAATCTGCAGGCGATTAATGACCTCAAACAAAACATGCGTCAAGTTATTGCGGAAATTGAACCGTAATTATGCCAAATTGTTATTGACAATTTTACGCAAAAATGGCCATTTGTAGAAACAGTCCGAGGGGAGCATTTGGCGAATATTATTTTAAAAACATAACTGCCATGTCTCTACTTTTTGATAAAATAAACAAGCATTTTATCTTTCTAAAATTTTTGGATTTATTTAAAAAGGAAATCCCGAAGTATCTATCGGAACACCTTTTATTTAACAATAACTTTAGCAATTGTATTAAACGGGTCGGAAACGTGAACTTTAACAAAGAAAGACGAACTATCATTAGACACCTCGATATGGAAAATTCTTGATTTTCTGAGAAAAATAGATGGCTCCATCCAATTGGAAGGATGACTGGAGAATTATATCAAACGAAGAACTATCAACACTCTTTAAAAGACTAGATGACGAAGACTAGTGAATGAAGGCCGAAGCGAACGACTGAGTTGGAGGGGCCATATTGAGAGAATGGAAAAAGATATTGGAAGGTCTTAGAGAGATCAAGATTGAGGAGACGAGGAAGGAAGCGTTGGGGGGAGGGAGTGATGATGGATCTACGGGAGATGAGAATAACAGACTGAAGAGGGAAAGCCAGATAAAGAAGAAAAAGCAAGTATAACGGATGAGGTAAAAAGCACGAAACAAAGTACGGAATCCCTCTGTAATTAGATTATACACGTTATGGAATGGATGGTCACCTCTCTATGTAAAAAATCAGTGACCTGGAAACCCCTAGGAAAGTCGAAGGCATTTGATGGGGTGTCAAACCACTAAGAAGAATAAGAAGAATTATATATAAAGCATTATTAAAATGCAATAATATATACATTGGAAGAAGACAAATATATAAAATAATATTATTTCAGATATTTTAAAGAGTTCCCAAGTTGCCAAATAGGTTAAAATTATATATACTTCGTAGCTGCATGAACCGATAGTAGCAAGACTGTCAGTATATCACAGTTTTAAAGAAAATATCACTTTTTTACCCAATTACGTACTCAAAATTATTATATCGCCCATCTTTAACGAACTGTACTGGAAAAAAAAAGTACTACGCTATTTTGGCAAGTGACTTTAAAAGATTGGTCCGATTTTAAAACGTATGACATTTTTTTGTAAACATTTTCTGTTGTGAAAAAGTAATGAAAACGGTAGAATAAGGAATTAATATTAAAAATGGATGATAATAATTAAAACACTTGGCATTTGTTTCACAATATATTCAAGATATTCTCTAACATGTTTCGGCCTCGCGACCATTCTCAAAGAGAGTTATGTATAAACTAAACTAAAGTTTCAAAGTGCTGTCTAATGGAAGTCGGTTTTTTCATCTCGTTAAATTTATTACACTATCAATAATTGGAGTATTTCCGAAGTCTAGCTGGGTGTTTGTTAGGTTTTTGCCGTCGTATATGGCTTTTTTAATTTCGAAAATTTCCAGGTAATTTAACAGCCTGCTTTTATTGCAGCTATGTATTAATTTGGTATTATTAATGTTAAAAAAATGGTTCTGGTCTATACAATGTTGGGCAAAGCCCGTCTTTCTCTGATTGCGTAAAATTGAATATTTATGTTCTTTTAGCCTATCATTGAGCGATCGGCCCGTTTGGCCTATATAAATAGCGTCACACATATTACATTTAATTTCGTATATTAAAATATAATTTCGTTATTGTTTAACATCGATGTAAGATTATTCTTATTAACAGAGATAATATTAATATTTTCGTTCTTTAACTGATTTGTGATTCTTGAACTTAATTTGTGAATATAGTTTATAGCATGCCAATTTTTAGAATCTTTTTCGGGTGTTGCGGCATAAAAATGTTTGGTGTTGTTTTTCTTAATCTTGTTGTTAAATTACCTGGAAATTTTCGAAATTAAAAAAGCCATATACGACGGCAAAAACCTAACAAACACCCAGCTAGACTTCGGAAATACTTCAAATATTGATAGTGTAATAAATTTAACGAGATGAAAAAACCGACTTCCATTAGACAGCACTTTGAAACTTTAGTTTAGTTTATATATAACTCTCTTTGAGAATGGTCGCGAGGCCGAAACATGTTAGAGAATATCTTGAATATATTGTGAAACAAATACCAAGTGTTTTAATTATTATCATTGTTACTATGTTTCACCAAGAGCCAACCGCGCAATCAATCAAAACTATTGTTAATAATGGATATTTTGAAAATTTCAAATTATGATCTTAGAGATAATACAATCTCATTTAATGAATTGTGATAAATGATTTTCATACAAGTTTATTTCTGATTTTTTAACAAAATTAGTTAAGTACAATATATGCTTTAATATAATTAATATAGCTGCTAATAAAATAATGCGTAAAACTTCAAACGAGATTAAATATTTTACATGCATATATTTCCAATAAGTATTAATTAATATAAGTTTTAATTAATTATTCAAACATAATTACGAGTATTACTTTTTCCATTTTGGACCTTTATTTATTTCTTGTTATTATTTTTTAGAAGTACTAGTAAATGTAATATTATGGACTATATGAATGATTTAATTTAAATATGATTAGTAAATTTGTTTTGAAAACAAAATAACAGTATTTACCAGTTTCAATATACTAATACATTTAATTAAAACATATACTGGTTATTATTTTGAAAAAATAAATTTGTTGTAATACACTCTGTAACAATTCAGTTAGTTTGAGAATATTTCAGATTTTATGATATTTCTAGATTTTGAGTTAGATTTTAAATTACCAAAGCTTCTCATTCGAAGTGGAATACACGGATTTTTCCAGATATTAATTTAAGAATCAAAAATATATTTCATAAATTGCATTATACAGTTCAAATATGTCCTCAATTTTCTTACAATAAATACAAAAAAAATGAGGACATTTGACAGCTATGGCTCACCGAACCTAATATTATCTAAAGTTTTCTTCGTCGATGTATCAGTATCATTTCCTCGTAGTACGTGGTATATATATATAATATTTTTTCAGTTCATCTCTAAACTCAAAAAAAGTAGATTTACCACTAAACACCGAATAACTATTTTAAAGTTCGTGACGCACATTTCGCTAACCGTGTTTGTATTATTTGATGATGATTCTGTTTATGTTCTGTTTATATGAGAACCCTAATTGCTAATCTACTACTTAGTTAGCGTACTACCTACCTAATGAAGCATGTAAAGTAAAAAAAAGTAGTTTAAAAAAGTGATTCGGTGTTTAGTGGTTCACACCGGAGGTTCCAATAGAGAAATTGAGTTCATCTCTAGTTAACTTTCATTTTTATTATACCGTTTAAAGGAGTTGTCAATTTTTTAACAATAAACGAATGAATAATTTCTATTCTATAAAATAAAGGAAGGAAAAAAATAAATTGTTTAAAATAAAAAACGAATTCCCATAATTTTAACATTTATAACACAAAATTAAAAAACCTAATTGATAATACTGGGCTAACTGAAAAGTTCGCGGAGCGGAAATGATAAAACAAGTTTATAACTGACAAAATTACTATTCTTCCGTATATTCTCCATACATTTTTTTCCAGCGGTTCTCCAATTCATTTATTCATTTATCTCTAAAGCGTTTTCTGGAAGTCCTTCAAAATACTCATCTACGGCTGCTATAACTTTTTCACTTGATGAAAAACACATGAACGTTATAGGGGGGCCAGATCTGCTGAATATGGTGGATGCTCCTACAATTCGTAGTGTAACTACTTCAATATGGCCATTGCAAGAACTTCTCTGTGAGCTGGTGCATTGTCTTGACGAAATTGCATCCAATTGAACGGTTTGAGTAATACTGTCTTGTAATTGTTTTACCGGTTTGAAGGTAATCAATTGAAAAAAAAACCTTTTGCATCCTAAAAAAATTGATACCATAACCTTTTCGGCCGATTTTGACCATTTTGGCTGCTTCGGAGCTGAACAACCTAGCTCAGTCCACCTTGCGGTTTCTTGTCGCAGTTGAAGATCATAGTGGTAACCCCAAGTTTCATCCATAGTTACAAAAGGACGTTTAAAATCTATTTTATTCTTTCAAAAAAGATCCAAATGTTGTCGTTTTTGATCAGAATTTAACAAATGCGACACCTATCTTGCAAATAGCTTTCTCAAGCCCAATTCTTTTTTCAAAATATGAAACACCCATTCATTTGGGATGTCCATGGCCTTAGCAATTTCACTCAAAGTTAATTGTCTGTCATCTATAAGGATATCATGTATAGAATTAATTATTTGTTCAGTAGTTACACTTGTTTTACGTCCAGCACGAGATTCATCATCCAGGCTTGTACGCCACTTCTAAACTATTATTTGAGAAGGAGCAGACCCCGCTAATAATTTACCATTTCACTATGAATTTTCATTGCCTTTAAACCTTTTTTTTTAAAGAATTTGTATTTGAATTTCCATTTTAAACAATAACACTGATACGTTTACTTTGAGCTTCTGTTTTTGTAAGAATGAACTGACTGATCAACTTGAAACTTCACATATGTTCATATGAAGGATGCAACTTCAAAATGTAGTAGATTATATAGTTCTTTTACTGCAATTAGGCTGTCGCTCCGCGAACTTTTCAATTAGCCTAGCATACAAGAAACATACTTACGTACTCCATAATATATGAGGATAGATTGATGAAAAGTCAGATCATTTTCCGACAGACGGCAATATGTGTGGATATTTTTGGAAAAAGCGAAATATATAAAGAATATATCATGGAAAAAGGTGATTTTTTGTGTTAGTTAAACATTATTTTTGCTTGGAAAAATAATTGCGCAAACAGAGGAGAAGTAAAAAAAAATTATTAGGTGGTTTATTAAGTTTCGATATGGTAGAACCAGCACGAGTGACACTCCGCGTTCAAAATGCTCCGTCGAGGGTTAATACTGAGGAAATGGTCTACAAAATCTATGATACTATGTTGGCCGATTGTAGAGTGAAGCTTAGAGAGATTGTTGCGGTGCTAAACCTAACGAACAATCACATACAGTACATTTGGACATGAGACAGTTATCGGCAGGATGAGTGCAGTAATTTTTGCGGGCAAAATACGGAATCAAGTAACTACTTCGAATGTAATTTGTAACTTGGTGAATGTGCTTCGATGAAGGCGAAAATGCCTTATATTATCCTCTTCGACGATTTGGAAAATGAAAAGACGACCACAAAAGAGCATTATGCTGCTTTATCGGTCAAATTTTACGAAGAGTTGATAATTTTTCATTTGGTGAATATAGAAGTGTTGTTCATTACGACAATGCATTTACCCATTCATACGCAGTTGCAACAGTGAAATTTATTAATTTTTCGCTATCAATTGATGCCGCATCCACCCTATTCTCCAGACCTGGCAGCTGACTTCATCGCCAAAGTAAAGAATTAGTCGTACACTTCGACAATTAGTATATCTCTTACGATTTATATTATTTTTGTTTATTTTTGAATGTGGTATAAGTTCATTTTTTCACATTTCGAGACATTTAAGGGTTTGCGTTTGAATCAGATTAAAAATATTATCAAACGTTAATTACCTTTCTTAATTACCGACTTAGCAAACCTTTCTGTTTGTTCCTTCGTAAAACTTTCATGGGTAATTGATATTCCAATGAACTTTATTCAGGTGGTATTTTTAACACTATAAACCTGTTATATTTTGTTATGCAATAGTAATTATTAATATTGTTAAAGAAAATAAACGATTTTTTAGCTCCAAATGGACTGATACCACTTTCAATAATAATATATAATAAAAAATAAAAACAAAAGGAAATTAAAGTCCATATTTTATAGAGACTGGCTTTACAGAAACGGATTTTTTATGTAAAAAATAATAATAAAATCACTACATGTAAGTACTCGAATAATCAAGTTTATTATGAAATAATTTCGCTTACATTAAAAAAAAATGAAAAGTGTACAAACTAAATTACTTCGTTAGGACAAGAATAAAGAAAAAACCTTTTTATTATATAAACTTATTTTTCCGTTACACTTAACATAGTGGTATTCATGGTAAATAAGTAAACTCAACATATCGCTATATTTCTCTTTTGTTACAGGTCTTGGAGTTGTATACAGTGGCAACATAGTAATTTCTAGTCTTCCTTGTTTTCTAAATAAAAAATAACTGTAAATGGAGCATTTTCTTCTATATTAGTTTTGTAAAAAATGTTGTGCGTTTCATCTCTTTTTAATTCCATCCAGCATATTTCCAGCCAATTTATAATTTCTTCGTCTATATTTTTTTTCCTGTTTGATATTGTCTCTTCTAGAGATTTGGTTGAGACAAAATTTTTTCGTTTTATTTCATACAAAATGAAGCTATTTTTTTACGACATTTCTTTATTACATTATAATAGTCTTGAGCAGTGTATAAATGATCCTTTTTATTTAATGCTAATTCCACGACTCCAATATCTCTGTCGTTTGGAAGTTTGGATAATAGACATTTATATTATTTTCAACTGATTGAATCCTTAATCACAGCAATGCGAGCTTTATATTTCGATTTTGTCCGGTATACATATCACTGTATGCTATAATATCGTCTTGGGTTGTAACATTATGAATATGTTTCAAGCAGCAAAATGCTACTTCTTCCGCACCTCTAGATGTTACAGTTTCCTCCCATACATAAAATACATATAAACTTTGTTGTCATCAAAATTATGAAAACTTTCATTAAGAACATACATACTTCGCTTTTAGTATGCAACAGAAACTGATAATTTGAGATAAGAGAGGACCTTTTACAGATCATATGAAAACGCAGTGAGAAATATTTATCAATGAGAAATATTTATTAATATCAATCAATGAGGAATATTTATCTGGATTCTTTGCTGCTAAACTTTGACCTTCTTTTAAAGATTTTCTAGCCATTTCTGCATTGCTTAAATGGATTTTATGTTCTTCTATTAAGCTGCTCCTTTCATCATGGTCTGAGTTAACTTTAATCTTCATATTTAGCCAATCAAATTTTTGACATGTGGGTGACGAAATCTTAAATTAAAATCTTTCTTTTTTTTTTTTAATTTTCCTATATATTTGTTGTATGTTGTATTGTTCTCTTCACACTTTTCGACATACAAGTTGTACATTTTTCTTAAGTTAAATTGAGAACTCAAGTATTTCTTTTTTGGATTATGAGAACGCATGTAACAGTGTGGGCTTTTATAGCGTGGAGTACTTTGAATATGATTTGAATTTAAGGATTTAGAGTAATAATTAATAATAATAATAATAATAATTTTTGTATAGGTTTCAGTATAGTCTTACTTCTATAATAGGGAAAACTTTTGCGGAAAAACTATTTCCGCAAAAAAAATATTACTCTTACTTACCAACATCACTATCAGACCAATTTGAGTTATTACCATCTTTTCGATAGGTATTGTAAACTCATTGTAACAACTTACGATTTATCTAAAAGTAATTGATTCTCCTCTGTTTTGATTACGATTATTTCAAAATAAGAGACACAAACCAAACAGTTGGAATAAAAACTAAGCGTAATCAGTGAAATGACTTGTATAAATAAAACAAAGTTGTCTAATTTCCTCTTATATTTTTTTTTTAAAAGATAACGCGTTTCGCTACAAAGAATTGATCTTTTGTCAATCATCCGAAGAAGCTACAGTGTAGCGAAACGCGTTATGTTTTAGAGAAAAATATAAGTGGAAATTAGACAACTTTGTTTTATTTATACAATTTAGTATGAATTGCTATCAAGAAAATGCCGCAATAATCCTCAGATATGACTTGTCATCACATCATCAGAGCAATTTTACAGTTATCTTGCTTATGACCCTGTTTTTAAGACGCTACCAAATAATTGTTGTAAGGCAGTGCACATAGATGTTATAATCATTAATAATTTAAATTAGAATGTTGTTTTAATTGTGATTATTAGGAATGGACTAATTCCACTTTCAAAAAAAAGATTTTTACGATAACATTTTATAGCTAAAATTCTTTTGATTACTTTAACAAAAAATCGTACTCCGTTGAATGTATAATTATAAATATAAAAAAGGGGATACCTATATATTACTAACATTACCATTAATTAATTTCTTTCCAAAAGTGGACTTAAAGTGGAATAAAGATCATTTTCAAAAAAAAAACGTTTCATATCTAAGTTTTTTTTCAAATTCTTGAGAATTATTGCATGTTTCTGTTCTGTGTCACTTCTGTTCACTATTCTGTATGGTGTTTTCATAATTGTATTGATGCTAGAAAATAAACTGAAAAAAATAACTACCGATAGAAACATACTAAAACAAATTTCTCAGCATTCAAGAACCAATAGTTCATTAAAGTTGAACTGGCAACAGATGTTTCAATTAATTCTCTACGATATGAAGTGTTTTCTTTTGGGTGAGTATTGCAAATTTTCGCGCGAAGGGTGGCAAGTTATCGAAATGTACCCTCATGTTTCGCATGCACATGGCCGTTTTGGCCCAGTGTTTGTATAATTATTGTTTACTGGGCGAGAGGGTGAGTCACTGCGGGCCGACCAGGGTGAATTATATCCTGTTACTGTGTGAATATATAGCGTAATCAAGGGTTAGATAAGCTGAAATGCTGATATAATTTTTAAAAATGCCCCGGCACGATACTGCAAATAAAATAAGACGTTTTTAATAACATACGTTTTCGACGTGTAGGGTATTGTTTTAGAATGTTTCGCAATAACATTAATATTCGCTTCACGTTTTTTATTTAAATTTAAACAATAAACTAAGGAAAAAATGTCCCCTATAGAAATTTGAAAATTTTGATTTTGGGACCTTTGGTGTTACATAAAAACTGTATAATGTTTTCTACTCACA
Organism: Cosmopolites sordidus; assembly: GCA_031761425.1. NCBI lineage: Eukaryota > Metazoa > Arthropoda > Insecta > Coleoptera > Curculionidae > Cosmopolites > Cosmopolites sordidus. The sequence goes on along the minus strand of JARFXV010000708.1, from coordinate 318,106 downwards.
CCAAAATGCATTGAAATTACACTACGCATGTTTCTCTAACCAAGTTAGGATCATCAGGAGATGATTAAAAGTGTGGTGAAGAGTACCAAGTTCGCTGAAGCACATACAATTATTCGTCTGCGATTAAAGCACAAAGGACTGACTGGTATTGACCATTTGTCCTTATTGGGACTATTTCACATCTAATAATTTCCTGTCTTTAACATCTTTAAGTAATTTTAAATTGTTTAAATCTTACATTATGGCAAGTTTCATAAATACCATAGGTGGAAAATCGTGACCTATCTAGTCTAATATATCTTATTTGAGTTATATAATCTGTAAATCTTTTCATTATCTTTAGGTTTACCGAATAATTGCTGAATTGTTTTTTTTTAAATTTGTATACTAATTCTATATTAATTTCTATAAATATATTATCAAGCCTACGTGTAAATTGGGGTTCATGTATGATTGTTGCAAATTTTTGTTCTGTTTTCTCTTGAAAAGGTAGAGGATTCTTGAATCATTTCAACGATGAATCAAGAAGAATACAATTTGACATTTTATATTTTTTAGTATGGTATGACTTATTTGAATGAATTTTTCTGTGCTCTCTCTTCTAAAATTATCAAATTTCAACCTCCTGTCTTTATGTCTAATAACTAAAACATCTAAAAACGGCAAAACGCCATTAATTCCAAGTTAAATGTTGATTTCTTAATGAAATACTAGCAGTAAGTGTGAAATTAAGTTATAATGTTAATATGGTAGGTGTTCCATAACTTTGATATAACCTGTTTTTTAAAAAGTTACTTAGAATTTAGGATTTATGAAATAATGAGAAGTTGTAGGCGCATCAGAAACAGCGAATATTTAGCCACTGGATCTACAGCTTAATATGGGATCCGAATCATGGTCATCAGGTATCGAGTAATGACGGTCAGCATACTTCAACTATCAACCCTCTTTACTATTAACCCTTGATTTGTGCTTAAACTATAGCTTCTTGTTCAACCTGGTTAGTGACAGAACTGAGAGGTTATTCCTAGTCAGATTTTACACTCTTGTGTGGAAACACAAACATTTAAACAAAATACAAACATCTACAAGGTAACAGGGATCGAACTAACCCCGTCTTATATACCCAACACTGAACTATAGTCTTAGACACCGCGATAACCAGACTGTCAGTCTACTATAGACTGACAGTCTGTAGTTCGTGTAGTAGTGCAGGTTCAGGTGGGCGGCCCATTACGATGTTCACCCATAAAACTGGTGTTTATCTACCATTATCCTAGGTATCTATGGGCAACAAGCGTTGGACTCAGTAATCAATAAAATACACAGTGCGTCCATTAAGTATCAGTACTTAATATATATCTCAGTCTCAGTACTTAATATATGTCTCAGTCACCCCATCTATTGTCGAGCGGCGTCGTTTCAAAGCTTGAACATTCCTGGACCTAACGAAACCTACTTTACCACGATCGGTTGACATTTGTTGATTTTATGACGTCTTGCTTACAAGCCAAAAAGTTTGATGTACAAATAAAATCATGGAACAAAGAGCTTGTATTAAATTTAACGCAAAACTCTGTAAAACTGCATCGGAAATATTCCAGTTGATGCAGCAACTGTACGGTGATAATTGTTTAAGTAGAACAAATGTTTTTCTGTGGTATAAACGTTTTTTGGATGGCAGAGTGTCTCTAGAGGATGACAAACGTGCCGGGAGACCAATTTCAGATCGCACTCCCGAAATGATTGAAAAAGTTCGCGATTTTGTAGCAAATGACCCCAATGCTTCACTAAAAATAATGGAAGAGACTTCAAATATCGACAAAGAAACGATTTAACTCATTCTTCACGAGGATTTGGGTAAAACAAAAGTGTGTGCAAAGTTTGTTCGTGTTAATCATTCTAGAGAGGTCGCCGCAGCCACCAGAAATGATCAAAACTTCCTGAAAGCAATTATTACGAGGGATAAAACATGGTGCTTTCAATACTATCCAGAAACTAAGAACCAAAGTGCGGAATAGAAGCCGAAAAACTCACCACAGGCAAAAAAACATCACGAAAACTCCTTCAAAAACCAGGAAAATATTCATTGTTTTCTTCGATAGCAAAGGCATGATGTCCACAAAGAGTTCATTCTAACTGGTCAAACTGTCACTGGACAGTACTACTTGGAAGTCCTGAAACAATTGATGCACAGAATTTGTCGTATTCAGCCAGAATATCGCGATAGCGGAGAACTCCAGCAGTCTGGACTGCCGGAGTTTGTTGCACGATAATGCACCAAGTCACACATCGTTAATTGTGCGTCAATTTTTTGCCTGACACCAAGTCTGTGTGATCAACCACCCAGATTTAGTTCCTTGTGACTTTTCCTTGTTCCCAAAGTTGAAATTCAAGTTGAAAAGATTTTTTTGATCAGATGATTCAAACAGCTTCGACGCGTACTTTTGAGACTATTCCACAAAATGAGCTGAAGCAATCATTTGAATCACTATTGAATCGATGTAACAAATGTATCGAAGTGAAAGGCTAATTATTCGAGTTATTATTATTCGAGTAATAATTCATAAAAATGCTAGGTATTTCGTTTTAATAACTTTTTCCCGGACCAGTACTGATACTTAATGCATGCACTGAGTATAGTTCGCTTGCAGGGGTCTACACGGTTACCCATCCACCGTTGATAAGGAAGATCATCTAATATGGACATTATGGGAACAGGGAAGCCCCTATTTTTGGTGTAGGACTTGTGGGGGTAGCTTGAATTCCTTAAGAATGAGTCCGTAGTCGGTGGCTGTAGCCGAAAATAATAAACCAGGCTACCGAAATATTTTTGTAATAGTAGAGGTGGCCAGCCCACTTTCCGATGCTCACCCTTGAAACTGGAGTTTCAACTGCCTTATCTCAGGCATTGACAACATACATTAGTAAAATACAGTTTGTAACAGCGGGAACCACATACAATCCATCTGGGATTTATTGTACAAGGGGCTATATGCTTGGAAAGCAGGTCATTTCCGTGAAGTAAGCATGAGAGAAAATTTAAATGCAGATAGCTGTGTCATCGAAATATTGCATGTCGTTCGGCTGTATCTGCAAATTTGTTCAAATCTCATCTTTCCGCAAGATAACGTCAGACCATATTCAGTTCGTTAAACAGTGCAGTTTTTAGTCTGCGATAGCGATACTCGATTGGCCGATAGAACATGTATAAGATTGCGTTCGTTGAACTTTTGAGCGATTGCTTCAGCTACGAGCAGCTCTAATTGAACTTGACGTACGTGCATACCATGCTTGTGATACCTTGTTACAAGAGGACATGAATCATATTATTTTATTCCAGTTTCGCATAGTTAGTTATTGAGCGCTATAGTAAACGTGATCCACTCATTAGTTTCCAACAAAAAATATAAATGGTTTTTCAATAACCTCGTGAAAACGTAATAGCGGCTACACTGTTAGTGAAATATAATTGTCACTGATAGACTGATATGTTCAGTATATTGTATCAATTCATCTTGAAAAGATACACAATTCAACAGCGCGCAGAAATTATTCGTATTTGGGCCTGCCATGAAAATTTTCAAGTGGTTAGTCAAGAGTTACTTTTTCATCCTCAGAAAGTCAGTTTTAGGTGCGGTTTTTAGGCCGAAGGGATGAAATGATAGGGCGATTTGAAGACGATGATGGAAATCGTGTTACCATTAACAGTGAACGTCATAGGAAAATGCTTACAGAATATTTTTGGCCTGAACTGATAAATATGGATATAAACATTTTTTTCATTCAACAATATGGTTCGACTTATCTTATCTCGCCAGATAAACGATTTATTACAAGAAACATTCTCTAGATACCACTATTCACAAGTGTTTAGTGGCAAATCTCTTCAAATTAACTTTTTTAGAAAGCTTTTTTTATATATGGAAACATTTACTCAGCACCTGATCGATTCACCTTGGGTGGAAGTTGGTCGAAATGAAAACGTGAAAAACGCGACGGGGAAACCCAACCTTTCCCCTACCTCCGCGAAAAGCGAAAGTTCCCCCTGTTTAGCGACGGTCACGTGATCGCGAAGGGAGCAAAATAATGGACGTTTCGTTACGGCATTAATACCGCTATTAGGGAGAGCAATTTGAGTCTATGCAGGAAGCGCATTTAAATAAAAGTCGAATAAGGGAATCGTCCACAGTGGTCCGATCTGGAGATGGACTCGGAATTTTTCGAAATAATTACATAGGTGATTATGTAGATTTTCTTTGAAAATATGATAATTTTTGTAGTCGTAAACACGAGAAAGTCGTATCGTAATGATAATGGTCATATATATTTTTTTTAATTACAACGTATCGTTCTACTTATTTATCAAATTTCTTTCGCTAATGCATCTCGTTTGATTAGAATTGATGAATTATTACCTCTACAATAAACAGTGAGGGATCAAATGTATTACACCATCATTTATCATTTGCACAAGAAATAAAAAATTTCTGAATAACTTTTGATTGTAAAAATTCGTAGTTTTTTCACACACTCAACATCCATTACAAAAATTAATCCATTTCAGCGTTGGGAGATTGAAAGGTTTAGGGAAATATTACTTGAAGATTTTATGTCGTTATATTAGCAAATATTTTTAATTAATAGATTGCGAATATGTAATTGAGCTGTTAAATTATTTGCTTTTGACAACATTAAAATCAAACGTATAAACAACATCAAAATAATCCTTTCGAGAAACTCGGAAAGGTTAAGTTCACATCAAGGGTTGATAGTTCGTGGGGGTGCAGAATGCGGTTAATCGATAGCTAATGACCGAGGTTCGGAGCCCAAGTTAGGAATGTCCATTTCTATAATGAGTTTTTTTGACCTTGAAATTTAAGTATGTACGATGTGTGGAGCATCTAAAAATAGTCTCTATAAGAGGAACGGTGGAAAACTATATAGTATATTTTCGGCAAATTGCCGAATAAACATGGACAAAATTGAGGAAGAAATATTTCAGTTAAACCAACAGATCCAAGTTTATACATTAGTGGAAAAAAATTGCTCCAAAAATTATCCTAGTCATGTCATTTAGTTCACAATCTTGATTTTGAATTTGATTTTATAGGTTTGAAATTATACAAGTTAAAATATAATTTCCTCTTTAAATATCTTATAAAACTAATACAAAAGTTATTGTCGTATAAGGTTGTTTAAACACGTTTTTTTATATTAATAAAAATTCTTATTCATTTTTTTCTCGAAAGCCGAATAATTGTGATTTATGTTTTGACATATACATCTTGCTGCTTTTAAAATGGCTACAAACCATTACTTAAAATCCTGTCATCATCAACTTGATCTTCAAAAAAGTAGGTAGTAATGATTGCTCCAGACCTTAAAACTACAGAAAAAAGTGATTCTCGAATATGCAATGTTAAACTAATAAATAGATTTACTACTGAATACCAAATTACTGGTTCCGAATTTCTCGACGCGCGTTTCATTAATTATATTAGCATCATCAGGAGTTGATTCAATCTAACAAAAAATTACAATTCAAATCTTCTTGAATTTCATAACATTTTCATTCCTCAATTCTGACGACAAAAATATATTTTACTGTTGACATAATTGTACAAGCTCTTTCTTACTATATATATATATATATATATATATATATATATATATATATATATATATATATATATATATATATATATATATATATAGGGCGTAAGGGAAAGTACTTTCGTAATGTATGTTGATAATTAGTACGATCAAGTAAACAGAACTTTGCTTCTTTTATATTTAAATCTAGATCGCAGGATGACCACCTGCCGCAAGTTAGAGGTCGAAATATCTTAGTAGTACGTCGACCGCTAGGTGGCGTTCACCTAATTTGTTCGATTTTAGGAGTTAAAGACGACTGGGTCTAGTTCGATTACTTCAAGCGTCCAGATCAAGATCTCAGAGAGGAAACATTTCTCCGAACACGTTCTTAAAATGTGTGACAAACATTTTGTGATTACTCGTTGTGGAAAGTGCTATTTTCGTGATGAGTGATCACGATTCTAACAGTGAAGATTTCGAAAGCTATGGGTATTCTTACGAAGATCTGATAGAGTTTCGTTCCGAGTGAATAGAAAGTCATTTAAATGTATTGACTAGCCTCCAAAAAATGAACCTAGAGGATGATAACGCGAGACTGCTCGCGGAAAACACCAACCAGCGGATACAAATTAAGGAACTAAAATCTCTTTTTAAAGCTGAAACTGGCGGTAACATCAGTGGTGCTTTTCTCAAAACACCAGAGGTATAAACAAAAAAAAATTCTTCGCAAACCGCACCATCAGTCATCGAGATCCATTTGGACCCCGAAAAAGGAGACCAGCTACAAATCTTCGCCAACAAAGGATATCAACATATGTTCAGCAAATCAAGAAGACGCAAAAGAAGGAACGAAACACTTACTTTCAACGAAAGTCAGCTTTTGGAAGTACCGGTTGCTACTTCCTCGTCCATTCCGACCACCAACCCAGATGAACTGACAGAAACGGCTCAAGCTTCAAATAAAGAAATGCTAGTACCAACTACTGGTGCAAAAACTAAACCAAAGCCGATTGTCTTGCGAGATAAGTAGGTATTCTAGGAAGCCATGCGCTTCCTGAAGAGGCCCAAAGTGGCTGTCGGGCCGGCCATAACGAAATCGGACGGGTTCTGATAGTGTCCAAAACGGAATCAGATCGAGAAGCCATAATATAGTTTTTCAAGGAGAATAGTTTTTCTTATTATCCAGAAGCAACCTTAGGTAGCAGATTCTTTCGAGTACTGATAAAAGGCATGTTGGAATCGATCCCAACTGGTGATGTAAGAACGGAACTCCACCATCTAGAGTTCCATCTAAAAAACATCACTAGATGGTAAACTAAAGCGAGGAAATTAAAGTCACAGTACCACGTGGTGAGAAAACCATGCTTGATGTAAAAAAAATCTGCTACCAGCTCGTAAGAATAGAGGTACATAATAAACCAACTGCTGATCAAAAATCAGCAGATAGCCCAGCTACGAAGCAGATATGCACGGGAAGCCAGCAATTTTCTCGACTAGAGAGAAAGTTGTAGTGAGAAAGATACTCATAAAAAAGCATAAAAAAGAATGCGTCTAATCTACAAATCGAATCTTAATCCTATATAATTTGTAGGTCTCCCGCTGCTATCTGACCCATTACACAATCATACCAACTTTTGTCGCCAAATTTTGGAATGATTGTCATAGGTTCTTTACAATGAGCTCTTTCGCTCTTCCAAGAATTGTCGAGCTCCTTGTTGTCCGATCTTGTGAATGGCTGTTCTTTGCTAGGTTAACAGAGCCTTCTTTAAGCTTCTCAGGAATCACAATATTTCGGATATTGTAAACGATTAACCTGTGATATTTGAAGAATTGAATCGCCGAACATCCAGCATGAGGGCTTCCATTTACTGCTCGCTCTTATATTTTGTACTCGATCTTAATAGTTAGGCCATTTGGGCATGACAAAAGTGACCCAAAGTTCAATATTGCGGAAAATTATGACTGAAAATTTTTCAGATTTTGGTGTTTTATTTGCTTTACTTTGCATGATCAAAAATGAAACTCAGACTTACAAGGCAATATATTCTGTGGACCGCTATATTGATTTTTAATAAATTGTTTACGACTTTTTGATCGTCTGCAATCGAGACAAAAAAATAAATATCTTAACATTTTCAAGACCAGTGTAATTGGCTGTGACATGTTATGTTTATATTACTATCATTCTATATATATTTTCTTTGATCGGGAAGGTGTAAATCTGCTAATTGGTTCCTCCTCGAGGAACATACAATTCCCAAAAGGAAAGCTGGATTTGAAGGATGTTTCTTTAACCTGATTCTAGATGCTTGAACTATAGTAAGTACAAAGGCAAGTAGACTTTATATGGAGATTTAAATAAATAATATATTATTACACTTTCAAAACTTATTTTGAAAAGTACTATGTGTGTCTATGTGGAAAAAACTTTTTAATAGTAATTTGTGGCTGGAGAATTAATTGAATCTAACATAACTGAAGAATATCTGCAACCCGAATTTTTAAAAGGCAAAAGTTTAAAACGAAACAATAGAATTTCAATTTCAAAACAACGAATTTCCTTCGCATCTCTACTGCAAACATCCCTCCCATTGTCAATTTACCTAAAACAATTAAAAACTTAACGCCAAAGCCGCCATTTATTCTAATTTGCAAATAATCCGACGTCCCTCCAGGGCCGGGGCAGTCAACAAGTAACCTCGCCGAGTGGCATGCCAACCCCACCATCTCCAGAGAAAATTAAATCAAAACCATACCCTTGACGAGCGATCCACGCGGAAAACTTGAGGCTTCTCCCCTACAACGTCTTCAAAAATCTGTCGGTTTGATGGCTGCTGCTGGCGCTGCTGCTGCCACTGCCTTTAGAGGATTTGTCGTCGATTCGTCTTTTCTGAAAGAGGGGGGGGGGGGGGGTAAATAGCAACTGATGGAGCCCCATAAACGGGGAAACAAATTTTGCGCGGCGATGGGCAGGGCACATTAATAGAAGGAATGTCAAAGGGGATGCGCGCTCCCCCCTTGGTTTTCGGACAGAGGTGGGAGGGGGGTAGGTGAGACGGTGTGTTCGTTGGGTTAGGGGAGGAAATCCCTTTGTTTGCATGTAACCACAGTTTTGGCAGTGGCGACTCGTTTTAAACGTATTTGGAAACCTGAGTTTGCTTTCGTTTATTGTTGTATGGAAAACTGATTTGCCTTAAAATAGATAACTGACTAATGTTATTCTTAACCAAAACTGATATCCATTTTGTTTACTGATTACGATGCCATGTAAATGTGGTTTGTTTAGTCGTTCTTTTGTTTTTCTAAGAGGCAGTTAGGCGTAGTCTTTATAATCTTAATAGTATTTCAACATTGTATATATATATATATATATATATATATATATATATATATATATATATATATATATATATATATATATATATATATATATATATATATATCGGAATTTATACTATTACACAGGTCAACAAATTTAAACTTTTTTGAGATAACATTGAGAAAAATAAGTTTATATGAAGTATTTTCTAGTCCTAAATCCGAAAACGATAAGCTAATTATTGTAACACGTACAGTGTTTTTGTTACAGGGGGTCGGTGGTGGGGAAAACAAAGGAGACGACATTTTTACAATCTAATATTTATTTAATATAAACATATAAAACGTGTGAAATGCTTGCAGAAACATTTTCTGAGGATTATGTGAATAAAAATTAATTTATATAAAAAATATATTACATAAATTAGATGTCATACAGGGACAAAAACTTTAACTCTTTCCTCTTGTGTTCTCCTCTTGAGGTCCAACATGCAAAATTCCTTAGCCTGCTCGGTACATAATCTATGGAATGGTTGCATTTTATGTCGGATATTTTCTTTTAACTGCATCAAAGAACTCGGTTTATTGACGTAAACTTTCGATTTTAGATAGTCCCACAAGAAAAAGTGCATAGGGCTCAAATTAGGACTATGTGGAGGCCAATTTGACACCTCTCCTGGTGATCAATTTGTTTCAGAAAATTTCAAAACCGTGGTAGAGATATATTGGAAGTATGCGACGTTGCTCCGTTCTACTGAAATCATGTTCTTTAATTATAACCAGCAGTAAGTTTTGCAGTTCAGGTACCAAAAAATTGTTCAACATTTCCACATAACGCTATGAATTGACGGTAAGTGCGCGTCCCCCACTGTCTTCAAAAAAGTACGGGTCGATTATTCTTCACGATGATATTGCAACCCATACAGGCTTTAGGCGAATGTAGGTGTTTTTGATGTTTCGTGTTCGTTGCAGTCCAGTAACGACAGTTCTGCTTATTTACATGACCGTTTAGATTAAAATGAACCTCAAATAATTGTTTTTGTAAAATTCTCGCACACACAACGCACGATCTGCTCCTGAGAAACGGCCTGAGAAATTCCTAGACGCGGGGCTATCGATTGACATTCACTCCACGTTCCCCACAGTTGTTGTGCTTGCACAGTGAGCCAATGAAATAGAAACTTTTTATGGAATACCTTGTAGTATGACACGTATCCTATTGGACATATTAGAAATTACTTAGAGATGATGAATTTAAGCAGAAAGGCTAAGGTAAAAATACATAAAGTTGCAATCAGACTTGTGACTTCATACGCTAAGTAAATAAGGTGCCGTTTAGTCAGAACTGAAAATAAAATAAAAAATATTGGAAAGGATTATGTTATAAAAGAAAATAAAACATTTTATGAGCAAAAAAAAAGGGGCCTATAAAGATGGATGAAAAAATAAATTTTAAATATTGAAATCACTGGGGCATATGCAAGGAAGAGAATGAATGATATGTTAAACAGTAATCAAGTTATCATATAGTGTCCAGTAAAAAGAAAACCAAGAAAGAGGCCTGAGGAAAAGTTGGAGGAACAATCTATCAGATACGTTAACATACTTTGTAATAAAAAAATTGGAGATAAATTTGCAAGACTAAAAGTTATTGTAAAAACTTAACATGCATGGCCCCGTCATTAAATTAGGAATCAGGAGAGTTTCAAAAGCGGAATTTCGAGATACATGATTAATCAATCCTTCTACTGGAACCTTCAGTGTGAAACATTAAACTGGAAGAGATTTGCCACTAAACTCTAACTAAAATCTCCTGAAATCTCCCTTACCTTCTACATCATCCCCCTCAAAGATTGAACTACCTACTGATGATACTAACATGGTTAGTAAAAAAAGTGGTTTGGTGTAATGGAAAAATCTCTTCGAGTTTAGTTTAATAAAAGATTAAGTTTTAATGATAAGTAACATCTTGTATTTCATGACGAATCAGTCATCTTGAATTCGGAAGAAAATTCTTTTATTATAGTATTGTATATTATTGTATTGTATATTAAATGTAGATATCAATGCTATCTGGAGAGCACTTTGCTTTATGGGATTATGGGGTATATAAAAGCGTATAAATAGCAAAGCAAAGTTATGTCAATATATGACAGAATAAAGACATAAGGTACAACAAATGTTGACAAAAGTTAATAATTTATTGAATGCATTCTTATAAAATTGAACAGGTAATATTTTGCGATAGTAATCAAATATTTTTTGTACAAAACAAAATTAACATCCAAACTAAAACCTGGAGTGTATCGGAGATAATTTAGTTTTTTTTGTATAAAAGTTAGTGCAGTTTTTTTTCATCGATAAAATGCATGTTCAAAATAAAACTTGCAACTCGCAGTAAATATAATGCAAAAATATAGTTTTAATTTTTATTTTGAATGAGATTGAAGATAATTCCATTTCAATGCACCATTAGGTTTTGCATTTATATGTCCGAAACAAAATTCTAATTTGCAAAGTATAAATAACTCGAAAGCAAAAATAAATAGAAATTAGTTTTTATTTCATGAAATCGGAGATAATTTTGTTTTGCTGCACCATCAGCTTTTTGCATTTATATGTTCCAAACGAAATTTGTAACTTGCAATTCGGTAATAAAAGTTTCTGTCGCATCTGGTTCTGGTAGGGTGAGAGGGGGGCTTCCCTTCAGGCTGCCCCCCTTTTTAACTGAATTTTTCCCCACCGGCTGACAATCGACACCCCTGGACGATACACGTGCAGATTCGGTTTGGTATAATTGGGGGGATTTAATTCTAAATATTCCCATTACGCTCCGTGTTTATGGATATACGTGTATGGGGGTAGTATTAATGCTGGCGGCCGTTCGCCATGCCATTAGCGGAGTTTAGTATCGTGCACGTTGTCAAAATGTTATTGTTTCGAATTTTGCGCGATAGGCAATTTAGCTGTTATTGCTAAATCTGTCGACTTATTGTATTCTATAGGACAGTCAATGTACAAAATTGTCACGTCTTTTGGTATGTTTTAAAATCATTGACTTGTATAACGGGTGGGGTAAGTATCACGATGCCATTTAAATTATATATAAATTAAAACAAAAAAACAAACAGACTTTTTTTCTGTAATATGATTAATTCGTCTTTAAATTTTGCGTTAATTAATTTTTTGAAATGATGTCAGTCAAATGTGTCAATTTTTTAAACACATTTTCCATAACTTTTAGCATTATATCTTGTGTAAATGCAGCGATTTCAGCACGGATGTTGTCATTGAATTGCGGTATGGTTTGTGTCTTATTTATGTAAACCTTTTCTTTCAAAAACTCTCACAAAAATAATCTGAAGCCGTCAAATTAATTTTGCATGAAAATTGTTAATTCCAGTGATTTATAATGGTTCGAAATCTTAAAATTGCTTGAATAAACGATAAACTGTCGTTTTATAGAATAGGGGTGAGCGGGGGAATCACGGACGGCGGGTAATAGCGAACGAGCCTCTTTGGGTATGCTAGAAAAAGATATTTGCTATGACGCGATCGAGAGTCAAGCCCGAAACTAGTACCGGACTGTCAATGGTAATGTGAGAACTGGCTTGCTGTACAAGGTAAGTTAAATTGATTTTTGTGTTACAATTTCATCTAATTTTTGAGTAAACTTTAGTAATATTTTAGCTAATACATGGAAATTTGGAATTATTTTGCTGAAGTAACACCTAATTAAACAATATTTTCAAAATCATGGCATGCGCATTACGCGATTCTAACTTCAATTTTTTTTTGCTTTTTGGTGTGTATCGACTAATGGCGAATGAGTGAGTGGGGAAATATCAGATGTTCGCAATTACCACTAAACTATAAAAATCAGTTTAATTTTTATATTTTGATTTTGAATTATTATTTTATTTATTGGATACACATGCAAATATACAAATAAATAACATTATTTAAAATAGTACAAAGGGCGAAGTTATCACTAGTCAGCCTAAAACCTAATATTTGAAGAGCTTACGTGTAAACTTTTGGACTTATTTGTTAAATAAAAATTGAGTATTTACCTTTTCATATATATTTCAGATTCCAAGAAATTACCAAAGAAAAACGGAGACCAAATATAAATTAGAGACTTAGAAAAAGCTTTTATAGATGTCAAAACAAACCACTTTCATTGGGAAAAACAGTTGCTACTTATTATGTAGGGAAAAGTACTATACACGACCATCTCAAGAAAGAAGTTATAAAGGAACCAAAATCTGGTAGGAAAACTATTTTTTCTGAAGATCAAGAAAAATAAATGGGAGAATATTTTTATGGATTGACAATAGAGATGGTAGGGAAAATAAGTAAAATTTTCTGAAGTAAATAATTTAAAGCATAATATTGACACGATATCTCAAATTGCAGGTCTTTTCCTGGTTCTACGGTTTCAAAAAACAGCACACAAACATTTCACTAAGAAAACCTGAGCCTCAATCGAATCATCAATAAAATAACAGCTTTTAATGAAACTGAGGTGCAAATGTTCTTCGACAATTTGGAAGTATTAAAAAGAAAATACCACTTTGATGCTAATCATATTATAGGCATTTCTAATCTTCAAAGAAATTCAAGAATTTTCACATCAGAAAGCATGAAACAAGTTGGCATGGCAACAAGCGGGGAAAGAGCCACTACAACAACAGTTGTTTGCGCATTCAGTGCTCCAGGAAAGTATGTTGCTTCTGTTTTTATATTCAAAAAAAGCCTATGAATGCTTATCTATTGGGTGGAGGAAATCAGGATATGATAGCAGTAGTAAGTGAATCGAGTTGAATTAATGAAAGCCTATTCGTAGATTGGTTGCATCACTTCATCTCATTTGCTAAGCCCTCTATTGAAAATCCAATTATATTACTATCCTTCCCTTCCCATACGTCTCACATCCCATCAGATGCACCACTGGATTTAACATATCTTGGACCCCTCAAGACTGCATACAACAAGGGGTGCGACTTATACATGGCATCAAGTGCACGCCAAAGAATTATACAGTATGAAGTTGTGGAACTTTTCACTAAATCATTCAATTGCCTCAGCAATATAGAAAAAACAGCAAACGGTTTCCGGACAGCTGGTATTTACCCTTTAGACCTAACTAAGTTTGATGAACAATTTATAAATTCAACATCACTCCTTGAAAGTCTCATTGGTAATTCGGAAAAGGCAATAACATCTGAAGCAGATCGACACATTTGATCGACATCAAATGTGAAGAGACAGTTGGCCACTCAATACTTCAATACCACTTAAAGATGGAGTCCAACTTTCCAATTTGCTACAACATAAAACTAAATACACTTCCAAGAAGTAACATTCAATTATTGTAACTAGTACTCCTATGAAAGCTATTTTAGAAGAAAAAAAAGAAAAATAACGATGAAATGAATTTAAAAGATTGAAAATATGATTAATAGTAAGAAATGTATTCTCAAAGCATTTGCAGAGCATAACATGAAAACTAAGTCTAAAGATGATATACCGCGCAAGAAAAAGAAAATTAACAAGTTATAAAGGAGAATGATTATTATTGCTTGGTTTGTGCTGAAAAGAATGAAGATCCACCTAATGAAGACTGGATAAAATGCTACAAATGTAGTTTATGGGCCCATGAAAACTATACGACTGGTGAAAGCACATCAAAGGGATTCATCTGTGACGAATAAACGTGATTACCCCACACGTTGTGGGTACTTCCGCACATCAAGGGTTATGTGTTTTAATTAAAAGTTGATTTTATTTTGAAAATTGAACTAAGTTGATTATGAGAATTTATAACTGAATAATTTTAGTAGACTTTAAGTATTAAAAAGCATTTCTAATTTTAAATGGTTTTGTTTTATTTCAATTCTCCCTTAAGTATCCGTAATTATCCCACACTCCCCTACCGGACGAATCGAATTTCGCCAAAATTTTCGTTGAGTTACAATAGTTGAATTATTTTTTGAATATAAATTAAAATAATTTCACTGCGCTCTTTTAGCGTGTATTTATCCATAATAAAACTTGAATGTCTGCACTACCAAATCCAAACTGTCACAAATATCTGAAGGCTTTTTCGAAATCTTTACGAAATCACGCATTTTTTTACATTTTCAATTGACCTGACGACCTGAGCGTTTTATCATTATCTATATCCTTTCTCTTCTTTGTATCGTCGCTACCACTCAGAAACCTGTGGTTTATATTCTCGACTGAAGTGAATTTACGTAAATGTGCCGTATCTTGAATTCCAGTATGATGAATAAACTACGTGGTCAACGATTTTCGACGCCAGAAGAAGCAGTTGATGCGTTCAAAATGCATGTTTTGAAGATACCTCAATTGGAATGGAAAAAGTCTTATGAAAATTGGTTCATACGTTTACAAAAGTGTATCGATCATTGCGGACAATATTTTGAAAAACATTAAAACCATTTTCAATGATAAATATTAGTTTTTATTTATTATTCCGGATACATAAATAGCAACCCTCGTATTATGAACAATAACTGTACTATGTTAAATCTACAAACATTATTTCCTATTGCGACATTTTTATCCATTTTTATATCTAATCAACGTAATCCCTACTATTTATTTTGTTACCCGGTGTATTTCGCTACAGAAATAAAAATCCCCAACAGATGTTCCCAACTTCTAACGAGCTCGGATTTAATTCCCCATTCGCAGGGGTGCCAACTTGCGTATGCATTATTTAGCGGCCCGTCACACTTGTCCCGGCACCATCTAATCAGTTTAAACGATGGCGGTGTGCAGCTGAGGCCGAAATGAAGGTGGCGCCACAGACGACGCGTTTATAACGTCACCGACACGGATTACGGGAATGCAGTTGCACGAACTGTTTCGTTTTTAGCATGGCCAGAGCGCGACCCTGAAAAATGTGTCTGGACAGGGCGGCCAGACATGCCCTTTTACCTGCTTTACGATGCCGGCGTTGTTTTTATTTGTTTTAAAACGTTTTACGTGTATGAAGTCGGAAATGTGCAGAAAAACGTTAACTAGATGGCGTTGTAAATAAATAATGGGGATAATCAATCCGGATTATAAAGGATATTATAACCTAATAGAAAGGCAATAAGCGAAATGAAAAATAATATTGGAAAATGATGCCAGAATTCATAAGAGAAGATGAAGAAGAGATTCTCAACAAATGCTTAGAAAAAATTAAATACAATAGAAAATTACCAATTTTCACAGCCAATAGAAAATTACAAAATTATAGGCCTATTGACCAATATCAATCTTCAGAATAGTCTTCGTTCAGAAACATCTACAATGCATTAAATTACATTGAAATAAGTAGAAACATAATTGAAAATGATATAGAATATAATATCGCAATCCATATGGCCTTTGTAGACTATATCAAAGATTGATTCGATTCAAACGATGACAATAATTAATTCCCTGTAAAACTATACAATTGATTTAATAAACATTCAACTTATACAAAACATACAAGAAGTTCCATTAAGTTACATGCTTTAAGAAAGAAAATACCAATAGAACGAGGAATCCGACAAGAAGATCATTATCGCCAAAATGATTTACTTTGGTACTTGAAGACATCTTCAAGAAATTAAACTGGAACTACAAAGGCTTCAGTATTAATGGATAATAATCGAATCAACTGAGATTTGCCAACATGAACAATGACGAATTAATAGAAACGCTAAAAGAACTAAAGGATAAATAAGAACAAGTAGACAATGAACATGAGTAAGACTAAAATTTTGATGAGAACTTCGAAGAATAGACATAAAAAATTAAAGTTAAGGGTCTTTCAAATTGAGAGTTTTTTTTTAATTATTGAATAAAACATAGAATTTGCGTTGATTTCAAAAAACTTTTTATTAAATACGAAAAACAATATCTACCGAATGACCACCTCTTGCAGCTCCACAGATGTCTATTCTTTTGAATTATTGACTGATTTGTCCGTTAGTTTGTAATAGTTCGTTTTTTAAAAAAAGAATAAAAAAATTTTTTACTTTGTTATCCATCACTTTTATAAATTTTTTAAAAATAAAAGTGATAGATAACAAAGTAAAAAATTGTTTTATTCCTTTCTTATTCTCATGTCATCATTTTGGATGCCATTTTGGCTTAACTATAACTTTCTCTCACCGAATATATATCTGACTCGAATATCTTCTTATAGACCTGGCTTTTCACGTATTCCCAAAGAAAATAGTCCAACGGTATCAAATCACATGATCTTGGTGTCCAGTTAACATCACCGTTTCTTGCAATAACTCGTCCAGGAAATTTTCCTTTCAATAAATCAATTGTTATATTAGCAGAGTGAGGTGTAGTGCCATCCTGTTGGAATCACATATCCTCCAGGTCAATATCATTCAATTCAGCCCACAAAAATCCAGTTATCATCTTACCAGCAGCATTCTGAAAGAAATACGACCCAATTACACCTCCTGACCATAATACACACCAAAAAGTGACTCTTTTAGGATATAAAGGTTTCTCATGAATCAATCGTGGATTTTCCTCGCCCTAAATGTGGCAATTTTGTTTATTAACATAGCCACCAATTTCAAAATGTGCTTCACCTGAACAGATGATTTTTTGAGAAAAATCAACGTTCCTGTGTTATTTGAACACCATGTTGTGGATTCACTGAGCCCAAATTGTTGTGAAATTGTGTTCAGCAACATTTTCACGTACCAAATCAATATGCTTTTATGAACGACCACTATGACTATATATAGCTTTTCTTTTATCTTCTACCGAACCAGTTTCTTGACATTTTTGAACAATTTGATTGATAGTGCTTTCCTACGGACGATTATGCAAACCGAAAATATCATGTAATTTTCCAAAAACATTTTTCACCTACGTCTATTTTCATAAAAAGAGATGAATATAGCCAATGTGTAAATGAGAATCAGATTAGCTTAGACTGTAGTAACTATAAGTATATAACAAAAGTGAAAGTAAGTAAACATGGACACATTATCATTTAGGTTACATCGCATGAATGCCAGAAGAAATATTGACAATGATACCCTTATATGGAAAAAAGTGTAAGACGACCAACGAAGTGTTGGTACGACTATCTAAAAAACACCCGAATGAAGATGGATTATAAGAGGGAATAGTGGGGAGGTGTACATCCAACACTGGATGCTGAACACTGTTTAGAGGAAATCAATTGGACTTGAATTATAAAGGTACATAAAACCTATAGTCTGATTCAGGTGGAATATTAAAAATTTTCGGCTATTCTAGAAAATATCAAAAAAATTTTAATCTCTGAGTTTTAGGTCGAAAATATACGAAATGGGTAAGCGAAGTTGTAAGGAAAGCAGCAAACCAAATAATAACCTTGGTCGACAATTCATTTTTCCTCTTCTTCATCCTATGGTGCTATAGACCCTCAATTAGTCTTGATCTCCTGCAACCTTTGCTTCCATCCGGATTGATTTCCGGAAGCTCCTTTCCAGTTTTTGATGTGCGCTAGTTCTTTAGCATCTGTTTAAACATTATCCTGCCCCCATGTCTGGTTCTACCTTGTTTCTGTTACCCACTATTAGTCCCGCCATGATTCTCTTGCCCACTTCATTCATCCTTCACTACTTTCTTTGAGAGGATCCACGACCATAAGTGGCTACTGTCCGCAAGACTGTTTTATAGAGTTTGGTTTTCTTGTCCCTTTGTGCAAGTTTAGATTTTACAAGATACTGCAGGGAATAAGTAGTTTTGTTATCCTTCATAATACAATTTCTGTTTTCTCCACTGATGTTGTTTGCGTTTAGTATGCTTACCAGATAAAAAGAATCACAACTTTAATGTTACCATCGCCAATTGTGCAACTTTGTTCTCCTGTTCGATAAGATCTCCTTTCCATCACCTTATTTGATTTTTTTTATTCATATTTATTTCTATAACGGCTCTTTTGGGTTTCACCTTTATTCCATCATAGGTCTCTCATAACGATCTTTTAGATCTTGTTTGACACTTGATCATTTGCATACTCTATTAAGAGTTTTTTTTATATAATTGTCACTGTTCCATTTACGTCTATTTCGCTGATTCTATGTATTTTTTTTTTTTTGGTTATACTAAAATAATAGCTGATTCTTTACATTTTATAATGTTTTTATAATACTAAGTTACAACTTAATATGCAGAAGCTCGAACAAGTATATTTTTGTAAGTCTAAGTATGTAGGTTTGTATAATTTATGTAAGGTATGTAAATTATGTGAAATGTACCATTTATGCTGAAATATAAGATATTTTTGTCTTAAGGACTTAAGCTATTTTGGAATTGATCTTGACGTAACCGAAATACTGAATGAAGTTCTAAAGAACTCTCAACATTCTCTTGACATACTCATTAATCATCATTACCGATATTACATTGGTGCAGGTAGATCCTATTTCAAATAAATATACGTCTTTCTAAACATATTTCTTGTAGTTTTTCTTAGTAGGGTTTTGCTGCTGTTGTGCTATGCTGTTCCTCAACATATTTATGAAAGTAACCTAATCATTTATATTTGTATTCTGAAACGAACTTACCTTAAAATTTCTTAGAGATATATTAAATATTATATATTAAAGTTAGGGGTTTATTAAACCCGTGCGAAAGTATCGAAATATTCAAACTTAAAAATACTCTAAATAAGGATAAAAGGGCAATCCCATACAGTTTTGCTTATTGTAGTAATACAGGGTAGTCCAAAGAGTTCTTAAAGTTTGGCTGCGTTGTAGAAAATTTGGTAGGAGGGGTACAAAGGTGGAGTTGGTCATAAACGATAGTTCGGTTCGGGAAAATTTACATCATACAGCGCTACGCGGAAAAGGAGCGTTCGTTTTGTAGTACCGCAATAGCAATTCCGCTATTTTCTAGATTTCGCTAGATTTCGGCAACATTTGAATTTGCTCGATGTCCAGTAATGTCCAAACCTTTCGACGATTAAGCAACGGAGAGAACCAATGAAAACATTGAGAGAGTGAGAGCGTCCGTGCGCGAATAATCAAACTTATCGACTCGAAAGCGCGCAGCTGCTTTAAATGTGACGAGATCGTCGGTGCTTCGCATCCTTCATTTATGCATGCACCCGTACAAGATTCAGTTAGTGTAGAAATTGAAGCCGACTGACCCCGTTGATGGATTTTAAGGTGGCCACTCACTACGCGATATTTGACAAGTAACTGCAAAATACTTAGCAAGTAGTAAGTAGTGTGTATGAAGACTCTCGTAGACTCGGCGAATTACTTGTACTTCCAGCCGACTACTCACTACGGGAAACTTGCCAAGTACTTCAAGTCAATCAGTCAATTCATTCGTACAAAAACAGTAATTTAGAGTAAACGTATTAGTGTTATTTTTAAAATGGAAAATATTAACAATTATGCAGTGATGAAATGCTTCATAAAAAATATTTAAAGGCAATGTAAATTCATAGTGAAATGGTAAATTGGTATTAGGGGAGCCTGCTCCTTCAAAAGCAATGGTTTGTAAGTGGGTAGGTGAGTTTCAACGAGATCGTATAAGCCTGGATGATGATTCTCATTCTGAACGTCCAATAAATACAACTACCGAACAAATAATTAATTATATACATAATATAGATGACGGACATTTAACTTTGAGTGAAAGTGCTAAGATCGTGGACATTTCTATTGAACGGGTGTTTTATATTCTGAAAAAGGAATTGGGCTTGAGAAAGCTCTGTGCAAGATGGGTGCTGCATTTGTTAAATTCGGATCAAAACGACTATAAGAAAAACTTTCTAACCAACATTTGGATATTTTTCGAAAGAATAAAATAAATTTTAAACGTCGTTTTGTAACTACGGATGAGACTTGGGTTTACCACTATGATCCTGAACTGCGACAACAAACCGCAGAGTGGACTGAGCCCGGTTGGTCATCTCCGAAGCAGCCAAAGAGGTCAAAATCGACCAAAACGCTTATGGTATCTATTTTTTGGGATGCAAACAGGCATTTTGTTAATTGATTACTTTCAAACCGATAAGATAATAACAGAACAGTATTACTCAAACCTTTTGAATCAATTGGATGCAAAAATTCGTGACCTGGTTTAGGGAAGAAAAAAAATCATTTTACATCAAGACAATGCACCGGCTCACAGAGCTGTTCTTGCAATGGCCAAATTAAAGGAGTTACACTACGAATTATTGAAGCATCCACCATATTTACCAGATCTGGCCCGCTCTGACTTTCAACTGTTCCCAAAGCTCAAAAAATTCCTACGTGACAAGTGTTTTTCATAAAATTAAGAAGTTATAGCAGCAGTAGATGAGTATTTTGAAGGACTTCCAGAAAATCACTCCAGAGATGGAATAAACGAATTGGAGAACCGCTGGAAAAAATGTATTGAGTTTAAGGGAGAATATACGGAAGATTAAAGTCATTTTTTCAACTATAAACTTGTTTTATCATTTCCGTTCCGCGAACTTTTCAACCAGCCTAGTACTCGATAGTAGTATTAGTAGTATAGTATTTCAATTACCCGTCGTGTGTGGGAACTACAAGTAAGGCGTCCCAAGCCAAAGGCGGCGAGCCGGTTGTTTCAATATTTGGATGAGCGCGCTACGAGGGTTGTTATTTATGTATCATTGAAAATAGTTGTATTGTTTTTCAAAATATTCTCGGCGATGATCGATACACTTTTGCATACGTACTTGCCAAATGTAAAGTCACTCGGCAAGTGACATGTTGTGTGTAGCGGCCTTTATTCGCTAACGAAATGATGATCCCATTTCCAGTAGTCGATAATATCCTATTCTCCTATGAGGCTCATTTCCACATCATTGGCCATATCAGTAATCACATATTAAAATCAAAATTGTCGCTACTAGTGTGCAGAAAACCCTAAAAAGAAACATGAAATGCCTCTATGTCGACATGCTTGAAACTTTTTTCTGCTCTTCAAGACGAGACGGAGCCACTTGCCAATCTCTTTTTGCCCGTCGCTCAGACGCTTTTTCCGGGAAAATTGATTTCCCGAAGAGGAGACATTCAGTGGCCTCCCCGAAGCCTGGGCCTGATTCCATGTTATTTTATATAGGGATATCTTCGCCATGTTACTTTGGAAGGTCTACAAAAAGAATATTCGGCAAGAAATCGAAGAGAAAATCGAAATTTTTAAGACCGGAGTGCCAAGATAGAAATGGAGCATATTTAGCTAACGTAATTTTCAGAACATGAATTGCCAAGCATTTTTGTAAATATTAAGGATACATTTGTTAACATTGTTTAAAAACAAGTTGATTATTTTTTTTATTTCATTTCAAAAAGTTAACAAGCCTTTGGTAATGTAGTAGTTCTTCAGTGAATTTAATACTTTTCACCATGCCAGATTTAGCTATAAATTGTAAACGAAATAGGTTAAACATTACTTTTAATCATCCCCTGATGATGCTAATTTTGTTAACAAAATGTGCGTTGAATGTTTTCAATGTGATGTGGTGTGAATGGAAAACTCATCAGAAAGTTTTTTATTTTTTACCATTAATTTATGTTTTATTTGTTTACAGAAACTTTTGCAATGGCCTATTTATATATTTCATAATAAATATTGAAAAGAACAATTTTCATTAATAAAATTATATGAACGCCCCAAAAAATTCCCCATAGAAAAGTGTAGCCCGCTCGAATCTTCTCTATTATGATACTTTACGATTATTAATTGAATAAAGTTTTCTAGACACGACAACTGTCATGATACGTGCTCGGAAAAGTTGTCATCACCGCATTCAACACCGCCGATCGCATTAAAAGTTGCTTTTCCTTACATAAATCTTCATTTGACACGTCACGGCTTCGGATCGTTTCAGTTGTTTGATCTATAATGGGTGCGTGAGGATGTCGTTTAGTACAGATTAATGATATTGTTTGGTTCTAATATCAAACTTAACATTTTGATGTTTATTCGACAATATTTCATCATAATTTTCGATGAAAAAATATTTTATTAAAGATATCGCCAGTTTTAATTTTCTGGGGTTAGTCACCGACAATCAATTATTTTTATAAATGTTTTGGCATTTCAAGAGATTTTTACTGCTTCTGTGATGGCACCTCGTTCAGTACGAATGTTACGAGGTATATTTTTTAAATAACGTCCGTTTTTTAGTAAGAAGAAAAATATTATAAATATTATTAAAATATATTTTTTTCATATTCTACATATTTTGATCTACCTATCTACATAATTTCCATTTTTGTTCAAACATTTGTCATACCGCTCAACAAGTTTTTGAATTCTGATGTTAAAGAAATCTGCCGCCTGTGAAGAAGCCCAATCCATGACTCCAGTTTTTAACTTTTTCGTCGTCGTTCCACCAAGGAACTCCTTTAAGTATCGAAAAAAGTGAAAATCTTTGGGTGAAAGGTCTGAACTGTAAGGTGGAGATCCAGTGCTTCCCATCCAAAAGGCCTGATTAGTTCTTGCGTTTGTATAGAAACATGTGGCCTTGTATTGTCATGCAGCAACATCACACTGGAACACAACATGTATGTTGTACACTGTATGGCACGCTGGAGTTTTCTCAAGCAATACGCATCAGAATTGATTGTTGTGCCTCTCGACATAAACTCCACTAACAAAATCCCATTTCTGTCCCTAAAGACAGTTGTCATGATTTTTCGTGCTGAATTGACTATTTGGATTTTACTCTGGTTGGCAAGGATGTGTGTCGCCATTCCATTGACTGTTGCTTAGACCTGTGAGACACCCAAGTCTCATCTCATATAACGATGTGGTCTAACAATTTATTTCCTTCCTGATTGTATCGAGTCAAAAACGATAGAGACAGCCCAATCTCTTTGTTTTGTGATCATCAGAAAGCAGTCTTGGAATCCACCGAGAACACAATTATCGATAATTCAGTTTATCCGAAACAATGGTGTACAAAACTGACCTTAAAACCTGTGGAAATTCACTTGATAACTTTGAAAATGTGAATTGTCGGTTCTCTCGAATTTTGTTGCTTACATCACGAACCAAATTTTCAAAAATCAGAGAAGGTCGGCCAGGACTTGGTCCATCACGCACATTAATCCGCCCACCCTTGAAATTCTTACCCATTTTCGAACTTTACTGTCACTCCTAGATTATCACCGTAAACCTCACAAATCTCACGGTAAATTTCACGGTAAGTTTCTTGCACTCAAGAATCGAATTACAGATTGTATCTCAGTCGGCGAGTGACTTAATTTTCTTAAACATCATGAATTTCTACAGCTCAGCACACAGACAAACGATACGGCTGTAAATGGCGCTAAAACGCGCGCAAAGCATGCTGGGAGCAGACACGTAAGCGCAGTGCACGTCATTCTCACTCTCATTCCCAAACGGACCTTATTTAAAAAATATCT
This sequence comes from Cosmopolites sordidus, assembly GCA_031761425.1. Lineage (NCBI taxonomy): Eukaryota > Metazoa > Arthropoda > Insecta > Coleoptera > Curculionidae > Cosmopolites > Cosmopolites sordidus. The sequence continues at coordinate 293,765 of JARFXV010000708.1, read as the reverse complement.
CACGTATTTGAACAATTCTCGGCCTAAATAAATATTTTGTTCTTATTATTTATTTTAGTTAACTTATAGCTCAATACACTGAGAACAAATTCTTTCTTTTTAGTGGTATAATGCGATTGGTTCAATTCTGCAAAATGAGAGGTTTTTTCGGCTTTGAAATCATCATTTGAAGTAAATCTTCGTGTCGTTAGGCATTTTTCACTGGAAGCAAACCTTGTGGGATGAGCCGCATATTGAACCACTTGACAAGCTAGTAGTTTTGCAGTTATAACAAGAGACGTGTGTGCAAAGTCGTGGTGAAAAAAGTACTTTTCTGCCCAGATGTAGACGTTTAACTTGAATAGCACCCTTCAATCGGCCAAGTAGTGAAGCATAATACCCCCCGGTGATATTCCCGCCTATAACCAACAGGCTGAATATGAGCATCACATTACGGGAATCCCAGAAAATCGTAGCCATGACTTTTCCTGCAGATGGAATCCTTTTTGCTTTCTTTGGTGCATTTTCTCTTGCTCTCATTATCTTTGGTGTGTAATGGTGAAACTAGATTTCATCTTTGTTCTAAAACGTTGAAGAAACCCAGCAGAATCGCATTGAAATGGATCTAAACACTCTTCAGAAACTTTTATTCCAATAGGTCTTTGGACGAATGTTAACAAATGCGGGACCTATAGAGCGGAAAGCTTTTTTTATCATTGAGATGTTTAAAATAGTTGATATACCTTCAAACGGCGATCATTTAATACGATGTTTTTTAATTTTTATGACGATTTTTTGGTCTGGTTTGTGGTTTTTGGGGAGCGTCTATCTTCTTCAGGGGATGTTCGGCCATGTTTAAATTCAGTAACCCACTTTTTTCCATCGAAAATGAATGAGACTAATTATTTAAAATTAAATCTAACTCTTTTTGAATGTCCATTTTGGTTAAATTCTACTTTATAATAGCTTGAACTTGAATTTCGTCCATTTTTTAGAATATGTAAAAACTTGTTGGCTTTGCTCGATCGCAACAGCAAGATATTAAACGTACACATCTGAAACTTCGCAAAGCAACATTTAATGAATCATATTTGACAAATATCATAATTAGTTGGTCATACTTGTGCCATCTTTGTGGTAGGTCAATAACTTTTCGAATAACCCTCGTAGATGAACTACTATCTACTGATGAACTATATCTATGTTAATATTAAATTTAAATGTGAAAACCACAAATGCATTATGGGATAAAGATCCTTCTCTGTTGTTATATCATTATATGATTTATTTTTCTGATTATATATAGTATTAGTCTGGGTGTGATGGATAATAGATACTTTAAGTTGCTACAATTAAACCAACTCCTTAATTGTAACAAGCCGGCCTTTGTTTGTGTTTCTTCAATCCCTGCAATACTGACATCGACCTTTAACTTTGGTTTTATGGCGAAACAATGATCCCCTATTTTCGTGTTAGGCATTTATTTTAGTTTGGGATGGGATGGGAGAAGTTCCTTTTTTCGGTATATTAAGGCACCGAAACAAATAAAATGTTTATAGGATCGCAAATTCACTGCATTAGTAATGGTCGTCATAAAACTGGGGCTTACTTAGTAGCAATAATGTTTCTGTTCTACTATAGCAGAGATCGTTTTAGCTGATTTGGTAACGAAGTTTTTATAGCTTCAAATTTGGTTTATATTCCTACTCGGTGGTTGTATCAGATGTGTAAATAAAAGTAAGTAAACGTTTTAAAAAGTGTTTCTTAAAAATGAAGCACTTACTGTAACAACGTAAAGTAACGTCTGTATGTACTTTCTTACGAAGAACGGAATCACGTACGAGAATTTGAAAAAATATGAAAATTAAAAAAAATGGATATGAAGGAAAATTTATTATATATATATATATATATATATATATATATATATATATATATATATATATATATATATATATATATATATATATATGTAATAATAATAATTTCCAGCATTATCTTCATCAATTCGCCAAAAACAAATCAGAAACTTTATAATAATAGGTCTGTTTGGAATCCACGATGGTGTTCTTGTCTAGTGGTACAGTGTCTCATTAATATCCGCCTTATTTGAGTGCAATCTCCGACCGTAGGCATAACATTTGATTCCAAGATCGCCCCAAAATAACTACATAATATGTTTTAATTAATAGTTTCGATTTTTTGAAAGAACCTTAAACGTTTTAACGTTAGTGCCTGCAGCTGACATTCTCGGTCGACCCACTTCTCGCATGATTTGCTTCAACTTACTATAATAAAAGTGTTTATACTAAGACAATAAATACCTCGGTTCTACACCAGAAGAAAAACAATAATAGGATTAATTGCGAGGAAAAAGGTTATATATATATATATATATATATATATATATATATATATATATATATATATATATATATATATATATATATATATATATATATATATATATAGGTGGTATAGAAAGAATATTTTTACACATATTATCAGTCATATATGAGTACTTCATTACATTACTTCATACGGTGTTTCAGTCATAACACAATTCGATACCCGTCAATATGATAATAACGTTATTACTGCAAAATAACGCTTGAAATGGTCCTTAATAACCCTTAATGTGGCTTGAAATATCACTAATATTTCGTGATTCTGAGTAATATTATTATTAAGTTTTGCCTTAACCTAGACAAGTGTTATATTTCCTAAAATAAGCATTGTATGCAGGACGAGCACAGTGTAATTAAGATTATTTTAGTCGACTCAAGGACGATAGTATCGAATAGTGAGAATATAATGAGGGAATATTTCTGGGATACCTTGGAACTAGAAAAATCATTTTAAGTGTAACTGCTTAGTCATTAAAAATTACTGTGTGGTAGGGCGAACATAAAGTTTTGCCTTAAAACTAGAAAAACGTTAAAGTTTACTTCTGGTTTAGCAGTTAAGAGTTTACTATTGGTTTAAACTATTCAAGGATGGTTGGGAGTAAATTGGAAATGATCCAAAATGTTTGTATTTGAAGATGCTCACTACAGGTCATACTAATCTGAGTTATCTAGCCAAAAATAGCTAGAACCTTATCAGGGAACAGTATTTAGGCATTTTCGAACATATAAGGAACTGAATTCCAAGCATATAGTCAGACTATTAAGTTCAAAGAAGCTGCAAGACAAGACATTCATGCGCATGAGCACGTTCGTTTCGAATGGAGGGCTTAGCGGTATTTGGATCAATAATGGTTCAATATTATTATTGATGGAAGTCAACTGCAAAGGTTGCCGTTGACTTTGATAAAATTATTTAATCTAAATTTTGCAGTCAATTTTTAAAAATAAATCTTCACAATTTTCATAATTAGTTTTAAATATCAGATAAGTTTTACTATATAATACTATATCTTTACAAACATTAATTAAGTAGCGTAAATGTAAGTAGTAAAAGCTGGCGCTGTTTGTATATGAATACGACCATACATATCAATATATCGATTTCATATCATTTCACTAGTTAAGTCGGAAATTATTGTGTATTTGGAATTGTTAAAACATTTTGTCGGTGATAACATGGCTAAATTTATAACATATTTAAAATGGACAAATATACAAATTAAAGAATTTGCATCAAATTTTGTCTAAAACACGATACTTGTGCTAATGCATTAAAAATGTTATGAAAGTGTTGCGGCGATTACCAGGTGTGGCGATTAATAATTCTTCATTTTATCTTAAAAAAACACGTTTAATTTGAGAGAAAGGTAAGAAATAATTTATTCAAACTATGCGTCATTGCTCGCTAGCTATATTTTCTCATCTCTTGGGCAATTTGTGGATGCCCTCCCCTTTTGGATTCTCGAAATATATCAATTTTCGTCTGCAGTCAAAATCCGATGCTAAAAAGTTTTTCTTTCATGCCCAGAAAGCAAAACTTTTTCCTGCACTCTGATTTTTTCCCATGATATGCAGACGATTATAAATGGTTCAGCTACCACCATTTAACGCCTCTGTCATTTGTTGTTGAGTTTGCATATCGTCTTCTACCAACAATGCTTACAATTCGGCATCTTCAAATGTTTTCGTTTTTTTTAAGTCGAAATCACCACTTTTAAATCATCTAAAGCAAAACCTCCAGGCGTCTTGCGTTGGGACATTGTCACCGTTAAAAAAAAAGTGGTGCAAGGGCTTTAGTGATGGTGCAGAAGCAGTTGAAGATGAATGTCGTTTAGGAAGACCTTCCAAGTCAATCAATGAAGAAAGTTCTACCAAAATCAAGGATCTTGTACTGAGTAATCGCCGATTAAGTATTAGAGACATTGTCGATGTTACTGGAATTTCATTTCGATTAATTTAATCAATTTTGAATGCTTATGATCAGAAACAGCTAAACAATCAAGCGATTATTGTTCTAAAAATGTACCAAAGTTATAAATTAGTCAAACAGTTAATAAAGTGTATTTGCTTCAGGCCATTTAAAAATAACATCCAGATTTGTGGTAAAATAATTCATGGTTATTGCATCACGATAACACGTGAAAAATACCGTTTTATAATCACCATATTCATCAAGTATGACACCGTGTGACTTTTTACTGTTCCATGTTTTGAATCCACAGAAGCGATTCAAGAGTCTATTATACAAATTGTTTCGGAAAAGACTGGAAAAAACGTTGGAATAAGTGCATTATAGCGGGAAGGGATTACTTTGAAGGACATAAAATAAATTTGGATAAATAAGTCCTTGGGATTTATTTAATGTCATTTTATTTTTGATTATACTAGTATATCATGCAGGTGTCTTTTTTAATTTTGTTTCCTATAAAATTTCGCGTTTAAAAACGCCCACAAACAAATTTCATTTAAAATATAGATCTTTTACGAAGACAGTAGAATCCTAAACATTGCTTATATGTTATTTACTCATTGATTTTTGCAGTGCTGTTTTGAGTGAACGACCTTTAATGTAGACACAACACAGTTACATGTTTGAGTTGCATTTATATTAATTATCAACATGTCTAGACCGGATATTAAATATATATTGGTTATTTCTAATATAATAGTATAATTAAATAAAACTTCATATCATATATATGTCATATAATACATGCCTACACAATATTAATATGAGCATATATCTATAAATTATATTTTCGATATATTTAATTTGTATTATATAATTACAATATTTTATAGTTTTTTTTAGCCATGTTAATACAATAATTCAATGTCTACAACTACAATCAAACTTTAAAATGGTCAGATTACCTGCCAAACATAGTGAAATAGCGATGCTCACTAAGCAAGGCAATATTTGGCTAACATTTTCTCACAATTCAATGAATAAAAAACGCTCATTTGATTAAACTTTACATCGTGGTAATGAAACTGGTTGATAGCAGGCCACTGCATCTAAATAAACAAAACCGTATTCATAGTACAACACTGAAAGGTTATATTTGAGGATGGAAACAATAGACGCTACATGGGAGATATCCTAAAACTCTCGAAGATGACACCATTGATGAATGATTGTCTGTAGTTGTGTGTTGTAGTCGTCCGTAGTTGTCTGTAGTTGTGTATTAATCAATAGACCACATTAACTTGTATTTTACCGATGAACATTTCTGCCGATAAACAAGTTTTCCCACATCTATTATAGATGGTTTATTAAGAACAAAGAATTATGAAAGGCACATGTTACACATGGATGTTGCGATAGGTTCCGTAGGGGAAACAATTAAACACCTTATTGGTAGGTATCCACTCCTTTATCCTAAACTGGCATAACCAGCTGGTACAAATAAAAATACTCCCGATAGGCTAGATATTATCCTGATCAACAAAAACGAGAAGAGGGCTTTTATAAGTGACATTGCGTATCCCTAATGAAACCTACTCAGAGAAGAGATACTGCCTTTCGATATATTAAAAGACAATTTATAAGTAAAATAAATTCAATTAACTTCGAAAAGCTTGCCGCCTCGAAATTCAGTATTTTTTAAACATGTTAAAGAGTTCTTAAATTTTTAAGCTAAGTGACGAGCTGAATTGTTTTCTCATCTAAAAATTATAATTCTGGCCAGCGTAAGCTGATGTAATATATGGATAGTAATAGTAATATTCAAGTTCCATTGTCATTTACAGCACCAAAAATTCTCCCTAGTATTTTTCTATCAAATACTGTATGCATCTCTTTTGTATTCTTTGTGAGGGTCCACCTTCCATAGCAATAAGTGACTACTGACCAAATGAGTGTTTAATAGATTTTAACTTTCTTATTCCTTTAAATAAGTTTAGATCTTAGGACTGAATACAGGGAATAATAATAATATTAATCAGATAGTAATATAAATCAGACAACAATGCACGAAATGCCACAAAAAGCTTAAAACTATTACCTACAAATAGTGGGTACGTGAAAAAGACTCTCAGATTAACTGCACCGCCATAATAAGCTGCCACCAGAGCATTTTTCCTATTATAATCCCAAAAGTACCCAGAGGCAGTACTAAAAAAACGTTATTAGAATCTGCAGACTCCAAAATATCATGACGATAATAATAATCGATAAAACTACACACTGTACCAGACCAGGTATCATATTATTTAACAAGAAAAAGAAAACAGCATTTCTGATCGATATAATCAATCCAAATATCTACAACATTCAAAAGTTGTTGTAAGAAATTATCTTTGAAAAGAAAACATACAAATAACGCGAATATGGAAGTTGAATGAGGTTTATATTGCGCCACCAGTAATATCAACAACTGGAAATATATCAAATAATCTTACAAATAATATCAAAACTCAAAATACCTTATCCTTATCCTTATATATAAAGAGCATTTGCGGCACGTACTGCTTCTCTTATTCAATCAAAAGAAAAACGCGAGTGAAAGCCGTCGAATACTTATGGAAATTAAGGTGACAATGTTCAAATGCAAGACGCTTATGGACAATATAAAGGTCAAGCAATACAATATAAAAGTGATGATTTCGACATGAAATATAAATAACACCCAGGTCAACCGAAAAAAATTATGATATCGAATTGCAAACACTGCTGGAAGAAAACGATACTCAACAAAAAAACGACAGAGAGGTTAAATGTTGCTGGCCAAACCATTTGTGATTGTCTGTAAGCCATGGAAAAGATTCAGAAGGCAGGAAAATGGGTATCACATCAACTAAATGACAGACAGATGGAAAACAAAAACGGCGTGCAAAGTTTTTCTTTCTCAGCATAAGAAGAAAGACTTTTTGCATCGGGTCGTGACTGGAGACGAAAAATGGATATATTGCGAGAATCTAAAACGCAGAAAATTATGGGTTGACCTAGGATAATCATCAACGACCGCAAGACCGAATCAATTTGGAAAAAAGGCAATGTTATACATTTTGTGGGAACAAAAGGGTGTCGTGTACTATGAGCTTCTGAAACCAGGTGAAACAGTTAATACAGTTCGTCAACAAATAATCATGCATTAATATCGAAATGAGACCAGAATGGACAACAAGACACAGAAAAGTGATTTTGCACCACGACAACGTCCATCATACACAGCGAAAGCAATCAGATACACCATTTCTGCACATGGCTGGGAACTCTTGCCGCACTGGCCGTGCTCACCAGACTTGGCCCCTCCCAACTATTACTTGTTTTCATCGATGTCTCACGCACTTTTCGTGAAACACAACAATTACGGAAATGTCGAAAAATGACTTGATGACTGAACTACTTCAAAAGATGTCCGGTTTTTCTGGGAAGGTGTCCACAAATTGCCATCGAGACGTGAAAAATGTATAGTTAGCAAAAGCACATACTTTGAATAAACCATTTTTACCTTTCTCCCAAATTAAACGTGTTTTTGTAAGAAAAAGTTAAGTAATTATTAACCGTTATACCTGGTAGCTTACCAGGATCCTATAATATGGTTGACAAGAACCCAGCTGCGAGATGAATTCGTCTGACGAGGACATATTAATAATTTTCATACTAATGATAATACCATAAAGTTAGATCTCAAGCTCTCAAGCAACGAAAGTTGAACCAGTTCATATTGCACCAATCATCATTTCAACAATTGGTATTATACCAAAAAATATGAAAAATAACATCAGAAACCTTGTATTAGACAAAAATTTGTTTAGAATAATGCAGAGAGCGGTTATTATTAACCCGCCAATTCCCATTGTCACCTCTAGGTGACAGAGATTGGCGAATTAATTTAACATATTAAATAATATATTTAAATGAAAAATATACTACTACTAAAAAGTCAACATTTAGTAGTATTTATAATTTTATTTTGGTAACACTGACCGTCTGTCATCTGTCATCTGTAAAAATAATTCATTTGTTTCAAACGGTTTCTTCATTTTCTTGCATAGAAGTGTTTTATTGACTTTATATCGTTGTGAAAATGCCAAAAGGGTAAGTACTGTAATAGTTATTATTGCAAATTGTTGTTCCATAATCAAACTTCTTATGTAAATAATTATTGAAAAAAAAAATTGTTTTTGTATTCAAAATAGCGGTCTAAATAACACGTGTCACCTGCAAGTGACACTGGGCATTATTATAACTAAATTGCTGTTTGAGCTGCGTTCGTGATAGTTTCTTTTTTTATTTTATGTTGAGGTTGAACGACGTAGTTGATGCATTAGAAGCTGACGATGATTTAGATGGTGACGTCATCTTATTTCCTTCTGAGGATGGTGATGTCACTGATGAAGACAGTGGGGACGAAATTGAAACCAATTTCCTTCACCTTCCGAGTAGAATGTTATGTTCAGAAGTAGAAGTGCAGGTTAGACCTACTGATACAAACAATGAAGAAGACAATAGTGAAGAGCAAATAGAAGAACAGCATGAAATTTAAGAACCGGCTCGAAAAAAAAAAAGAAAAATGAATTTACAGTAAAGAAATGAACGAATAATACATCTCTTTTTTCTTCTTGTGGGAAAGGGGATCGTGAGGAAATTATTCAAGGCACCTTCGAAGAGGAACTGAGTGTTACTGAGTGTTTCGAATTATTGATCAGTGAAGATATAGTAAAATTTATATCAGATATGAGCAATTCCTATGCCCTACAGAGAAATAACACCTTGAATAACACCTTACACCTGAAGAAATTATGGTGTATATTGCAATATTATTACTGACCGGATATTTGACGCCCAAATATATGATGATGTTATGGGAAAAAAAGGCGGATACTCATAATGAACTTGTATCTTCTAACATGAGGCGGAATGGATTCTTTGAAATACAACAGTATTTATATTTATGCGAAATTACTGAATTACCGCAAAATGATAAATTTGCTAAGGTTGGTAGATACTTTGACATGCTCATTCAAAATTTTACCGCCAATTTTGAAAGAGTAGGATCATCACATATTTCAATTGACGAAACCATTGTCGTATTTGTCGTATTGTCGTATTTTGGGAGACATAGTACAAAGCAACGTATCCACGGGAAGCTCATCAGGTTTGGTTACAAATTTTGGTCAGCGGCTACACGGCATGGGTACTTCGTCAACTGCGAATTGTATCAAGGTGCAACTGGTCCGACTCTGAAGCAACAATCTGATTATGGTTTAGGTGCCGCTGTCATTTTAGCGCTACACTCCAGGTTATCAAAGAATCTTGGTCCATACAACCTGTATTTTGACAATTTTTTCACTGGCTTCCCTTTGCTGAAATATTTACACAAGAACTATATATGTGAGAAACCGGAACTATCCGAGAAAATTGCCTGGAAAACTGTACCCTTATGAATAAAGGGATAAAAAAGAAACCTAAGGTTGAGCTGGTTTAAAGGCCTCACAAGCAATAACTGCGGCTAAGTGGCATGATAATAGTGTCGTCAATGTGGCCTCTAATTGTTATGGATTGTCACTAATGACAAAAGTCGATCGGATTGGTGTAATAAACAAAACCGGACAAAAATACAAGTTGACTGCCCATCACTTATAAAAATGTATAACATGTACACGAGTGGCGTAGACCGCTTCGATGAGAATGTCGATTCCATGAGGATAGGTTTACGAGGAAAAAAAATGGTGGTTTCCACTTTTTGCTTTCGGGTTGGATGCATCTTGCCAAAATGCTTGGCTAATCAAAAGAAAGTGTGATAGTAACTGGATCTACTGCGAGTTTCGCAGGGCTGTTGTGACAAAAATATGGGAAATCTCCATCTAAAGACACCAATTGCGGAATGCCTCTTGAATCGAGAGTTTCAATTGAAACTAGATTAGGAAGCAGTTCAGTTACTCATATGGAGAAAGACAACAATACAATTTTTACAATAATAAAACTATTGAGAAGAAAATAAGTTGTTTTCTTTTTATTGTCATATAAAGTCCAAGGTATAAACTACGCCCAGTGTCACCTGTGGGTGACACCCCCTCTATAAAAAAAATAAGGGCTGAAATTTTTCTTATTTTTTTCCATATTTTTAATATGTAAACACGTTAATGAAAAAGATTGTTTTTTTTTGCGCTAAAAAACAATCATTTTGACGAGTTAATACCACTCGCATCACCCGAAAATGTTTGCAGAAATGAAATTGTTTTGGCTAAGACCCGCACTTTATTTAAAATCAACTTTGGTTGGGAAAAAAAATACAAAGTGAAAATACTAATTCTGATAAAATTATCAATTCTGATATTTTCTGACTCAAAGAGATAGTTGGATCCAAAAATAATGAATTTAGTTAAACAAAATGTTAAAATAAAAATATTTTATTAAATTCGAAAGTTCCAATTCAATTTTTTTTTAATTCAACAGTAGATGTCATTTATGCTTAAAAAAACTCTGTTAAATGATAATAACAACTGCTAACCACACCAAACAATAACTTTTCGAGGTTATGATTGAATGCATTATTATGGAAATTTTATTTGAATAAAACTACGATGCGTAATTCAAGTTGAATAAATAACCCATTGCTTCATACCGGACAACGCCATTTTTATGAATGGCAACTATTATGTTTCTTTAATGTCCATGCACAAAATACAGCTGTCAAATATGTATTAGACTGGCTGTCAAAAAAATCTCAATTTTGAAAGGGCTTATAAAAATGTAATATCAAAGAGTTTCTAATTTTCATCGATATTGTCACAAAGAAACAAAATTCTCATTTTAGTGAAAACAAAGAACTTGAATATTTGTCTGCATTTATTTCCGTAATTTATTTTTATTACAAATTGAAGATTTAACTTTCGGAAAACTCATAATTGAAAGGGGAAAATCTTTTATGCCCGAGCGATTAACTGAACTAATTTAACACAAATCTCTTTCTCCATCGAGTTCATCAGGGAAATCCATTTGGAATTTAAAAAGGCCAAGCGTCGAATTTAATACAATTTTGTTCGGGTCCGAAATCGAATTTCGAGTTTTTGTTGTTCAAAACCTGCTTTTCTCTTGTTTGCTATTGTATATTTAATCAAATCTTTACAAATACTTATTTGTTGTAAAAATTATTTTATTCTTATAGAATTGGGGTTCGTTTCCGATATTCTAAAAGCTGTACCTTTTTAACATTTTGCTATATTAATTTTAGGAAGTTCGTTTAAAAAATTCTCGACTTGACACAGAGATGGCGCAAATACTATCAAATGAATACGGTATTTGTTAAGTATGATGCGTTAGATGGCGTGAGAAGTTTTGGACCTGTGCGATTAGTTAGTTCCTTGTTGAGAACGAGTAAAGCAAATGACACATTACTTTGTTTTGGAAGTTCAAACTCTGATGGACAAAATTAGTTAGATTCCAGTTACAGGAATGTAACCAGTGAAGGATTCCGTTACTTTATTTTCGACGGTAAAAAGTGGCCTGATGAATTTAAGTATGGCCGTGCATTTATGAAGATGATGAACGCTTGGGATGTCCAAAAAACGCTACGAATGACAAAATCATGACAAAATCCACAATCGATGAAACATGGCTTCATCATTACATGCTAAAGATACAGGTCGCTGTATGAAGATCCATTTTACGTGAAGAAGTTGAAGCGCTAATTTTAACCGCTAATTTTACAAAGTTGAATGCATCACATAATACAAAAGCTATTTAAAAGTTTGAAGGTCGATGGTCTAAATGTAGTGACTTAGACTGAAATTTAAAAAGATATATAAAATCTTGGGTTTTTCTTTGCTAGGTTGAAAACTTTTCCAACAAACTTAGAATTCAATGAGCATTTTTTTCAGTATAAATATACCGTTTAGTAAAAACGAATCCATTTGATTATGGAATTCAAAATCTATCAAATATTATCAAAAGTTTTAATAATATAAAAGAACAAGGTTTCGATTTGATAATATAATCGGGACACAAAGGCTTATGTAAGGTTATTTCAAGGTTATGCTAATAATTCAAGGACAAGTGAGCAACTAAAAATTAACGGTTAGCAAGCCGTTCAAGATTATCATTAATAATATGTGAAAAAGTTATTAAAAAAGTTTTTAACAAACTTTGAATTTGGGAGAATTTGTTTCTCTTAATAAAACACCGATGTAAAAGTTACTGTAGTATTTAATTGAGCTGAGTAAAATCAAGTTCGCCTGCTGTAAAATTGATTATAAAATGAGGAACAAAACTAATCTATAATATTACCACAATTCTTCTTTATTGTTTTTACCAATTATCCTGAAACTTATATAATTGCTCTTATATAGAAGTCTCCAGTTTTAATAAGAAAAAAATATCACTTCTTCTATTGTAACCTTCGGTGTGAAATACTAAACTCTAAGTGATTTACCACTAAACACCAAATTACTTTTTTAAGCTTCACGATGCGCGTTTCTCTTACTATGTTAGCATCACCAGGACACGATTTTATCTAATTCTAATGAAAACTGGGCCTAATTAAACGTGTAAAAATCATAAACCGTGAAAGTAAACAAAACCGTAAACCGTGAAGTTAACAAAGCGTTACATTAATAATTGAATGCTGATGATGATAACACGGTTAGCGAAACGCGCGTTGAAAAGTTTAAAAAATTGATTTGGTATTTAGTGTAAACATCTTCGAGTTTTAGAAAAAAGAAGTGCTGCAGTCAAGGACTGATACATAAAAAATGAGGTTGGTGATGGATAATTTCATTTATGGTCAATTGGCCTTTAGAGAACGACTCATAATAATATATATTATGGTGTTGAGGAATCTCTCACTTAAAATTAAGAGAAAAGTTGTCCTAAAGTTGCCTACTTACACTAACAAATATAATAGGTCCATCTGTTCAGCATATAAAAATTTTATTTGTCGAAAATTATGCATTCTAAAAAAAGTATTTACATCCTTTTAGGGGAAACCATCTAGAGTATATATGTTCAATATAACCCCCTTTAAGTAGAATGACTAGCTCCATTCTCTTTTTGAAACATCCTCTGTACGTTAAATTCACTTCAATTGTGGTCTGCCGAGATGTTACGTTGGGATGTCTCGATTTGTTTGTGACCTTTTCAATAACTCTCTCTCTATATATAATAGTATATTATCTATATATATATATATATATATATATATATATATATATATATATATATATATATATATATATATATATATATATATATAATAGTACAAGGATTCAGATATAGACTGTTACGGAGCCAGATATCTTTAAACTGACACATGTCCATGCTATTCGACAGCCAATTTTGGACAAAATGGTGTGTACGGGTGAACTGTTCTGCTGAAAGATGTTTGCTTTCCCGGAGGTCACACTTTCTATCCACGGTTTAATTTTATTCGTAAAAACGAATACATGCACCTCTTTCCTCATATTTTCCTGCTTTGAAAAACTATAAAGCAAAAACAAAATTCAGAGTCCTGGACATGCTAGCGGTGTTAGGGTTGAATTTTGTAATAACGGTAAACATTTTTTAGATAGAAAAGAACCCAACACGTCCTGCGGCTTCGTTTTTCATCAAACACACATGCAAGCTGCAGCGAGAAACTCGCTTTGTCCAAGTCTACTACCAACAAAATATAATATGTAGTCAGACAAAAGAGAACAATTCGAAGATGTTATTTACTATTGCTAAAACTTTAATTACCTCAAATGCAAGAGTTAATGCAGCTTTTTCCTGTCGAAGTTGTTCTGCTTGTTTTTTGTAGACCAGCATAGCCCGCACGGTTTCTTCCATTCTGAAACAAAAAATAAATATAATTAACGAACAACACAATTACCTTTTTCTAATTGTAAAGCATTTACATTTTAATTTATACGGAAAATATTTAACATACTGAAATTGGAATTTTAAATATTTTTGATGGTTGTAATAAAGAATAAATTTAATTTAATCGCATTTCCTTATTACAAATATCAATGAAGTGTAGAAAGAGGTCTATTGTTATTCAAAAAATTTCAAAATAGTTTTGAAAGATTTATGCCATTAGAAATGAGTATACTGAAATGAAAATCTCATCATTACTAGCTTCAATCGCATGAACAGACATTAAAAATCGGTGACCAGGAACTGTTTTTGCTATTGTTATGGCCAAAGGTAATTTCAGTTATATTATTTTAATCAAATTCAATGATTTTCGGCAATAAATTGTTATATACTAATCAGCATTGACAGTTCTTTGATTATCTGCAACCATTATAGTTACTGCCATAAACATAATAACGATGTAATCATGTTTTTCGAAACACTGCTTTAATGAAAAAAATTGTTGGTATTGGCCCCAAAAAAATCACCACGCACTAAGAAATTACTTCATAAGTAGCTTGTTGCTGTTGAATGTTCGTTTTCATTTCTTTTAAGATCACTTTTCGAAGTATTGTCGTTTCCAACGAAAATTGTATTTGATGTTCGATACATTTTGTCGCCACCTGGAAATTCCATTAGACACTTGGCTCATTCAAATTCACTGAAATTCGTATAGTTTTGTAATTATCCTTCTGCTAAGATTTTTTAACACTTTTAATAGCGTTCATAAAATTGAATATAAGTTGATTTATCAAAAAATCTAGTTTGTAGTAAGCCAAAATGATCTGTTGAAAGACAATGTAAAGAAAGTCATAGTTGGCGTATAACGTTCTTATAGGGCAACCCTGAGATAACACAATAGTGTTCTGTTTAACAATAATTAGTTTGATAAAAAATTAACCAAAATTACAATTCAGTTTTTGCCAACTGAATGAAATATGTAGATTATAAACATTTATACTAAACGAATTCTTTGTGGCGATGATTAATGGTGGAATTCCAGATATAAAAATATTCCTTTGTAAATGCTTAAAGTATAAAGATATAACATTGTTCAATGTAACATATAAAGTGTAAATATCAATAATAAAACATCAACTTACACTACCGACTACTTACAGCGACCGACAGTTGTTTAGCGTGAAGCCTTCTCTTTCGAATGCAGTACCTCTCGCTTCTGTACACAAATCCGTATAACTGTAGCCTTCGTGTGCATTAGAGTTTATTTTCTGTTTAGCCGGATTAACGAATTGCTGTGAAATTTCACTTGAAACTTGGAAAAACCGCCATTGAAACTTATTCGATCCGACCGTCCAGTTCCGACCGACCATTCGTTCCAGTTCCTGAAACTGTAGGAATTGACAGAGGCTGCGTACGGCAAATTTTACATAATAATTTTTACATTAAAAAAGTGTGTGCCAAAATGGTGCCTAAAATTCTCAGGTTTAAAAAACAAGAAGCACACAAAAATGTTTGTACTAACATTTTGAATGTCATTGAAAATGACCAAAACTTATTGGAAAGGATAATAACATGTGACGATAATAACAAGTGCGACTTCTATCTGTTTTCTAAGATGAAATGTGCATTAAAAGGAACAAGATTTGAGTTCGTTGAAGCTATGAAAGAAAAAGCGGCACGCGTTCTGAAGGAGCGGACAAAAAACTTCCAGCACTGTTTCGAACAATGGAATACTCACATGGAGTGTACTATGAATAGAGAAGGGGTGTACAGTGAAGGGTGACAAGGTCAGTCTCGTTATTTAATACCATAGTCACACTTCGTACGCCATGGATAGGTAGGAAATTCCATAATAAATGCAATACACACATTTCAATAAATTTTAGAAAAATATGACAATGTAATATATATAATTTATTGGAAGTAATGTGGAAATAACAAATATGATGAACAAAGCAAAAGAGAGACTAAGAGTATTAAAAAAACAGAGCCTAAAAAGAAAAGTCAAAACTGAACATGATCATCATCATCAGCCCGTGTCGATCCAGTGCAGGATGAAGGCATCTTCAGCATGCTTCCAACTTTCGCGGTCTTGGGCTGTCCTCTGCCACTTATATACTTAATGATGTCACTGACTGATGTCAGTGGATCAGTCCATCAGTGGATGGATCAGTCCATCGTGCTTTCGCGGACGTTTGCAATCAGGTGGTATCCACTCCAGGATTGCCTTAGTCCATCTGTCGTTCCATCGATTCGCTATATGGCTTGCCCATCTCCATTTCAATTGTTTTACTTTTCCAATGATGTTACACACTTTCGTTTGTTCCCTGATCCATGCGCAGGCCTTTCTGTCTCTTTTTGTAATGCCAAGCATACATCTTCCCATTCCCCTCTGTACTACCCGAAGTTTTTGAATTGATTACGATGTGAGTGTCCAGTTTCACTTCCGTATGTCATAAGGGTAGGACGCACTGATCAAAGACTTTTCCTTTCAAGCAAAGTGGGAGTCTGCTCTTAAACACTATGTTGAGCCTGCCAGCCACATTTAACACGCCGTTCCACCTCTCGGGCGGTATCCCCTCTATTGAAATCCTCTGCCCAAGATATATAAAGTGGTCCACCAGCTCCAAATCTCTTCTTAAAACTGAAATCTGGAATCTTCTGTCCTCAGTGAATTTATTGAACATAACTTGACTCGTTTTCATGTTTATTTTTAAGCCAAATAATTCGCCAGCTCTTTGCATCTTTTGTATGCGTCCTTGCAGCTCCTCTGGGTCCTGTGAAAGAAGAACGATATCATCTGCAAATCTAAGATGGTTTAAATTTGCACAATTGATCTTTATACCATCCTGTTCCCAATCCAGTTTACGGAACACTTTTTCAAGGCAAGCCGAGAAAAGAATTGGCGTTATTGCGTCACCCTGCCGTACACCTCGTTCTACATTAATTCCCACTTGATGATCATCAAGGTGCATTGTCCCTGTAGCTTCATGGTATATCGATCCTAATAGGTTTATATATGATGTCTACCCCCTGGCTAAGCAGTGCATCCATTATGACATGCATTGACATGAAGTTAAATGTTTTTTCGTAGTCGATAAAAGCCAATCACAGTAGCATGGTGTATTCGTTGTGCCTTTCTATGGTTTGCTGTACAGCCTGGATGTGATCCATTGTACTGAATCCACTTCTGAATCCTGCTTCTTCTCTTGGTTGTGCGCCATTCAGTTTTCTTAATATTTTTTTAGATTATCTTAGTGAAAAACTTTGTACATTACTGATAGAAGGCTTATTGGACGGTAGTTCTTTAAATCTTCCTGTGGTCCTTTTTTATATAAAAGGATCACTTCTGCATTTTTCCATAAGTCAGGTACTTTTTGTTCTTTGAGACATTTTGAGAATAATTTTTCCAGTGTTTTAAGTAACGTCCGATTACCAGCTTCTTCCATTTCGACAGTTATACTGCCGTTTCCTTGCTGTTTTTCATCGATTCTATAGCATTTGTTACTTCCTCCACTAGGATATCTTCATATAACTGGGAATAAAATTTTCTGACAATCACTAACTTTTGTGTACACGCCCTGCACACTGTGCCATGTATAATAACATTAAGGCATAAAGTTGTGTTCTTTTCCCTCTCAGCTTCTGCTTAGCCTTGTTAGTTCCTTTATTTTCTTCCAGGGTTTTTTGCACTAGCTGCATGTTGAACCGGCGCGTGTTCTATCTGATACGTTTTCCTATAGTTTTGCAGAGCGCAGCGTACTCGACCCTGCCAAAAGGACTCCCCTCATTTCTCATTGTTCATCGTTTCTTCATTAAATCAATGGTGTCACTGGAGATTTTTGTCTGTTTGAGACATTTTTCTTCTGGTGCAATTGAAGTTGCCGTTTGAAGCACATTATTGGTGATTTCTTCATATTGAACTAATATTTCCATCTCCTCCGAATCTTGTAACACATGAAAGCGGTTCTACAAAGCAATCTCAAAATCGCTGCCCCCTTCCAGCAATTTCCCAGAATCCACTTTGTCCTCCTTTGACCTTACCATTTTTTCGCGCTCTCTTCGACAGTTAATCCTAACTTTTGCTCATACCATTCGGTGGTCACTTCCAACATTAAAATTGTTAAGGACAGTACAATTGCAAAATATTGTTTTATCGTTAGTTATGATGTAATCAATTTCACTTTTGAGTCCAGACGGACTTTTCTATGGACTTTTCTGCTGATATTTTTCTTATAGAACGAATTCAAAATATAAAGTTTTTGTCCTTCAGAAAAATCAATCAATCTGTCACCTCTATTGTCTCGCTCACCCTCTATTGTCGGCTCACAACTGGCCCATAGTTCCCTATGGGCCAGTTGTATTTTCACCAGTTAGTGTTGTTCCAATTCTGGCATTAAAATCATGCATGCATTCTCCTTGTATAAAAGCTGGGCCACATCATCATAAAATTTCATCAATTTCCTCATCCATATGGCTTATAGTTTGCGCATAAGCTTGGACGATTTGAAGCCTAACCTTTCTATTCAGCTGAATGAGGCATTGGGCTAGTCAGTCAGATATGCTTTCAAATTTTACTACACTGTCCAGTTGGTCCCAGTTTAATTAACTCTTCGCCCTTTCTTCGTGTTTCAAAGAACCCAATAATATCCCAATGTATGTTGTCAAGTTCGATTAACAGTTCTTGCAACCGGGCCTCCGTTTTCATAGTCCGTATATTAAACGTAGCAATGTCAAAAGTCCAATGGTAGCCTGATCTAATCCGGTGATTCTTAGCACCCTCTATCTTGGGGCAGGTCTTCCCGGTGTCGTAGGTAGTTGCTCCTTGGCCTCCGGGGAATGAGGGCCGTGTTTGAGGTTGAGGCAGATTTGAAGCAGATTTTGGATCATGTTAGTCTGAGGCCTCTGCATTGGCCTATCCGCCAGAGGTGACCCTCTTACCCTCCCAGGACCATAGACTCCACCAGACGGCATAGCTCAAAGCTTCATTGCCCTACTCAAACCCCTTTATCACGTTCAGGTCTGAACCACAAAGGGGCTAGGATACAAAGGGTATTAAACTGTAATGTCGTATGCTTCTTAACTAAGTAGTATGCCAGTGGTTTTGATAAACATGCTAAAATAGCTAGTGCACATCGCTTTAGGCAATTATTGAAATTTGAAAAAGGTCGAGTTATTGGTATGAAAGAATCTGGGTTAAGTTTTCGTGGAATAGCGGGCGCTTGGACTTTGCTGCATTTTTCCATTATACGGATATGCATAAGGTGGTATGGTTAGGATCAAAGTTATGGACGATATCTGGTGCCAGGCCGCCACGATATTTAACGGCATGTTAAATTTCTTGCTCTACGACACTGGCATAAAAATATTCGGCAAGTGCGTGATGTTTTTATAGGTAGGATTGTTTCGAGGATGATTGATAAGATTGATGCTAATGTAGAATGAATGGAACCTGGCATGGAACATTTTCTTTCGCAACAGTGTGTGAGTCTAGATTTTCTCATGATGATGACGGTGATATGGTCATGATGGACATATTAAGGTCAATTGTTTTCGGGTTGAAAGACGAAACTTAATTTTCGCATACAGCTATCACTCCAGGAATTATGGTACGAGGAGCTATACTTCTGGAAAGCAGATCACCATCAGAGGCAATTTAAATGCAGCTCGTTATGCAACCGAAGTATTGCAGTGCGTCGTATCTGCAAGGTCGTATCTGCAAGGCCATATCTGCAATGTCATCCAAATTTCGACTAGCAAGATAATGCCAGACCGCATACAGTTCGTCAAACGGTATGGGTTTTAAAAGTCTGCGATAGCGATACTCAACTGGATGGTCAGATTCCCAGGTTTGTCGTTCATAGAATATTTCTGAGGTGCATTGTTCGAACTCTCAAGTGATTGCCCTGGCCGTCAGCAACCTTAAACAAACTTGAAGAATGTATGCGCTGACCAGATTTTTTGATTTTGGAATCTTTGGTAATAAATAAAAACTTTGTAATAAGTTTTCCTGTACTGTCAGTTTTAAGCATCTACTGATGATGCTAACTTGATTAGCAAAACGAATATCGAATGCATGAACGAATGCAATATGTTTTTGTTTGAGAGGAAAACTCATTATACTCAAAACTCATTCAACTCAAGTTTTTTAGATAAGAAGACATAAATCATCAGTCTCGATTCGGCCAATGTCCTGGGAGTTATAGTAGTCATGTTGAACTCATATATTTTTTTGGATCCACTGTAAGTAAAATTTCTGGATTTCTTTATAGTTACACAATACCGTCCTATTATACATAAAAACAATCAAATTAATTCGATAAAATATTTTTATAGTGATGATTCCATATATTTCTTTTTTGAATTGTTATTTTCAACTAGCTGTACCCGGCCATACGTTGCTGTGGCTCAGTCTGGTTAAATAATTAAATGAAAATAAAAATAAATCGAAATTTATGAAAATTCCATTTAACAATGCAATCAGAAACATTAAAAATGTTAAGTGACAGCAGCTGTCAAGAAGCACACTGTCCGACATGAGCAATATTTAGTATTGCGTGTGTTACTGTTACGTTCAACAGATGGCGCTCTTATTGCAGTAAAATATTTAGTCTGGCATGTATTGCTTTTACTTCCAACAGGTGGCGCCGTTTGTCAAAAAGCATGTTTTTATATGTCACAAGGGTGACATCTATATAATCTGTATATAAAAACACGCGCGTATTTGAATGCAACGTTGTGTCAAAATTCCAAAGCAATCGGTGAAGAACTTTCAGAGATTTAAGATTTTAAACAAACGAACATTTACATTTATTTTTATATAGATTGGTACTTCAAGAAAAATTTACTAGAAATATCAATGTAAGTTCGTGTAACATATCTCAATAAAAGTGTTTATTGTTGAATGTAGTAACATCATAAATTAATTATATTTGTTTTGTGACATAAACAATTTCATATAGTCGATTGTTCTTGTCATATAAATAGCAATTTCTTAGTAACGGTTATTCAGCACCATTGTACAATAATTAAATTAATTTCGTATTATCATTTTCCAGCTAAACTCAAATTACGCAAACAGTTTCCGAATGTTAATGCGAAGTTGCATACTGTTGATATCAACAGCAATTTAGAATTCGCCTCAACATGATGCCATCCATTTACCTACTACATTGCACGTTAATGCAACTAGATATGATCTCGTATGATGTCGGCTTAATTGACTTTAAAACTTTCCGTCAACAAGCTTTCGCTGTAGTTCAAATTTCCATTCTTCTACGCGTCGTATTCGGAATTGTTTTATTAACTTGGCAAAACTGGCTTAAACCAAAGTTGTCGCCATCAACATTTGCATGGAAATGGGAAAAGTCCGGTGCATCATCAGTGGAAAATAAATAATACAGCGACCAGTATGCGCGCTGGTGGCAATTATTTTTAATTGCAGTTATGAGGCAAAAAAGGTGGCGCAATGCGACTTTAATGCTTCCTATTTAATTCCATTCCGTTTTATATTTCAATTTTAATTATTTTAAAGTTTGTTTAATAGTCAGCTCAAATTCTTTAAATATGTAATTTACTATTTATTACTATATCCAATTTGTCTACAAGAATACAAGCTTTTAAAATTTCAGGAAGAAAATACTTCAAGAAACATTTATGTACGAGGATAGTCCCATAAGTACCCGATCTGGCGTTGTTGATGGCGGTTGTTTGAAAATAATGACTATGGTAGAAAGTATAAACCTTATAAAGCTTAAGTTTAAAGTTTGACGACGCTACGTTATTTAGTATTTATTTGGCAGCCATTAATACTGAACACACTCAGTGAATTTGAAAACATGGAAAAAATTGGTCATCGTTATGTGATACAATACTTTCATTTGAAAGGTCTCAGTCCAATCGATATCAAAGCGGAGCTAAATCAATAAAATATTGGGCGGCTGAGTTTAAACTGTCAACGAGCCGCCAAGACGAACATCGCAATGGTCGACCAAATGAGGTAACCACGCTAGAAATGGTGAAGAAAATCCACAAAATGATATTGGATGACTGTCGACTGAATCTGCGTGAGCTAGCACAAAAAGTGCTGTACATCGCATACTGACTGAAAATTTCGAAATGAAAAAGCTGTGTGCAAGATGGGTGCCGCGATTACACACAATCGAATAAAAACAGCGTCGTAAGGATCTTTCATTCGAGTGTTTCACATGAATAAAGCTGAGTTTTTGCGTCGATTTATAACCATGGATGAAACATGGGTCTATTACTTCACACCTGAGACGAAGGAACAGTCAAAACAATGGACTGAAAAAGGAGAACCAGCTCCAAAGAAGGCGAAGACAGTTCCGTCTGCAGGCAAGGTCATGGCGTCAATTTTTTGGGATGCGCGTAGGATAATTTTTATTGATTATCTACAGAAACGAAAAACGACCAATGGTGAGTATTATGCGAACTTATTGCAGCGTTTGATGATGAAATCAAGAAAAAACGGCTGCATTTGGCGAAAAAGAAAGTTTTGTTTCATCAAGACAATACACCAGTTCACACATCCGTTATCGCGTTTGCCAGAATCAATGAGTTAAAGTTCGAATTGCTTCCTCACGTATCCTATTCACCAGATTTAGCCCCCTTATTATTTTCTGTTTCCAAAATTAAAAAAATGGCTCAGTGGTAAAGGATTTGCCAACAATGAAGAGGTTGAGTTTGCTATTGATGGCTATTTTGAGGAGCTCGAAGAGTCTCACTATAAACAGGGAATCGAAGCTATTGAACATCGCTGGGAAAAGTGCATCGAGCTAAGAAGACTTTGTAGAGAAATAAAGATATTTTTTCCCAAATTTGTTGTGTTTTCTTTGTTACTTATGGGACTAATACTTACCCTCGTAAGTATCTTTTCTAATTTATCTAAATATACAGTTGATGCAAAAGTTCGTCCTATTTTCTTGAGAAAAATAAAGAAAAAATGTATTTACTAAAAATTAGATTTAATCAACAAAGTATTTGACGTTTTCTTTGATGACTTTTCTTCATCTCGCCCTTGGCTGTATAATCCCGCGTTCATAGAAGTGCTGAAGTGGTTTCAGGCTAATGGACTGATCCAGATGAGTTTTCAAGTCTTCCAAAGAAGTAAAGTTTTTACAATCTAAGCTGTTTTGAAGTGATCTAAAAAAATTATAGCCAGAGGTGCAAGATCGGGAAAGTACGAAGGATGGACTAAAACATCTAAAAGTTTGTGCCTGGTGGCCACAATGCTCTTACTATTGGCTAACTGCTTTTTGTCGATTGCTCGCTTTTATTCTCTTAGTGGTGAACAGTATTATTCTCGGAATTAATGGCCTGCTTTCAGGTAATAGTGAAACCTTCAGTTCCTTTTCAGTTCCACCAAATGTACATCATAACCATAAACTAGCTTTTGCGCTTGTTGAAGGGGAACCTTCGCACTTACACCGTGATCTCTTACGTTTAATATTGTTATACACAATCCAGTTTTCATTATCTGCAATCATCTGCTTTAAAAATGGATCGATCTGGGTGCGCTTCGACATCCATACATTAGTCTTGGTAACCGTTCCAAGTTTAGCCAGTACATTGCTAAGGTTAAAATTATTTTAACAAAACTTACGAAATTCTCATTTTACACAGCACATTTCTTCTTCTGTGTCCACGAATCGTTTTTACCTTTTCAGTAAGATATGCAAAAAAGCATAATACGCTGAAAATGCTCATTGTTTTCTATCTTTTTTAATACGTAACATAATTTTAAAAAAACGACCAAATAAGACCGTTTTTTTCAAAAGTACTGGCTGAAATTCCTTTTATCAAACAACATGAAAACTTTACAAGGGTGAAATAGATATCGCTTAGGTTTTCCGATGCAATACCATTTAGCACTAAAAGTTATATACAGTGCTAGTCAAAAGTCCCCCCCCCCATCTTTTGAACGGTTATACTTAAACTAATGAAATTTGGAATGTGAAAATGACTAGAGGTAAATTCCTTTTCTAGTGATAGCTGATAACGTAATCATCGTAGATGGCGCCACAGTGCCATTGTGACCAATAATTTTCAATGGGATCGTATGGTAGGTGACACCTCATTTGAAATATATTTAAAAGACCTATTCAACTATACTAACTTTCTTTGGGTTAAAGGTAATTTTAATGCATAAAATAAGTAAAATATAACTTATAATTAATACAGAATCACAAGTCCGCCCTTAGAGTAAATGTTCAAAATGTGGTCCACCTACTTCCTGGAAGTAAAACATTCTATTGGTAAACTCTTGTTGCAAATGTTTCAGCAGAAATTGCTCTATACTCTTCAATAATTCGTTGTCTTAAAACATCTATACTGTTAGGTGTGGTAGCATATACTTTAGATTTAAGGTACCCCCGACAGAATAAAACACAAAGGTGTAAGCTCCGGTGATCGAACCGACCATTCTATCGAACCTCGTCGCTCAATTCATCTACCAGGATATCCCCGACCCAAATAATGTCTTACTGCAGCACAATAGCGTGGAGGAACTCTGTTTCAAAGTTACCAAATTCATCTGGATTGTCTTCCAGAATTTCGAGAATTAGCGGCTCAATCGCGGTCTCTAACATTTCCAGGTACGCTTTACCGTTTAAGTTGCTATTAAAAATATAGACCCAACTATGTGGTTTCCCAGAATACCTACCCAGACATTTACTTTTTCTGGAAACTGTGTATGCTTCTCACTAAACACGTGAGGATTTGTATCACTCTAGTACTTTACATTTTGAGTGTTCACATTTCAATTGAGGTAGAAACTACTTTCGTCACTAAAGCAAATTCTTTTTAAATAATCTGGCACTAGAATTGTCTAGTGGTCATATTTTCACAGAATTGCAGTCTTCGGTCGGGGACATCACCTGAAAGTTGATGCACCATTTTTAATTTAAAGGGGTGAATCTTTTTTCAAAACACAGTGCACCGTCCTTTGACTAACTTCACAGGTAGATGCAACTTGGATTGTAGAACAAGTAGGGTTTACTACCATTTCTGCAATTATGTCAATTTCTTTGTCATTAGAAATGTTTGGTCTGCCAGATCGTTTTGAATCTTTAACACTGTTGTTTCAAATTTATGAAGAAGCTCCCTCAAATAAGTCATCGAAACAGCGCGATCGGAATACCTCATTAAAAAGGTGCTCCGTAGCATGAAAATTCTTTCCGTATTCACCAAGCATTAAGATAGCTGCTACTTTGTCTTTTAAAGTACCTAGCATTGTGTTTATTTTGAAACTCAAACGTTTCATGCAAAAGCAAAAAAAGTAAAAGTATGTTGGAGAATTACAAAAAGGTCAACTTTTTGACAATTGTCCAGGGGCGAACTTGTGAATCTGTATTAATTATACGCTAAACTGGAGTTTTAATATTTATTTATTTTATGCATCAAAAATTCCTTGAACCCAAACAAAATTAGTCTGGTTGAATAGGTCTTTTAAATACCTTTCAAACGAGGTGTCACTTGTCATAGAATTCTATTAGAATTTATTGGTCACAATGACACTCTGGCCCCATCTATAATAATTACGTCATCAGCTAACATTAGAAAAGGAACTTATGTTCAGTCATTTTCACATTCCAAATTTCATTAGTTTAAGTATGGCGTTCAAAAGATAAAAGGGGGGAATGGACTTTTGGTTAGCACTTTATGTTCGATATGAAGATAACCAACGATTCAGAATATGATACTTTATTTATATTTTTTTTGCAAAATACGAAAGCTTGAATTGATGAACAATACTCCACGAAAATATTGGGACACCCTTTATATGTCTCATGTTTTAATACCATATACGTATTAAAGAAGGCTTCTTTTCAGATTCAAGAACAATTATAAAACTTATGGGTTCACAATAAAGAATAATTTTGAATAGATTGAAATGTTATCCTATAGGATATGACTAAAAAGTAGGACTATTGTCATTTCAGGAGCAGAAAAGTTCAATAGATTTTACTAAATACAGCCAGTCAAGAAAGAAGTAAGGATTTGAAGGCATTATACTCGGTCACAACATTTGTAGTTGTCTCGCGTTTCTGAGATATGCTTTGGGCCAAGTTGACGGCGTATTCGTATCGCAAAAACATGCAATTGCAAAGACTGTTTCAAAGTGAATATTACTCTTATAGGATCCATTCATCATTATTCTTGATTAACTGATTTACGTCAGCCGATAACAAAGGGTCGTGATAAATACTCGTGCAGTTTTTAGCATTTAGATCGTCCCTAAACAGGCGCAAATTTCAAAACCTAGCGGGTGGTTTTCTTAATCTCCAGATTTGGTTCCAGTAATTATTCTATTGGACGGTAAATGTATGATGAACTATTTTTTTGGACGACAAAGATGTGTGGCGTCATTTTTTCAAAGGCATTGAAGCTATTCATCAATACTCCATTAACACCAAATTTTAATCTTATGAGATTCGATTGAAAAAATCAAATTGTCCTACATATTATATTATTGTCTCTCTATATTATAAATAATAATTTTGGAATAATAATTTTCCTCGTAATTATATGTGTATGAATATTTTATTTGCGATATGAAAGCCTTCATTTATTAAAGTAAGAGCCTTTAAAATAAAGCCTTTCAACGTTTCATTTACTTCATATTCGTCTTTCAGTGAACAATTCAAATCAGGATTTATTATTCATATCACGAAGCCAGATGAAGATGACTGCAAACAAAGACGTTTTTGAAGTTTGTAGAAAATTAATAAGAGTCAGGGGTTCGCTCTTTATCGTTGCTACGTTAGGGTGGAATAACAGGAAGTACGTCAGATTAACCACGAGGGGAGGTAGGAAATATAATAGCCAGGAGAATAGTAGGGAAGTTTATGACGATCTCCTTTTCCATAATTCCTTAATTCCTCTTCTAATATAATATTCAATAAACGACCGGAAAGTTAAATAACAGCATAGTTGAAAAGGAGAAGTCCGTTATGAAAGAAAAACAGGTAGGTAAAAAAGAAGAAGGCTCGGGGTGGAAAATCTCTTCAAGAGGCTTTTCTCCGTTAGACAAAAATGGGGTTGTTCAGACTTGGAGTGCTCAAGTCTGATCGCGAAGAGGGCTCGAAAATTATTTGGTCTTATTAATTTGAGAGAATCCCGCCAGCTTAAAGAAGGGCTCTTTTATTTAAAAACTTGGCAAAGCAAATCGATATATGTATGTTTACCACAAAAGGTCTTCAGTTTTATTATTTTTGTCTGACATTGATTAAATATTTGAGAAAATTTTTAACTGAGATAGCCGATTCTTGATGGAAATTCATTTTAAATAAAATAACTTAGGGATATGCCTAAATTTCCACTATATTCGAAAATTATGACAATTGTTTCAGCACACAGTGCCTTCTTTTTTGTTTAATTTTTGATTTTTGTTTGAATGAATAACTTTAGTTGATTTTGGTTCTCTTTGGAATAAATACCAACAGTAGAATGTTGATTTATTTCAAGTTTATATGAATATATCCAAGTTCATATGCGTTGAGACTGATGTATAGGGTGATTTTTTTAGTGCGTCCGAATTTTAAATTCAAATAAAACAACAATCAAATTAGATGCCTTGAAACTATTTATTTTATGTGAAATAACATTCAATGGCATTAATCTTTGAAAACAATTTCGAACAAATGTCTACCGCAGCTACTTCTGATAACACATTCTATCTAATTTCCGGCCATTTTTCAGCAATTGGGATCTTATGTCCGCAATTGTTCTCTCAATAAATCGATTGTTGCGTTGGCTGTATGAGATGTAGAGTAGTGCTGTTGGAACCACAGCTCATCCAGATCAATACCATTCAAATTTGTTTTTAAAAAATCATTGATCATAGCCTTGCAACGATTCCCATTAACGGTAACGTACTTTCCAGCTTGATTTTTAAAGAAACACGGCCTAATGATACCTATGGTTTACAATCCGCATCATACGGTGCATTTTTCTGGATACAATGGTAATAGTTGGATCATTTGCGGATTGTTATCACTCCAAATGCGACAATTTTCTTTATTAGCGTAACCATTTAGCTAAAAATGAGCTTTGTCGCTGAATGAAATGAAGCTGAATGATCTTTGTCGCTGATCTTTATGCAAAATTTCTACGTAGTCGAATAACAAAGCCTAACTACCTGCGAACGGCGGTGAATTATAAATTTGGATCCTCATCAACACTGTCAGCAACATCGCTGATATTTTCTCCGGAACGACAGCTATTTGTCTTGTTTTTGTTTTAAAATCGAGTAGCGTGAAATGCGTTAGAAATTTGTCGATAATTCGGCGAATATATCGCTTGGTTGGCCGATTATATGCACCGTAAAATTCACAAGGTGCTCTATAAGTCTAGTGCACACAACGCTGATTTTGATAATAATATTCGACAATTTGGAAGCGTTGCTCTGATATTAAACGTTCTATGATGATTTGCCAGACTATATAGAGGAGCGCAAACTCATAGTTCGTTTGACAGCGACCCCTATCAGAAATCCGGAAACACTTCACCCGATATATAAAATGTGTAGCTTCTCAATCTCCTCTTTTATTTTTTAATCATTTCAACATTTTAAGTCGGTTAAATTTTGCGAAATTAGTTGACAACAAATTTACTTTATATGCCTATTTATACATATATATATATATATATATATATATATATATATATATATATATATATATATATATAATATATATATATATATATAATATATATATATATATATATATATATATATATATATATATATATATATATATATATATATATATATATATATTCATTAGGGTGGGCCGAATATCCGTTTCTTTCGAATTTCTTTTAATAATACTGAAAATATTTTTCACAATGCCAAAAAAAATTTGTGCCACGGCAAAAAAATTAAGTTGATATCTTAAGCTCTTCAAAGTTAGTTAAAGTTCAAAGATTAAAAAAAAAACAAAATTCTCAACTTACTTTGATCGGAAATTTAATTCTCTACAATGAAGGTCGTTACACTAAATTAAATATAAATAAAGAGCAACTTGTTGAAAAACTTTGAACTTTGACTAACTTTGAGGAGCTTAAGATATCGACTTAAAATTTTTTCCCTTGGCACAATTTTTTTTTTGCCCTAATGAAAACTATTTTCGGTATTATTAAAAGAAATTCCAAAAAAAACGGATTTTCAGACCACCCTAATGTTCATGTAATATTGTATGCACAGGGGTCATTCGAAAAGTTCTCGACTTGACAAAGAAAACATAAGCTTTTTGAAGATTAGTAATAGGACTTACTGCTTAACGTGGGTTCCGAATTCTGGACATAAGCTATTGATTAACCTAGGTCGGCAGCGCCCATGGACTTCCTTGATGTTATGCTTAACTTTTAATTTTGTCGAGTCTATCAATTGGTGAGTTACAAATGTAGAAGGCCTCTCAAACGGCATCCGGTCTTACCCAACCTCAATCTGATTTGATTCAGAAGTAACTCCTGTTGCCTCGTTGGATTTTACACACTTGCCTAGTAACATTCCCAAACATCTACACCTTGGGTTGGAGTCGAATGAAACCGCGCCGCGCGGACGGTCTTTCCAGCGTAATCATCTTGCAATTCAATACATTTAGGTCAACGAGAATCCAAATTTTTACGACCCTTATTATAATGAGATTTGTCCAACTTTGCAAAATCAGCTTTGACCTCATCATTTCAACTAAATTTTCATATAGCGAGTCATTTAGACTTGGGAAGAGAAAGTAATCGCAGGGAGCTAAATCCAGTGATTGGGGTGCATTTCCATTCAATATGGAAGTATTTCCAAGTGTAAGACACTGAATTTTATAGTAATTCGAAGAAAGCATTTTCTATGTGGATCAATGTAGAGGTTTAGACTAAATTGTACCCTTCGATTAGTAGAGTATTGAAGGATAATACTCCCCGGTGATGGGCTTGCCTTTTCTGACTTCCAATTGAGATCTCAGACAGTGCAGACGTGCTCCCGAGCTCTCAAAAGTGTGGTTAAAATAGTCAGTGACTAGTGACAGTGTCAAGTACAGTCTAGGGTGAATAGTTGCCATTCACTATGGATTCGTACGATGAAGAAGTCAAATTCCAAATAGCATTGTTAAAATCAGCAAAACCAAAAAACGAGAAGCTTATTTTGCACCTTGCAAAATGCTTTGCGTCACACCAAGACGTCTTGGCAATACAAAGAAAGCTGGACAATATGACCAACAAAAACAAACTGTTAAGCGCAGAAAATGAAACTCTACGCACAAAAATAAAAGAACTAGAAGAAATTCTAGCTAACGACTCTGGTGTTTTTATCAAAACACCTGAGACCGTGAAAGAAAAAGAATACGGTCAAAAAACTACAACCCAATCCGTCTATGTCCAGACCGACATAGACGTCGGAGACAGTAACATAGTCTCCGTAGAAGATGACGGATTCCAAGAGGCTCCAGTCAAAAAACAAAGAAGGAGAGGGATTAAAGCAGCAAAGGATCCTGAGGCAGGCCAACCACACGACTCTCAAACTGCTCCCACTTCCTCCACGGACAAATCCAACAAAAATCAATCTCTAAGTAAACCAAAGAAGACATCAATAAACTCGCCAGGGCAACATTCTGGCAAAAAACCTACGCCTATTGTCCTTAAAGACAAAAAGGCCTTCATGGAAGTGAGAAACCTTCTAAAATAAAACCAAATAGCCATCGGGCCGGCTATAATGAAACCGGATGGAGTGTTAATTTCACCCAAAACCGACCAAGATGAAATAGCCGTCAAAAAGCTATTCAGCGATAGAGGGTATGCCTACTATACACCAACTTCAAAGAAAGATTTTCTTCGCGTCTTGTTCAAAGGCGTACTAGAAACAATAACAACAGAAGAAATAGAATTGGAACTCCAGCATATGGGCTTCCAACCATCAAACATCACTAGATGGCACACAAAAGAGAAGAAACCCATTGCGATTGTACAAGTTGTTGTACCTCGCAACGAAGCATCCATTCTGAATGTCAAACAGCTCCATTCTCAGCCCGTAAGAGTGGAAAAGCTAAGAAAAAAGAAGCGTAGCTCCGCTACTAAGTTGCAATCGACTTCACATACTCCACATAATGAAAAAGAACCAAAACCGAAGGCAGTTTTCCGATCCTGGCTAGGAAAACAGCAAAGCACCTCTTCAGAGCTCAAACCCAAACATCTGCGAGAAGAAGCCACGGCCGAACTTGCAGAATTCTTCAAGACAGCGATGTATCAGGCTCTTATGAACCTAGATTTTCCGCTTCTCAACCAACATCAACCCAATAATTCCGATCAAGTCATCGAAGAAATCGCGTAGTCGTATGACTCCGCCTTCTTCAAACCACGCCCCCACGGGCACCAACATAGGCGATTTTCTCGTATAAATCCGCGGAATTGGGCCTTGCGGCCTGGTTCCGAAACAGTGATGAATACATCAGCCAAATACAGCTGCGAAGTAATCTCCGCAGCACCAAAAAGAATCAGACAAAGCCAAAACCATCCTCCAACCTGAAATCTTTCAGGAATCAACAATCCATCCTCAACAATCTCAAGCCGACCGACGAATGCAAGATCTCCGATCGAACCATTCCACACCGGACACCAAAGTGCGCGAATTTTTCTCGCAAATCTCGGCGGTTTTATCCTTTATTCGGCGGTAATCCCGTAGCAGAAATACATTCAAGAAACTAATCTGAATCAGGACGTTTAATGTTCACCGAAAGGTCTACTAAATCGTCACTCCAGGGCTAGATAGAAGCCCCCAAAACATAACCAAGGGCTTGTGTAAGCAAGCAAACACCCGCAGAGCGGAGATCTCAGTAGAAACTGGTAAGAGCCTAAAGGCTAACCAAAAAACCAAAGGAAATTATAAGAAGAAGCTTGCTTTTTGTTCGTAGTCTATAAGCACCATACTACGAGAATCCCAGAGAACCGTAGCTATGACTTTTCCTCCAGATGCAACCCCTGTTACTTTCTTGGTGCACTTTCACTTGCTTCTATAACAATCCATGAATCATTATCTCAATAGATGAATTATTATATATTGTTACAAAACTCTAAATACACTTAGGAATCGTTTATTCGAATTTTTGGTCTTTGATCAACTGAGAACAAATGTGGCACCTAAACATCTTTGCGATATCTAAATATCGTATAAAATGTAGTGCACATGATCTATCGGGATGTTTTCAATGTCAGTATGCTTGCGTATCAATTAATACGACATTGTGGGTTTTTGTAATAATTTTGTCGGTCATAGCGTTTTTTGTATATACCATTTAAATTTATCTATCTACTTTTTTACGAGCGAAAACGAAGTAGAAGTGTAATCCAACCCTTTTTGTATGTCCGTCGAAGGTATTTAAAACAAAGTACTATATAACACTAAACTTGAAGAGATTTGCCACTAAACACCAAATAACTTTTTTAAACTTCTCGACGCGCATTTCGATAATCATGTTACCATTATCAAGTTTCAAAAAGTGATTCGATGCTTAGTGGTAAAACTCCACCAATAAAAGAATGAATCTACTTTATCACATCCTGAGCTTTAATTTTATCCATTTTTCAGAAAATGTTAAAACTTGTTTGCTTTACTCTATTGACATAAATGTATGAGTATGAGATTTCGCAAAACGCAGAAGAATCATATTTGATAAAGATTATAGTCATTTGATAACACCAATAACTTCTAATGCCATCTCTATGTCAGGCCGAGAACCTTTCAAACGATCCTCATATATTTTATGTCAATGCCTGCCAATGTCTTAATAATATAACTATATCACAAGCAGATGCTGATGGACGACTTTTATGAAGTTCGTCAGTGTCAATGCTAGGAATCTCGCATTGGTGACGCTTAAGTTCTGTAAACCAACTATAAAACACTCCTATTGTATTTCTAATTTTTCTCTTCTTATGTTCAATGAAAACGTTCGAGGCAAATCATATTTAAAATCGTAAAAAATACCGATTATCGAACAGAAGAAGAACAAGAAGGGAATATATATATATATATATATATATATATATATATATATATATATATATATATATATATATATATATATATATATATATATATATATATATATATATATATATATATATTTGTATAACAGAAATATACAAAAAATATACAGAATAGACGCAGACGCGACGCAGGATCATTCTGCACTTCAACGCTAGCTCTCACCCAACAACTCAATATTTGACTGGTCAAAATATCCGCTGTACAGTCCTGTTTTGGCATCCAATGATTTCTTTTTATCTCCGTCCGTGAAGAATAAACTACGTGGTCAACGATTTTCGATGCCAAAAAAAGCGGTTGATGCGCTTAAAATGCATGTTTTGGAGATACCTCAATCGGAATGGCTATGAAAATTGGTTCAAACGTATGCAAAAGTGTACTGATCCTCGCGGAAAATATTTTGAAAAACAATAAAACCATTTTCAATAATAAATATTTGTTTTTATTTATTATTCAGGATCATCTTCAGGCATGAGGCTCATTTTTAACTCGAAAGTTTCGTAAAGAAACAAAATAGTCATATTTGGGACTAGGAAAATCCTTACATAATTCATCGGAAGCAAATTCACCCAAAACGAGAACGAGACCCTGTATGGAGAGACAACGTGATAAGCTCATAGGCTCGTGACTTTGTTGTGAGGTCCCATGCTACTAATCCACAAACATTTGATGATATCAAAAACGAAATCCGACGAGTTATCGATGAAATTGATCAGATATTATGGACAGAGGCGTTCCATTACTTTTTTACCATATAATATACAGAATAAAGAAACGAGATAAACCAATATACTCACAAAAAATAATTAAAATTTAATTCAAATAATTTTGGCCGGTCTCTACTTTCGAGTATTAATGCTTGATACTATGTAGAGGAAATTTGAGCAATCCTACTTCTAAAGCCAGCCCATTTTATCGGAATGAACATTAGATATTCTAACAATATTTGTGATCTGTATATTGAAAATAACTTTCTTAATGTTGGAAAATTACCCTAGTTATGATGATAGAATGAAAAGTCAGATAATATTCCGATAGCTAGTGGTGCGATCGCAAAGGTGATTGCATTTCGGAAAAGTAGCTTACTTTCTAGAAATGCTTCATGAATTTAAAGTCGATATGATATTTAATTTTCATTTGATAATCTTTGAAAGTCTATAAGTTCGATATGTATGCTATCATGAAATAAGGCAAATTTTATATGTTGATTAAACACGACTTTTTAAGTGTATATAATACGTACCATATAGTACTTTTTGGAAGATACAAAAACGTTGGAAAATCGTTGGGTAAAGTGTATCGAGCCAAAAGGAGACTATGTTGAAAAATAAATTAATTTCGTTTAAAAAGAACTGACTTTTCACTTTGTTCTAAAGAACGTCTTATATATTAACAGTATTGGTGCACTTTTCTGATAGTAAACTTAAAAAAACAACTACCGCGCTAAAGAACGACAACGAAGTTAACTTTAGACTGAAACGTAATAGATCCAAAAATAATGATCATTCTCCATCTCGCTCGTTTCGTAAACGCGTTCATTTTCGACGCTAACAAACTAAAACTTTTCACAATCGAAAAGCCTAATTGGCACTATAAGTTCGATAACTCTCAGTTTTCCGGAGGAGTTACGCTCCGCTCTGGATTGATTCCCGGACGAATTGCCCCATAAACGCCATAATCCGACATAATAACCAGTCACTTAATAAGAATATAAACCATGCGGGGCGAATTTTCGAGAGGCAACTGACGTCAGCTGGCCCTAATGTCTCAAAAGGGCGAGAATGAAGGGTCTCAAGAATGGGGACCAAGGACTTCAGGACCGTGTTCAAATCAATCTCTTTTCGCTCGACGAGGTTTTGACGAGAAAATACAATCTACAAAATGTCAGATATTTATTATCTTAGTTTACTTAAAGTGTTGTAATATCTAGTTTAAAGAATTGTATAAATATTTAAATAAAATTCAGTTGGCAGATTTATCTTTACATTTGAATATAATAGCGATGCTTCGATTCATTAAAACCATGATCATTATAAAGTTTATCGAAGTATTTTATTAAAAAAAATGCAAATACATCACATTACAGAAGAAAAA
This sequence comes from Cosmopolites sordidus, assembly GCA_031761425.1. Lineage (NCBI taxonomy): Eukaryota > Metazoa > Arthropoda > Insecta > Coleoptera > Curculionidae > Cosmopolites > Cosmopolites sordidus. The sequence continues at coordinate 258,427 of JARFXV010000708.1, read as the reverse complement.
ACAATATAACGATGATTTATGTCTCTTGGTAAACACTCTTCCAATATTAACTGCATTTTATTCATTAAGCCGACGCTACACATCATCCATACGATATGGCAATCGTCAGATGGCCAATGTGTGGATGGTAAAGTTTGCGCTTGTGAAGAAGCTGGCGGAGGTTGGCGTTTGCGTTGGTTACTTGCCGATCGGTTGTCGGTTTTGTGTCATACATCAAAGGAATTGGCATGCTGGTACATATGCAAGGTCCTCATCCACACATTGACCACACCGTGTGCTATCTTTTCAACGCGTCGAGGCAGTTTTTACTTTGCTTTATCAGTGATGTTGAAGTTAGCTCATTTTCTTGTGAACTGATGATGTGACAAGTGTATAGTTAATGTATGTATGCTCACTTGGGATGTGTGAAAGAACAGCCAACGCTGGATCAAACATCGGTGGCCAGGCCATATGTGGTGTCGGTTTTACACGGCTCAACATGTATACTGGAATTCGGCTTATTTCTTGTTGAATTCTAGGTATTTTGTTTCCCAATATTTTGTGAAGGATTAACGTATACCTTCATCTTTAAATGATTTCACAAATAGAAATCATATGTCGTTAAATCTGGCAATCTTTTTGGCCAAAGAATGTCTCTATATTTGGAGTAAGATGTTTGGGAAATAACTGTCTAGCGGACTTTAACACCACTAGTAGTGTGAGAAGTTGCCCCAGTTTGTTGAAAGCATATATCATCATTAACAAAAGGAAGTCTGGTTAATTGTTGCGTCAAAAATGTCTTGATCTGAACGTAGCAGGCTAATGTAAGTAGTTCAATGTTCATTGATATCCTGAAAAAGTACCTTGATCAGAAAATTTTGTTTATTTACAAAACCTAAAAGGTACAAATATGCTCGGTCAGATATAAACTAATTGTGAATAAAGTTTTCATTTTCATCCACCAAAGAGCCGACAACTGCCGAACAAAATGTGTGCCTTTAAAGTAATCTTGATCATACACTACCTGGATTTTGTTTGGGTGGAATTGCAAATCTTGAAATAAAATGCGTCATAAAATCTTATTGTAAATTTATTCTTCTATTGAAAATTTTGGTGTGAAACACTAAATTTGAAGAGATTTACCATTAAATCATCTCCTGATGATGCTAGCATGGGTAGCGAATCACGCGCCGAAAATTTAAAAATAAGGGATTTGGTGTTTGGCGGTAAATCTTTTAGGATTTGGTGTTTGGTGGTAAATCTAAAAGTTTAGTTATCTTAAATTTTTAATAAAAATGCATGACAATGAGGAGAACGCCGTAGCAGATTAAGTTAAATAGAGGTTCAGACTATGTATATGTTTGTACACCTACCATACAGTTCTATTTTTAATAATTCTTGCCAAAAAGTCATAATGGGTGTTGAAGTCTTCTTTGAGTGAGTGACAATCCACTATACAACCTCTTGACCACCCATCTTCCTGTAGGGCGATTTTAAAACTATTGTATTTTAATAAACTAAAGAAAATTAAGGAATTGAATGTGGAATGAAGGAATTGAGTGTGGAAGTAACCTGGTGTGGGAGTAATCTGGGTAATCTGGTGTGGACTGTAGAGATATTACTTAAAATCTTGCGTTTGTCCGGCAATCAGTGGTGGAAGTTTAGATCATATCATCATAATCAACACCAAGATAAACTTTGTAACAATATTGTAGGAAAAATACTATAAAGAGAAAAATATGGTAAGAGATGACAAATATAATTAACTATAGGGTACATGGTACATGGTACTATAGGGAATTATTTGGATTATATATATTCTAAAAATCATTTTTTCATTGAATAAAATGTTAACCCGCAGGTTGGTTTTCATGGATGGAGGAAATGTTAGGATTATTCTTCTATTTTTTCGGATGTCAATCGGTTCGTATGATAAATTTTTTAATCTTAATGACCTTTCGCCAAAATCTGATTTGTCATTTTCAAGTCTTTGCTTTCTTGGAGTTATGTAACAAAACACAATCCAAATTGGATGAAAGAACGTCACACAAAACAGTTATATATTTGAACATTTTTATAGATTTATATATATTTTATTCCATATAAGGGTATTATATTTTCTGTCTTCTTAAAGCATATGTGAGAGATGTTAAAATAATTGTGCACCCATATATTCCTGGGCTGCTGTCCTCATATTATCAAAATATTTTTGACTAATATTATAAGTATAATATACGAATATGCTGCAGAAGAAAGTGCTGTAGAACAATTTATATGATTGAATGGTTAGATCCATTTTATTCTGTTTAAAGCAATCTTCTTTTTTGTGATGCTTTGAGAATGCTTAGAAACAAAGAAACAAAAGGGCGTATTTGTCAAAATATATACCTGATTTTATATTTATCTATTTATGTATCTATCCAAGCTCCTTGATCATTCAAACATACGTCTTTCTATTCCCCTCCGTGTTACCCGAAGTTTTTGAATTGATTGCGATGTGAGTGTCCAGGTTTCACTTCCGTATGTCATCACGGGCAGGACGCACTGATTGAAGACTTTTCTTTTTAGGGAAAGTGACAACAGTATGTTGAGCCTGCCAAATGCCTGCCAGCCAGATTTAACATGCCGTTCCACCTCCCGGACGGTATCCTTCATAATCTCCAAATCCCCTCCTTAAACTGAAATTCTTCTGTCCTTATCAAAATTATTGAACATAATCTGCCTCTTTCTTAAGATTTATTTTTAAGCCAAATGGTTCGCCAGCCCTTTGCAGCTCTTGTATGGGTCTTTGCAGCTCCTCTGGGTCTTGTGAAAGGAGAACGATATTATCTGCAAATCTAAGATGGTTTAAGTTTGCATCATTGACTTTCATACCATCATGTTCCCAATACAGATTACGGAATACTTCTTCAAGGCAGGTCGAGAAAAGAATAAGCGATATTGCGTCATCCCGCCGTACACCTCGCTCTATATTAATTCCAACTTCAAGATCATCAAGGTGAATTGTCGCTGTAGCTTTATTATATATCGATCCCAATAGGTTTACATATGCTTTGTCTACCCCCTGGCTAAACAATGTATTCATTATGGCCTGCTTTGAGATTGAGTCAAAGGTTTTTTTCATAGACGATAAAATTCAAGTACAGTGGCATGGTGTGCTCGTTGCGCCTTTCTATGGCCGGCTGTACAACCTGAATGTTATCTATTGTACTGAATCCACTTCTGAATTCTGCTTGCTTCTTGATTGTATATGTATTGTATTGTATTGTGTATATATATATATATATATATATATATATATATATATATATATATATATATATATATATATATATATATATATATATCAAGATTCAAGAGTTATCAAGTGTTAAAACTATTCGGCAATGTAATATTTCTTATTGAACCATCCTTGTATATATATCCGTATATACTGTAAACGTCTTTGACAAAAGTCCCTGCTCGTTTATGTGCCTTAATATTTTTAAACGCGCCCACGCCAAACTTTCGGAATAACGGTCCTTCCAGTTCTTAAGGGGCTTCGGCATTGTCCTTAATAAGTCCAGGCCCTTTCTGGGAGCGAGTCTTATATTACACCACTTGTCATTACGGTTCTCCAGGCTTCCTTTCATCACCGTGACGTCGTCGTTAAATATATCAAAGAAAATTCCGGAGAATTCTAGGCTTTGGCGTTTGGAATTTTTAATGTCGGGCCCAGAAATTAGCAGTATCCGTATCTACAATTTGAAGTTATGAGGATTTGAAATATTCGAATAATATAAGTAAGAATGTAAAATTATATCTACGACAGAAGAAAGGAAAAACGATCAGTTCATTTAAATAGCAAGTTTTAATTATACTGACTAGCTTTTTGTCAATCTGGATAAATAGCTCTGCAAAATTCCCACGTTGATATGGTTAACTGATTAAAAACACTTCATAGGGATTTTAATATGACCAATGTTACTGAGTGTTTATTTAACATGATCAGTGCTAATAAATGAACGTAAAATATTTTATACAGAAAAGGCTTATTAAAAATACGGATTTTCAAACACACCCATTGTCAAAGGAAAAATTTAGGAATGATATTTGCTGAAGATTTATGTCAAACACAAAACTGAATGTACAAGGAGGAACAATACAATAAAAGTTTGCAAGCAGTCGAGAATAAAAACAGCTACATGAGGTAGGATAACTTTATTTTGCTATTGATTTATTTCTTTGTACTTCGCAAAATTCTATACAAAAGTAGCATCTATTAGGGTATTTTCTTCCTTATGTCCATTCTTTCTTTCTGTCTAGTTTCTTACTGTTTGTGATCAATTTTCGCTTTGCTGATATTACTTTGGTTCGCTCTTCCTTATCCTTGATCATTTCCTTTCAATTCGTCAGTCCAGCGTCCATATAAGTCACCTGTTATTTGATCTTGCCATTTACTTCTCGGTCTTCCTCTTGGCTTGGGTTCTATATGTTCAACTAGATATTTTTCTTATTAGTTCGTCCGGTTCTCCTTTTCGTATCTTCCAAAATAATTATAAAAAAAACAATGTTTAACAAAGTTAAAAGTTGAACTGTAAAGTGATGTAACAGACCTTTCAAATAAAGCGTTTTTTTTTAATTCTTAAAATCAAAACAGAATTTGCGTTGATTTCAAAAAAGTTTTTATTGATAATTGAAGAATAGTGAATAGTAAATTGAGTGAATAGTGAATAGTGAAGAATAGTGAATAGTGAATAGTGAATAAGAATTGAGAATTGAAGAACATTTAAGCGCGAAATACAATATCTGCCAAATGACCATCTCTTGCAGCTCCTCAGACGTCTACTCTTTTGTCAAAATTTTGAATGACATTTTGGCATAATCGTGGCTCAATCAAATCTCACCAATCACTCGAATAATTTCATCCTTTAGTTCAGGAATCAATTACGCATTGTTCTTATAGACCTGGCTTTTCACGCAACTCCAAAGAAAATAATCTAACGATATCAAATCACATGATCTTGGTGGCCAATTAACATTACCGTTTCTAGTAATAACTCGTCCAGGAAATTTTTCTCTCAATAGATCAATTATTTCATTAGCAGAATGAGGTGTGAGGTGTGCCATCCTGTTGGAACCACATATCTCCCAGATCAATATTATTTAATTCAGCAAACAAAAATCCAGTTATCATCTCTCGATATCGAACACCGTTCATAGTTACAGCTTCACCAGCAGCATTCTGAAAAAAATATATCTAATTACACCAAACAGTGACTTGTTTAGGATGTAAAAGTTTTTTATGATTTAATCGTGGATTTTCCTCACTCCAAATGTCGTCAATTTTCTTTATTCATATAGCCACCAATTTCAAAATGTGCTTCATCTAAAAAGATAATTTTTTGAGAAAAATTAATGTCAGTCTGCTTGTTTTTGATCCAATTGACCCATGTTTTGAATGAACCAGTGACTTTAGATCATGTGTTATTTGAACCTTATGTCATATAAGGTTACTAAAGGCGTATAATTTTACTAAAAGAAAGCCTTCTGAAGGCACTTCAGAGCTAAATCCTTTAGTAAAATACACCATGTTGTGGATTTACTGAGTCCAAATTGTTGTGAACGTCGACTAATGGAAATTTCTGGGTCTTCAGCAATACTTTCAAGTACCAAATCAATATAATATTGTGAACGACTACTATTACGATATATTGCTCTTCTTTAATCTTCCACCGAATCAGTTTCTTGAAATTGTGCAAACTACGTGATTATACAAACCGTAAATATCACTTAATTTTCTAAAAATAATTTTCACTGAACTCCCATTTTCATGAAATATTTCAACAATTTTAACGAATTGTTGTATTATGAACGATTCCATTTTTGTAAATGTCACACATTACATCTCTGAAATGAGACTAGATCTAAGCAAATTCACAACGCCATTCGTGTTTTATTCAAGAATTTAGAAAACCGCTCAATTTGAAAGACTCGTTACAATATAATGGATTGATGAAAAAATTCGTTGCATTGGTTGACTTCCAAAAATTGAAGAAAAACATTAAAATATATATGTATATATATATATATATATATATATATATATATATATATATATATATATATATATATATATATATATATTTATTTTTTACTTTTGTTTACTATACAGTATGTGCCGTTTTGTTCAATAACCTTGCGCCAACACTCCGATAGTTAGATATTTTTGCCTAATGAACTGGTCAAGGACCAGTTAAGTTGTAAGTTTAAAGTACGTGAGGTTCTGTTGGTTAATTCAGGCTATTCTGATGGATTGCTTGCTTTAATCCACTTAGTTGTAAACATTATTTTTCTGAATTAATGACCTGATTTTCAGGTAACAGCTCATTATAAAAGATTCCATGATCCATCATGACCATGACTTGGAAACCTTAATGGCACCCTCGTGATACACAGCACATATCTCCTTTTGTGTCTGCGAATGATTCCTGCCTTTTCGGAAATAAAAGGGTATTTATGTCGAAAATGCTTCTTATTTTCTGTCATTTTTAATGCTTATCAAATTTTTAAAAACACAACCAATAAATTTTTTATTGCCATTTGTCGATTCGTTTATTGACAGCTGTTACGATCTGTGGAGTTTAAATCTGCTCCGCTATTTTTAAAATGAGCAACAGTATCGAGTTCCTTAAATTTTTTGTTGCCAAAATTTCTTGTCCTGAATAGTTGAGAGTTTTGTAGTGGACTCAGCTTTATTGAAAACATTAGCATATGAGAGGTGTAAAACATTCAAAGAATGCCGAAAAAATAATTGAATACTTGCCTTGTTCCGGTCGGCTTTGAACATCTTTCACTGTTGAAAACATCGATAAACTGAAGAAAATCATTATAGAAGATTGATATTTAAGCTTAACCGAGATGGTTCAAAATCTGGATGTGTCACGAGTCCATTATTACCGTTTTAGTCGATGTTTTGACCATAATATGAGTTGTTCGGAAATAACTACGTTTTTTTTGTCAGAAAGAACTCGGCAAATAGATTTCTCAAAACATGCTTGAATAAGTCAATTCGGTCTCTACGTTTATGAAATCCATCATAACGAGTAACGGAATGTGGGTTTATGAATTTGATGTGCAAATCAGCAAACAAGCTTGTTGACTGCTTTCTTTAATTACCGTGTTGTCAACTTGAAATTTATATTATTTGAACTTTATGATGCGTCTGAGATAGAAGATTTGCTAGAAAGGGCCAAATTTGAATGTGGTTTTGCATTTTAATAATGAATCGTCCTTCTTCGTCTTTGAACACGAATTTCTAATTAAAAACTCAGTGAATACCAGGTGTGGCCAGGTGTGAAATACCAGGTGTGGCGGTAAACAATTCCTTTTTTTTTAAAGATGGCGTTGAAAACATGGGTCGATTCACAGTCTAATCTCTTATGCTAATTTGCTACTACGACAGTATCTTTCAAAATGCCATTGATGTTTAAACGATTTCGAGTTAGCGTCATATTATTTTCGTATGATAAACATGTTTGATTTCGAGCCAAATAAAAACCATCTGCAGCATCTTGTTCAAACAAAAGAAAAATACGAGTGAAAGCCCTCGTATACTTGTGGAAACTTACGGTGACAATGTCGTAATTACGCAAGACGCTTGTGGGTGTTGGTTTAGACTAAGGGTCTCCAAACTTTCCAGCCTTAGGGCCATACTGATTACTCCAGTAAGTTCCAAGGGCCAAAACCATTTTAATTTTCCTGCCATTATCTATAATTTTTAAACTAGTAGCCGAGTATGCGCCCTAAACGAGCATACGCTTGCTAAATTCGCTAGTAACGGGCCGGATTGATGACACTGGCGGGTCGGATTTGGCCCGCGGGCTGTAGTTTTGAACCAGACATTTGGTTTAGATGATTCAAAAGTGGTAATTTTGATTTGAAAGATAAAAAATGCCCAGGTCAACCGAAAAAAAATGAAGATGCTGAACTGAAAGCATTGTTGAAAGAAAACGAGATGCAAACTAAACAAAACATAGCAGATAGGTCATCAGCTAGATGACAGACAGACGGAAAAGCAAAAACGATGTGCGAAGTTTTGTTTTTCTGGCATGAAAGACATATCCGATCGTGACTGGAGACGAACAACTAATATATTTTGAGAACCCAAAACGCAGAAAACAGTAGGTTGACTCAGAACAATCATCAACATTGACCGCAAGGCCGAATCACTTTGGAAAGAAGATAATGCTGTGCATTTGTTGGGATCAGAAGGGTGTCGGGTACCATGAACTTCTGAAATCAGTTGAAAGAGTTAATACGGTTCGCTACCACCAACAAATTATCAATTTGAATCATGCATTGATCGAAGAGCAACAAGAATGGGGAAAAGTAATTTTGCAGAACGACAACGCCCTATCACACACATCGAAACCGATCAGAGACAACATTTCTGCACTTGGCTGGGAACTCTTGCCCCACCCGCCGTACTCATCAAACCGGCCACTTGTTTTCATCGATTACAAAATACACTCCGATGATTAAACTAATATTTTCTGTTTTATAGGATAATTTCGGTATTTATTTGATAGAATGAAAATAAATGGAATGTTTTTTGACCTTCAAAGATTTGATTTAAAAAAAACAATACAAGTGTCTTACAACTTATAGATTACCCTAATATAATAATAATGTTAACAGCAAATTACCCTAATGTAGCAAACTTCATGAATAATCCATCACATAAACACCAAATAACTTTATTTAACTTCCTATCGCGCGTTTCTCTCCGCGCGTAATCATGTTAGCATTATCAGGAGATGATTTACTCTACTAGATTGAATTATTGAGTAAATATTTTAGAGTTTAGCCCATGAGTAACAATTCTACCGATCTGAGGAAAGAAAGAAAAATAAGTTTTCGGTATAATTAAAAAGGGATGTTTACAGAAACGATTTATATTTTTACTTAAGCTTTAGACAGTCATATAAAGAACAAAAATCGTCGACAATACCACAACGAACACATCTAAATGTCTAAAGCACTCACCAAAAGTAAAATAAACATCAATTTAACTCCATAAAATATTTTCTTTTCGCTTCGTATTATTATTTCTTTTCGGTGGGTCTTTCGTCGTCTTTTCTCTTATTTCGTTCCAAATTTTCCTAATCTGGAAATCCGGCCTCGCAATAACGCGAAAACGAATGCTCGGCAATATTGCTGGAGTTTTCCCAGATTTTTCGGCTGAAACCAAATATTTAGAATTTAAATGGTTTTAATGGAAGCCCGTTTGTGAATTCTCGGCGGCAGATTATGTTTTCGTTAAATAATAGAGTGCCTTGGTCTCGCTTATCGTCTGTATAAATATACACTTCTTGTTTATTAAGCTAGAAGTAATCAAATAGAAAATTATGAAAACTCGACTTTGTTTATTAGAACTGTAGATTATATAAATTGACATAGAAGAACACATACAAACTTCTAATACACGCTTCACTCATTGAAATATAATACCTTATAAATAAGTCAGCAGTAGTTGCATTCTATAACTCTTTTTAAGATCTGTTTACCTGAAAAATAATGTAGGCAGCGATTACATTTGACATTTGACTATGAAGCATTATCTTGGATCATTATATTTTAACGAATGTCGCAGCCGCAGTAATTAAATTATTACATTTATACAATACAATTGTCACTGGTACTGGATCAGCACTAATACTTACAATTATTCATGAAAAGTTCAATATAAAAAATGATGAGATCCGCATAAACTAAAGCACCCCCTACACCTGCAACTTGATTGCCAACCATGTTGCCAATTTGTTATGTTGCAAGCAAAGTTGAACGTCTGGGGGCAGGTTGTAGTTGAAATTCCGTGTTGCATCGGAGGAGCCTAATGTTGGCAACCATGTTGTAGAGCTGTAGTGGGTTTAGCAACTTGACTGTCAACATTAGTGTAGAAGTGAGAGTTGTGAGGGAAACTTTTTAGGGAAACTTTTTTTAGGAAACTTTTTAAACTTTTAATTGTTTATCACAATTGTGGAAGGTAACATCAAATGTATTTAATGATCGTAAGAAAAACAAAATGGTATTTTTAAAGCTACTAGAAATTTATAAAAAGATCGACAGTAATGGTAATGATTACTAAAAAAAGGCTCCGTAATATAAGAATTTGCTACCGAAGAGAGCTTAAGAAGGTGGACTCAAGTTAAAGGTCAGGAGCTAGTGCCGAGGATGAGTATGTAGCAACTTTGTGATATTTTGAGTTGCTAGAGGTTCTGAGGGACATGAAAACTCAAATAATTAGAATTTCGACCATGCACTGTGATGCAGAAGGCGTTACAGATGTTGCAGATGTAAGTACATACTTCTATAATTGATAGCTTGGTATTAAAATATAAATTATTTTTGGAAGTTTGTGAGAAAGTATCTATCTGTAACGGAACCCAAAAGAGGAAAAAAAATGGTATTCATTGGACTTCATGTCCGAAAGAAATGAGCTTCTGAAAGATGCGTTTGCACACCTAAAAAATGTTGAACGACAAAAGGATGAGGCAAGCATCTACGCTGAGAGTAGGGCAACTTTGTTCCTGAAGCTGCCTCATACCCAACAAATATATGCCAAAGCAGCTATTGATGATATTTTGGTATTAGGAAAATTAGAGTCCCTTTTCTTGCATTCGATAAATATTGAGTCTGCTTCCTTCCACTCCTCTACATATCCAACTTCAGTCCATAGCCTACAAAACATTTCCTCTTCCTGCCCTTAAAAAATAAATATTCCTACATCTATCCAACAAGCCCTTTCCTTACAAACTTATGATAATACCATGTTTATTGAACTTGGAATATTGGAAGACAGAAATATACAATACTTGCATAGCGATAAAAATTTAGTGACACAAGGTTTTTTACTCATTTTGAAACCGTAATAGGTAGAAAAAATCTCAATTGTACACCCAATTAAATAAGTATACTCAAAATTAGTAAAACAAAATAGGTACACTCAATTGTACACAAAATAATTACAACTTCTGTTTTAAAATTGATGTTGTTTGTTAGGTTGCATGGTCTGTGGCAAACAAGTTGAAGGTTTAGGGGCTGCTTAATGGAATAGTAAACCTATTAGCGTGTGAGATACTTTGCTAACGGATTTGTCATTATGATCGTGATCACTGAGTTTTTAAAATTAACAAAAAAAAACATTCCATTTTACGATGTGATGATACATTAAGAGAAAGATATATATATATATATATATATATATATATATATATATATATATATATATATATATATATATATATATATATAATAAATATATATATATATATATATATATATATATATATATATATATATATATATATATATATATATATATATATATATATATATATATATATCCTATATATATATATATATATATATATATATATATATATATATATATATATATATATATATATATATATATATATATATATATATATATATATATCCTGTAAAAAAATGTGGAAATTAATTATTTAATAAGATATAGTTGGTAGGTTTTTATTATTATTATTATTCAGTATGGGCCCTGGTGGACCACGCGAAGTACAGTTAGAGGCGTTTGTTGTTGTTAGCCTTCCTTTGCGAACATACTAATTTCATTCTTTTGCTATGAGTTTTTTTCCTTTCGTCAGACCAAGTTGTTCCAGTCTTCCTACATTTTTCTCTCTGGCCAACTTTCCAAACGTCAACCTTGTGTATGAAACAGCCTCTATCCTAAATTTCACTTTGTGTAATATTTGCTGATCTTAGGCCCTCTTTAATTGCAGCAATCCATTTAATTATTTCTACTTTAGCTCTACTTCTATTTTCATAAAATTCGATTATTTGTCTAGTTAGCCTACTCGAATTCATTCGTTTTATGTGTCCGTAAAACTTAAGCCTTCTTTTTCTCATATCGCTATGTATATCTGTGTATTGTTTGATTTCTTGGTTTTCTCGAAGTCGGAATGTTGTTGTATTTATTTGTTTGGGGCCTAAGATTTTTCTTATTATTTTTCTTTTCTTCTTTTCAATGTCCTCGATGTCTCTCTTTCTATTCAAAATGAGCGTTTCTGCCCCATATAGACATTCTGGCTTAATAACTGTGTTGTAATGTCTCAGTTTTGTGTTTTTAGATAGGCATTTTTCGTTGTAAATATTTTGTGTAAGTCTCAATGCCGTTTCCATTTTTTGACACCTACCCTTATTGGCCGCTTTTTCCAACCCATTTTTCCTAATTATTTTACCCAAATATTTGAATTGAGAGACTCGTCTGATGTTACCATATTTTATTTTTAGAAATGGTGTTCTTAGTCTGTTGCAGGTCATGTATTGTGTCTTTTCAAAGGAAATTTGGAGTCCTACTTTTTCTGCTGTTTCTTTTAGAATTTCAATCTGTTTTTGTGCTAACACAAAATTTTAAATTCAATTGCTAACAATCATCAGCAAGCGCCAGACAATCTATTTTGATGTTGGTTCTCCCCAGTTTAATCGGCTGGACAATATTCAGGGCCAACTTTTTTTCACGCCACTCCTGTATTACCTTTTCTAGAACACAGTTAAATAAGAGTGGCGAGAGTCCATCCTCTTGTCTCACTCCAGTTTTAATTTCGAAGGGGTCTGAGATGTCACTCATGAATTTAACTTTTGACCTTGTGTTAGTTAATGTTGCTTTAATAATTGCCAGCGTTTTCAGATCTAGTCCTTGTTCTTTTAAGATTCGGAATAAAGATTCGCGGCCAATAGAATCATATGCTTTTTTGAAATCCACAAAGGCTGTTTTAACAATTTTTTATTTCAATTCTTGCCAGTTCTGTGCTGGTTATTTATCAAGCTCTTCTGTTAGGGCTGGTTTTATTTTCGTTGGGTGGAACTTTGGCATTAGCAGTCTCTTTTGAATACGTTTTCGAGGTTTTAAGCTAAGTTTGATTCTAGTCAAGTAGTGATCCGTGTCTATGTTAGCTCCTTTCCTAACTTGAACATTCAAAATCTCTTTATAATTGGGGTACGAAATGATAACATGGTCAATTTGAAATTCACCCATGTACGTGTTTGGGCACCTCCAGGTCTTTTGTTTTGTTATTTTCTTCTTAAAATGTATTGACATTATTTTTAGATTAAACTGCGAACATAGTTCAAGCAATCTTCTACCATTATGGTTAGTCCACTTATGAGCGGGAAAACTGCCGACTGTTTTCCTGTACTTTTTTTCATTCCCTAGTTGGGGGTTGAAATCACACAATAGGATTTTTACATGGTTAGAGGGAATTTTAGAAATAGTCTTTTCCAGAATTTCCCAGGACTTATTTACTTTTCAGAATTAGATTTATTTTCTTCGTTAACTGGGAGGTGTGCATTGATTAATGTATAGTTTTTGTTAGCACCCTTGAAGGATAGTGTTATAAGTGGATTATTTACTGGCTGGACATTAGTTATACAACGAAGAATGTTTCTTGAGATAGCGAAAGCAACACCGAGATGTGGTGTATTTTTGAGTATTCCTTTGTCCATTTTACTTTTAAAAAGTCTGTAGTTGCCGAATTCCAAGGTGTTATCATCTGTCAATCTGGTTTCTTGCAAAGCTAAAATTTGGACTTTTTGCTGATTCAATGTTCGCCCCAATTCGTGTAGTTTTCCTGGACGCAGGAGAGAATTGATATTTACCGTTCCAAAGAAAGTTTTTGTTTTCGGTTTCAGACGTTGGCCAGAGGTTTTATAATAATAATTTTTAATAATAGTTTTAATAATTTTAATATTAATTTATGCACATACTTGATTAAAAAGAAGTAATTATAAATACTGCAGATTATAGCAGTGATTCCATCCAGTATATTTCAGATTCCGATTCATGAAAAGTGCATGCAGATATTTCATTATTTGTTCTGTTTTGTACTTGCATATTATATATGATTAAATGTCACTGGTAATTGTATAATCTTTTAATTTTAATAATCATTCAAATAATAAAAAATGTCGGTGGTTTTTAAACGAAGCATTTTGAAATGTGCTGAACCTATCTAAAGGTACTAAATTGACAACACTTGCAAGACTTTTATTATAATTTTTTTATTTACTTAGTAATTTGCGTTTAATTTAGAGTTTTTAATAAAGATATTTTTTAATTGTTAATAAGGTTTAAATAAAAATGATTCACTAAAGTGAGGCTATGATGTTTAATCACAATCTGGCAACAGGGCAATCTAAATGTTGATCACGTGCTTAATGAAGTGTATCGGAATTTATTTTGTAGCTTTTTCACGCCTTGATGTTCATGTAGGATGATCATATAGATTGAAATTCATGAATCGTTTCTAGAAAGGAAGCATCTTTTCAGAAATATAAGTACCTTTATCATTATACCGCTATGTATCGAAAAAGTACCTGTCCTTCCTATTTATCTACACTATTGTTGTGTAATTAGTGTATTTTAATACACTTGATACCACATATTTTTATTTAAATACTTTAGTGGGCAGAGTTTTAACACTCATTAATAATCTACTTATAAATTGTTAATATTTATCATGAGGGATCATTTGAAAATACAGTAACATTCCGGTTATATTAGAAAAGAGAGTTGTTGGGTGGGGATCCAGAGGTTGACAGGTTGTCGTTCATCACTGATACAAATGCGAAACAAAACAAATCCGAAGTAGGAAAAAAGCTCTGTCAATTCCCCATTGAACTTATCAGCGGATTCACCTGACAGAAGATAAATTATGAGTTTATTTTGCGATTTCGGGGGGCCGATGCGACCGAAATTGTTTCTTCCTCGTACCTACGGTGATTAATATCGCAGACTGAACGTTTGAAGAATGGAAAAGGTGTCAGACGGTCTTTGATAAATTAAGGTTATTGGTTCTGGACGAATTACTGTCATAATTCTCCAAAATGGCGATGGTATTGTTGAAATCAATTTTGAAATTGAGTTTTTTTCGTTTCCATACGTTGGTGCAAATACTGTTGAATGCATGTTAAAATAGAAGGTCCTAAAACTACTCCCATTTTGTCACCTACGATATTAATTATACTATGATACTAAAATATTATGATTAATTTATTATGATCCTACTAGGGTTGTTCGAAGAGTTTTTGGCTTTTTTGTTTGTATACGTTCAGGCAAATATTATTGAATGCATGTTCCATTTCATCACCTACGATAATAATTATACTATGATACTAAAATATTATGATTAATTTATTATGATACTACAATGGTCGTTCGAACAGTTCTTGACTTAACAAAAAACATTTTTTGATTTTTTTTTCTAAGTAATCTTACAATTCAATAGAAGAAGTGGAGCATCTTTCACGCTACCACATTCATTACTTATAACTTTTAAAAGAAACTTTGTTTTTTAATTTTGTGTCAATGGATTTTTGAAAATTACATATGTCAATCAAATGTTAGCCATTAGCAGTAATGCAACGTTGTGTCCTTTTTAACACATTTTTCATGACTATTGTCAACATATCTAGTGTTAATGCAACAATTTTAACCCTGATGTTGTCCTTGAGTTACTGTATGGTGTGGGGCTCATTTATGTATATATTTTTATTGCAGACAGTTGTTTTGACAAATAAGTCGCCGCCGGCGTACGCGTGACATTATGGTTTTTGATAAAAGCCGCCTTCGCATGATCGGTGTCGAATCTTTGGTTTATTGCTCCAATTTGTCATTCGTAGCAATAATTTCGAGTGAATAGCACATGTCTCTTCTTTGTTCGCGATTTATAATGTCGAGTTAAAGGAAAGGAAAATTAGTTGGGATTAGTTCCTATATGGAAAAAAGTCGTATTGCCGCTTAAGGTAAAAATAGGCATGCCTGATCGTTTACGCCTTGGCGAGTCGTTTGCAACCATAATATGTTTTTTTTAATGCGACTGAATCAACTGTACGATCCATCAAGAAATCAGAAGACAAAATAAGGAATTCTACATCTTCAGCCTCACTATCAGCAAAAATTGTTGGTGATTCGGCAATTGAAAAAATGGCAACTGCATTAACATTACGGAGACTAGCCAGAAGAGAGTGCTTCTAAGGGGTGTTATAATCCGTGAGAAAGTCCTTACACACATTTTAAAGAGCCTGGTAATGAACATACGTATGGAGGATTTCAAGCATCGGAAGGTTGGTTTAATGAGTTCAAGATGGCAAAATCATTGCATAATATCAAAATTGTTGGAGAAGCTGCATTTGCAGACACTTCTGCAGCAGCAACGTGTTCAGATGAATTTTTAAAGTTAATTGCTGATGATGGATGCAAACCAGAAGTGTCTAATTCAGACAAATCTGCCCTGTTTTCGCTTTCTTTGGCGTACTTTCATCTGTTTTCATCCGTTGTTTATTTCATTTACTGTTATAAAACGTCGAAAAAGCTCAGTTGAATCGCGATTAAATAAGTCTAAACACCCTTGGAAAGTGTTACTCGAGCGAAAAGATTTTTCATACCCAAAATACTGTACAAAACGTAGTTTAATACTATCGAGCTGTCTACGATGTCACTAAGCTGTTGTCCCTTCTGTCGACAATCATTTAATACGACATTGTGAATATTTCCAGCAATTCTATCGTCGAAGTGGTTTTTGGGCGTTTCGAATGTTAATAATCTTCAGTAGATGTACGATCACGTTTAAATTCAGCATCTTTACTATCGAAATCAAAGAAGAAGACTCCTTTGAGGTGAAATCTAACTTTTTTGTCCCTAGTTGATGTTAAACTGTTTAAAGTAAAGTACTTTATAATAGCTCGAAGTTAATTTTTTCCATTTCTCAGAAAATGTTAAAACTTGATTTACCGATCGTTATAAGCAAGCAACTAAACGCACACGTCTGAAATTTTACAGCACACCATCTAACGAGCCAAACCTAACAAATTTCGATGTCATTCGGTCATACCTGCGCAACCTCGATGTCATACCGAGAACTTTTCGAACGACTCTCGTATCTGTTTGTTTAAAGGCATGTATGCCTCGTAAATATTAACGAACATTTATGTATTGTAAACATGCAACGAAACATATACGCGGGATTAAATTTCGGAGGCTCTTTGACGTAAGCATCCAAAAAAAACACGATACAAAATCCTTTGACTTGTGCGTTTTCCAGAATCAAAAATTGAAACGAATATAAAATAAACAAAACCAATCAAATGGATATACATAACGAGCGGCTTGCCTTGATTTAAAAAAAAACGAAATCATAACGATATTTTTTTCGTCATATTTCAATGCGCAGAAAAGAGATAGGTTAAATGAATTTTTCTTTAACGAACTGGATTTTGATATTTTTTTTGTTTCCCAGATTGGATTTTGAATTGTCCTGACTGTTCGTAAACAGGGAAAAGAGCCTAAAAATAAATTATTTTTTTGGATGTCTTTAAAATGGTTTCTTTCTAAAAATGGCTTGGAAAAAAAGTTGGTACTTTTTGTCATAATTATTAATATATACAGGTTGTGCAAATAAAGAACAGACTATTTGAAATATGAAAAAGCATCTAAAAGAACTATTTTTACAAAATAAACTTTTATAATGAGTAAGGAGTCTTTGAAGTAATGCATTGTTAAGGATAAAACGGAGATTAGAGCCTTTTCTCATTTTCAAAATGCACATATGCGTGAAATTTTGTCCCAACAATAAGAAACACTTTTGACACTTGGGATAAATACGTATGCGCAACACTGTTGCGCATACGTATTAATTTTACGCCAGAATTTTTATTAATCCTGGTCATCTGTCATTCGAATAAATCAGTACAAAACTGACTAAAACTGCATGAGATATGCAAACCATAACATCTGCATTGTAAAAATTCAAATGGTATTAGGTATAGGGCATTTCAAATATTGTACTATATTCAGGATAAATAGATCAGTGTACTGAAAAAGTCGGCGTATTTTTACAATATGTCTGTATGTACCTTAACAATAAATATATATATATATATATATATATATATATATATATATATATATATATATATATATATATATATATATATATATATATATATATATATATATAAACACACATATGCCCAAAAGTTTGGAACATTCAAACATTTTATTTTTATATTGATATTATGTTTTTCTTTCACTCGTTTATGCAATTATCATTTTATTACTCTTAGGCCCGGTTCTACAATGGAAATGCTATACTTGGAATAAAGTTTGAAACGTCCCTTCTACAATCGCCGAACAAAGCTATTCTCGGTAGAAATCGACAGATTATAGATATCCCCTTGAATTTTGGCGGATATACTTCGAATATAGTTATTTCGACTTTATATTCGACATTTTTATACATTTTTAATTATAACAGTGAAATAAATAATTGATATGGATCCCATAAATATAAACATTTTTGATTCTGATGAAAGTGATTTTGAAGACGTAGTTTAAATTCGACGGCCAAAAGTATTTAAACATCGGTATGAAAAAACATAAATATATTACATAGTTATACGATTTTTAGAGTAGTATAGTCGTAGGTATCCCATTTGTAAATATTCCATATATATATATATATATATATATATATATATATATATATATATATATATATATATATATATATATATATATATATATATATATATATATATATATATATATATATATATATATATATATATATATATATATATATATATCTATCTACGGCATATATTTAACAACACTGTTGAGTCCTGGTAAGTTACTATAGGATTTAGCCCCTGCATAATAAATACACTATTTTCAAATACTTTAAGCGAGAGCACTAGAGAAGCGAAGTTGCTGTGGAAATTATTTTTTTATTTTTAGGTATAATGTAGAAATTTCTGAAAATTCAGTCTGACAAATTTAACAATCTCTTCTGTGCATAATGATGGTAAATTTAGGAAAAAGATGTCGACAGATAGCTAATTTATGAGCTCCAATATTGTTCTTATTAGGCGCTTTTGAAATCTAAAAATTCGCAATAAATAAGGAGAATTGCCCCAGAAAATTAATTCATACTGTACACGGCTACATAATTCAGCATAATAGCATGACAACACTATATCCGTAGGATCCACTTGTTTCAGTTTGTTGGTTCAGTTTACGGTTGCCAATTTTTTGGAAAGTTCATTCACATTTGGGTCCCATAACGTTTGCCATTCATATGAATACCCAAAAATTTGACACCTCATACTTGCCGTATTGACCTTCCGTTAATGTTCAAGAGATAAGATTTGTGCTCCATATAAGCTTGAGTAGAGAAATTATAAAGTTAAGCAAAAAAAGATTGGTTTTTTTTACATTTTGAAATAGCTTGTTCGCCTTATACCAGTTATAAAATTTGTGTAGCATGGTCTGAACAGTCTGCGTAAGTTCCTGTGCATCATCAGTCGGTACTAGTTAGCTGCAGTCATAAGCAAACATAATTATGTTTTTATTATTGCAGATATTCGTAAATCATTAATAATAAGTAGAAATGCAAGAAAATCGCAAATTGTTGTGTGAGTAGATCTTTCACTCCGGAAACCGTGTTGTGTCAAGCCCAGAATACTAAATTTATTTGTAAATTACATTATTTGATCGTACATTATTCGTTCCATTATTTTAGATACCACCGAGAAGAATTGCAAGTGGTCTATAGTTGCTAAGGCATAGGAGGTTGCCTTTCTTGAATATCGGAATTGTTTTTGTTGTCTTCAGAGCATTCGGAAATATATTAGTTTCCAATGACTAATTAATTAAATATGTTAATGGCAGAACTACTAAATATGGGTATTTTTAAAAAAAATGTGGAGAAATGTTGTCCAATCCAGTGGATTTTGTATTTTTTTGTATTGAATGTATTAATTCGTATTCATTAACTGACCTCAAAATCATTGAGTTTTGAACGTTTTACTTGTTGTATAAGTACTAATATAATATTTTCCAGGTATATCAATCCTAATTAAAACAATTAGTGATTCAGATTTTATCTTCAATTACGATTCCTTCATCATTCCTGATATTGTCTATACTGTTTTTATTTTTCTTACAAATGTTTATGGTATTTTTTATGATTCTCCGGCAATAAATTGTAACGTAAATTAAATTGTAAAATAATTTTATAAACATATTAATGTAAATGGAATATTTAACAAAAATTTTGGAAAAAGAACATGCAAGTGTGCTCATAAGAATAAATCTATAAAATTTATAAAGCAGTAAAGATTGTTTCTTCACGTTTTGCTGTTTTATCGACACGTATTAATTTATCGCCACATTTTCTTTATTTCAAGCATTGAAATTAAAAAAATTAATAAAAACAAACTTTGTTAAATAATAATTTTGTTAGAAATAGGTCGTAGCCGCCCATTGTAAAAAAATAAATAAAAACAAACTTGGTCAAATAATAATATTGCTAGAAATGTGTCGTATCGCCTATTATACAGCGACTGAAAGAGTGCAGATTTTAACATTGTGGAAAGAAGCAAAGTCACTAAGGAAAATTGCAAGGATCGTCGGTCGTTCAAAAAAAAAATGGTGGAAAATGCCCTAAAAAACAACCAATTCACGAAAACCGTGGAGTTAGAAGAAAAATGACGCCTCACAGTGACGGGCAGATTGTCCGAATTTCAAAAAACGACGAATTTAAATCGTCTACCGAAATTAAAAATGAACTGGGATTAGAAATGCGTTCAAGAACAATTTGAAGAAGACTTCAATTAAGTAACTTATATGGTAAGTTACATGGTAAGCAGCTAGAAAAAGTCTCTTTTTTATCCGCCAAGAATGTAAAACAACTTTTA
This sequence comes from Cosmopolites sordidus, assembly GCA_031761425.1. NCBI lineage: Eukaryota > Metazoa > Arthropoda > Insecta > Coleoptera > Curculionidae > Cosmopolites > Cosmopolites sordidus. Next base: position 237,670 of record JARFXV010000708.1, on the reverse strand, counting down.
AAGTTTGCACAAAATCAGTTAAATTGGCATGGTAAACAGGAAATCAAAAAATGGCGCAATGTTTTATGGAGCGATGAAACAAAAAAATTAATTTATTATATTCTGATGGTAGGTGATATGTTAGAAGACCACCCAACCAACAATTATTACCAAAACATACTATTAAAACTGTAAAGCATAAAGGCAATAATATAAAACTGTGGGTAGCTTTTTCATGGTAAGGCGAAGAACTCTTGGATTTACTGGATTAAAAAATCAGGGACCAAAATGAGTACATCCACATTCGTCAAGGAGTCATACTGCCTTTGCAAAAGAAAATATACCTCTGGTATGGAAATATCAATAGAATGATTATCCGAAACATATTGCTAGGAAAAGTTAACAATTTCTTAGTGATAATAAAGTGAATTTACTGTCGTGGCTTTCCCAATCACCGGATCTCAATTCCATTGAGAACTTGTGGATTTACCTCAATAATGGCGTGGATAAACATAAAACCATAAACAAACTTAAACTTTGGGAGGTGATTAAAAAAGAATGGGAAGCTATACCATTAGAAATGTGTCAAAGACATGTAAACTCTATACCCAAAAGATGCGCCGAAATAATTAAATCCAAAGGTCATAAAACTAATGTGTTAATTAGTACTTTTGTTAACTGTTAAATAGTATGTATTGTGCTTTTTTCTTGGTTGGCTAAATTTTTATGACCACATTTTCGTGTCCTTTTTTTAAATTTTTGTTTAATATTATGTTTACATTATTTTTTTAAAACTAAGTTTGGTATTATGTTATGTTATGTATTATTTTTTTGCAATATATTTATATAATACAGTTATTATACTAATTATGTATGCTATTACAACTTTATTTGCCACACAGTGTATTTTATTTAACGTCTCTATTTCTCTAGTCACCACTGTATGTAGTAAAAATGTTGTTTTTAAGTAGTTTGTGAGATTGTATGATAATAGGGAGAGCCCAAGCTAAGACAACCCCTAAAAATTCACTGAACATTATTGAATCTTATGTCTACTATCCGTCTAGCTCATTATTCCTAGATCCATGCAAAATTTATATTTCCATGAATATATACTTTTAGTTTAACCCGCAATATTTTTTTCAATTGTTTATTTGTTATTTATCATTTTATTTCAAAATTTAAAAATAAGATCACTCTATCACGTAATCACCCTTTTTTTGCTACTGTGGCTGTGTTTGGCTACTGTAATGAAAATTCATTTTCATAAAAACATCAATGCAATATAATACAAGGAAAAACAACAATAAATTTCCATCAGTGCCATAGGAAATTCCTTCTACCTTCCCGAACTTGTAAGGCAAACAAGCAACATCATTATATTTCTGCTTTATTGAATTCCTACGAGTCCCTTTTTTTCCTCGACTACTTTGTGAGCAAAACCGATCTCATGAAAAAAGCTACAGCTAGTTCTTGTTAGTGAACTAAAAGGTTAAATGAGAAAAATAAACGAAAAACCAATGTCGTTAAGGGATTTATTGGCGATAAACTGTTTGCAGGATATAATAACTCAAAGTAAAAGAAAAGTATTTTTTTCGGAACATGTGTTAAGGATTTTTCGTTGGGGAGCAGAGGGTCTTTAATGGTCAGTCGATTTTTGCAATAACTAACATAATATGAAACCCTAAATGAATGAAATGAAATGAAATGAATGAATGAAAAAATATGAAATTCACAACAATGTAAGGTACGTGATATGCATGCTTTATACGTAAAAATAACCAAAAAAACAAAAGTAGTATAGATTATGTTTAATGAAAAGCTTTTCTTGTTTAATTTCCACTTTATATGTTAATTAAGTGGAATTTAAACAAGAAAATCTTTTATTAAACATCTGTGATGCATTTCCATCAAGCAGTAGCAGAATTCAATCCAATATAAGTGTTGCTATTTATGCATCCGGAATTAGCAACAATAGTGTTGCTAGGTGCCATCTCACATATACATCGTAAAGTTTAACATTGTTGACTGTATACGTAATCCGAACGTTTTGTCATACGGACGCGATTTGTGTCGTTTAGTGACTTGAAAATTTCATTTCAGTCAAAAAATGGAATTACTCGTGAGAATTTTCGTGCAATAATTTACTACGAGTTTCGACATGCATCGATCAACTCAGTTCGATTTTTGGCGACCAAGCACTATCTAAAACTACTGCATATCACTGGTTTAGTGAATTCTGTTGAGGCCGTCGTTAGCTCATGGACGAATTTAAAGAAGTTTGTCCAAAACGGTTGTTGTGACAGAAAACATCGATACTGTGCGCGAAATGATAAAACAAGATCGTCATCTGACATACTGTGAGATTCAGGCATCTCTGGGCATTAGTATGGCAAGCATACACAAGATTTTACATGACATTTTAGCCGTAAAAAAGATTTGTGCGCGTTGGATTGCGCATAATTTGACAATTGCTCAAGAAAGGCTGGTGTCGATTGGTGCAAAGAAATGCTCAAAAAATACAAAAAAATACAAAAAAAAATGGTGGAAAATTCCCTAAAAAACAACCAGTACGTGAAAACCGTGGAGCTAGAAGAAAAACGTCACCTAATACTAACAGGCAGATTGTCCGAATTTCAAAAAATGATCCATTTAAATCGTCTTCTGAAATTACAAGTGAACTGGGGTTAGAAATAAGTTCAAAAACAATTCATTCGAAGAAGGCTTCACGCAAGTAACTTACACGGTAGAACAGCCAGAAAAGTCCCTTTGTTATCCGCTAAGAATGTAAAACAACGTTTAAAGTTTGTCCAAGATCAGTTAAATTGGTATGGTGAACAGATAATCAAGAAACGGTGCAATATTTTATGATTGTGATGAAAAAAAAAATTAATAGTAATACTGTGGTAGGCGATATGTTAGAAGACCACCCAACCAATAATTATTACCAAAACATACTATTAAAACTGTAAAACATGGAAGCGGTAATATAAAGCTGTGGGCAGCTTTTTCATGGTATGGTGTATGATCACCTTACTGGATTAAAAAAAAACATGAACCAAAGTGAGTACATCCCCATTCTTCAGGGAGTCATGCTGCCTTTTTTTTTTAAATTAGAAAAACAACTTCAGAACGATGTTATATATTGAAAGAACAGGATTTTCCTTAAAAAATTACAGTTGCCACATAAGTCTAAGAAGAGGAATTGTCCTAATAGGGAGAGCACTCACTTCCTTTTCTTAGCCTTTAAGGAACATCAACAGCACAATAACGGACAGAAGAAATCCTTGATTACACTGAGTCATCTTCTAACACCCATATTCTTGATATCTTATATTTTAATGTGGGAAACCATCACAAAAACGAATATAGGGTTAAACCTGTTATATAAATAATCGATAACCACTATCGATAAGTAATTGCAAACTTTGTTTACTGAATCTTATGTAGTTGTCCTTAACGGGGCTGTTAGTTACTGCTGCTAGCGTACGTATCAAAGTTTAACCAACATACGTTAAATAAACAATTCCCTTACTTCACAGTTTGACGTATCCTAAAAATAGCAAAGTGACCCTGGAATATTGTTTAACATGATTAATGTTAGGAATTAATGGATTTTATATAGACATCTCTGATAAATGATCTGTTTTCCATTTAAATAATCTTTATCATAGTATATATTAGCCCAATTTGGAATTTAATTAATATTTGGTTTTTAATGCTAAAAGAATATGAACCTATTCAGAATGTTCTAACCAGAATATGTGTTTAATGATTTAACGTTCTGTTAGATTAGCGTAATTGCAAATTCGACAAAACTGCCGAACAGTTGTGGCACGTCAGGCTATAATTTTAATTATTTAAAAATTTTAAAAGAAACGAGACAAAATATATTTTTTCTATATTAGGTTTATTTCGTCTTTTTTATTTCGTCTATTTTGTGTAAGTTAATGTTTGAAAAGTATTATCAGTCAAATGTGAGCTATTAGAAGCAATGTAACTTTGTGCCTTTTTTAACACATTTTTCATAATTTTTGACAATATATCTGGGGCTTATTGATGAAACCTTTTTCCTTCAAAAATCTCCATTCAAATTATCCGAAGCCGTCAAATCCATTTTGCATGAAAACTGTCAGTTTGATAGTTTTGATGATGACATTATTGTATTCTAATCCCTTATTATTATCTGTAGGCAACAGGTCTAACCTATTAGACCTCTGCCTATTTACCCTACTATTAATATCCTACCTTACCTATTTACTATCTATTTCCTACTATTCCGAATTCTTGAAATTACTTGAATAATGGATAAATTATCGTTTTATAAGGCGCTGAATGATTAGGATTTTTTTTAAATGATTAAGTTTTTTTTTTGGCCTAAATTCACGTAGCAATAATTGAATTGTTTTTTTAATGCAAATTTTTACTACGTTCTTTTAGCGTGTATTTATTCATAATAAAACTTGCACGTCTGCAATATACCAAACTCAAACCGTCACAAATATTATGAAATAAAAAATAGGCGTCAAAACAAAGTAGTAAGGTGATATTTGTCCCACTCTACTTCTTGATTCAAATATTTCACTCAAATAAGTTTACTTGAACGATAATACATGTAGAAACTCGTATTAATGTTTATTACCTGGCTTCAAATTAAAAAACAAAGAAAAGAAAATTTTTAATCAAGTGTCCATTTCTTATAAATATTTATTTCAAAATTTTATCCGATCTGCTTTTCTTCTTTTGTTCAGCTGATTTGGTACTTAGCTTTGCTAGCCTTTCGGTTACAGCCTTTTCTCTGATTCGACCATCTAGTTGCGTCGATAGGCACTGCCCCCCACGAGTCCTTCGCCATTGGAGGAGTAATAGCAAACTAGTGGCGCTCTCCTACCATGTCATACCCATGTTAGATGATCTTTCATCATTGTGAGCTTACAAATTTCTAATGCCAACGCCCGTTGCCTAGAGGTGTCTGGGGTAAAGAGGTTGAACACGAGTTATATAGGTGAGCGTCGTAAGGCTAAAAGTTATATAGGTAAGCGTACCAGATTTGGTACTTCTGTAAATATTATTTTTTGTTCATTATTCGTGCCTTATTCAAGTGTCATAGAATATGTAGTACACATGTCACATATATGCAACATGCGTTTATAAAAATTAAAATTATTAACGGATATTTATTGGTTTTGTTCTTACCCAAAACTGGCAATGTCTGAATCAGTATATCACTTCATTATATTTATATTATATATATATATATATATATATATATATATATATATATATATATATATATATATATATATATATATATATATAAATTATATATATATATATATATATATATATATATATATATATATATATATATTATATATATATATATATATATATATATATATATATATATATATATATATATATATCAATCAAGTATATCACTTCATTATATTTATATTATATATATATATATATATATATATATATATATATATATATATATATATATATATATATATATATAATTATATATATATATATATATATATATATATATATATATATATATATATATATATATATATATATATATATATATATTATTATATATATATATATATATATATATATATATATATATATATATATATATATATATATATATATATATATATATATATATATATATATATCAGAATCAGTATATCACAGAATATTGGTATTAGAAATTCTAAATAATTTAAATCATTGATCAGTAAAAATTGATATGATCTTAGTCTAAATACATCTTATGTTGCTTTATAAACTATCTGTATATTTTTGATAACTGAAAAATTGATGAATAATGACTCCATTTGATTCTCAAACGATTGCAATGTCTAGATATAATTTTAGATAGTTTCAAAATTTGATCAGTAATTATTTTTAACTATTTCAGAAAGTGCATTAATATGATTTCAAAATATTCTTTATATGACAGTCTTTAACAGAACCAACTTACTTGGAGTCTAAAAAGCGTGGTAAGCCTTGATATATTTTTATTTCCTCCTTTAAATTTAACATAAAAGAAAACGTTACGTCTAGACTGTAAATTTTACTGGAACCATCAGCGAATGATAGACGGAAAATTCTTAATTAAAGTACTATAATAATAAAGTAGTATAAATTTAGCACGGAACCCATGACAATTTCCCTTTTATGCGTCACTTACTATATAACGTTATACATTCTCTTTATTCCATATAAACCTCGAGGAAAAGCCGGGACGCACTAGCAAAAAATTCCTATGCCAGAAAATGAATTAAATAAAATATTTCAAATTCAGATGCAGAAATATTAAAATGTACTAGGAGTTTTTTTTATAGCACAGGATGAAAAAAGTTTTAACCACCTTCAATTTTTCTGTTTATTTTATATATTGGTTTGACCGGAAAGTTCATAGGGATTTTTTTTAAGAGAAAGCAAAACGCAATAGTTTATGTAATTATTTATGTAGTCTATTATATAATCACCATTATCATTTACAACTTTTTGCCAAGGTAGTGGTAGGCCTATAATGTCATTTTGTCAAAAACTAGCATCTTTATTACCAAAAAAGGTCAACAGGTTGTTTTTCACCCCTTTTTTCATTTTCAAACAATGCAATCATTCAAACAATTTTGAAGGGAGTGAAATAGATGGTAGACTGATGCTGCGACGTCCTGCATGTAAGCTGACTCAGGCAAAACATCTCAATTGAAGCTTAATAATATTTGTCGGGTCGTAATTGAAAGGAGTAATTGTGCATTGTTATGATAAAATACGATGTCTATCCTGTTTGCTAATTCTGGCCGATTTTCTTCAATTGCTGTCTTCAGTTTTAATTGTGAACAACATATGTCGGTGTTGATAATATTGTTGCCTGGAAGAAGCTCAAAGTGTATAAGTCCCTTTCAATACCACCAAATGCAAAGCCGTATTTAAAAACGCTGGCACCGGCAACCTCCATGATTGTTTCCTTGCAGGTTATTGTACACAATCCACTTTTCATCACCAGTTACCATCCGCTTCAAAAATGGAGCTTCAGATAGCACGAAGAGATTCGGTCCAGCAGATTTCGCTCACAAAATTCGTGAGGTATCCACACGTCGCACCAGCAGACCTACTATTTAACTTATATCCAGAGCGATGCCCGCCCTCCAGGTGAAATATCCGCCTTTGAACCGACTAAACCACTTTTTCACCGTGTTCATAACCCCTTTCGTAAACGACACATAACTTGTTTTTTTGTTTGGACAGCGTTCTTGCCCTTTTTGAAATAAAAAAAGCATAATATTGCGTAAATGCAAGATTTCGACCGACATTTTCATTTTAAATCAAATTGACTAAGTGAAGGTAAATTAAAACGAGTCTGATCGTAAATATTGTAAGTGGCACAGGAATCAATAATACGTAAATAAACGTTTGTAATCCTACACCAGGTTTTTGTTAAACAACAAAATTAATTCTTTTATTGTAACCTTTGGTGTGAAACACTAAACTCGAAGAGATTTACCACTAAACACCAAATCACTTTTTTGAACTTCGCCACGCACATTTGGTTAACCATGTTAGCAATCAGGAGATGATCTAATCTAATTCTAAAACTAAACTGTGTTCTATTTATATGAAAACCCTACCTAATGAAGCATGTAAAAATCATAACCTTGAAGTTTACTAAGCCTTACATTAATAATTGAAAAAGATGACTGAAGGAAACAGGTCCTTTAGCTCGGTTCATGATTTTCTTACATTTTTCTATTTGAATGCTTTCATGTGCATCCAAAGCCCTATTGTTATTAACACCTTTAATTAGTCTTAAATTACTAATATCTATATTGTGGTCTTGTTCGATTGCACGTTGGGCAACACAAGAGTTTTCATTTCTCCCATATCATATGCGGGAAATATGTCTTTTATACCTCATCAATATGGATCTTTTTGTTTGTCCAATATACCTTCGATCACAGTCTTGACAACTAATTTCGTAAATCCCCGACTTTTCACGTTGATCTACTTTATCCTTTGGATTACCCAGAACTTCTCTTAATTTACTATATGGTTTGTACACAACCTTAATGTCCACTTTTTTCAAAATTTTGTCTAGCCCTCTTATTAATTGGGCATCAAATGAACCATGAATTTATTTGTGTTCTGATCCTTTTGAAAAGTCGAATATTATTTCAATAATTATCTGAACTTACGTTTTCTAATTAATTTATCTACAATGTTCTTATTATAACCATTCACTTCAGATAGCTCCCTAATTAATTTTAATTCTTTGTTATAATTATCTTTATTTAAAGGAAAATTACTTAATCTATTTACCATAAAAATTTAAACCAGCCATCTTATTTTGGAAGCTATGATTTGAATCGTTAGGAATGTATCTCGAAGTTGTGGAGTTTTTCTAGGTTAGATTTTAATATATTTAGAAAAAAGACCATTCGATATAGATACACACTCACTAACATACACACTCTCTCTTAAAAATAACTGGTATGATCCTGTTTTAATGAAAAGAGTGGCGCAAACTGTTGATGAGAGATTGCATTATGAAGTGTCAACCTTTTTTAATAACCTCTGTATAAATTTCATGATATTTTATTTACTAAAAGCCAAGATATAGCACATTTAATGACAGTAGTTTGAAAAATATGCCTTGATAGAAAAATAAATAAAGAACAAAGAATCAATATTAAGTTCTATATTAAATATGGGAAAAATGCTACAGAAACGCCTCAAATCTTTAAACTCGTCTTTAAAGACATTTGTTTATTATAAACAATAGTTTTTGAGTGGTATCTACGAATCAAATAAGTCAGAGATGATTTGATTGGTAATAAACGTACCGAAATATATTTCGAAACCGTTCAATTATAAAAATTAGAGTTTCGAAATAATTCAGTTTTTAGATATGAAAATTTCAAAGCAATGTTTAAAATTAATTAAATTAGTGATTTTTGTGCTTTGAAAATCATTAAGACCATTTTATCAATTTGTGCTCGCAAATTATCGATTTGGCCCAACATTCTACAAGCAATAGTGGTACACATTTGTGATCTTAGCTTGCATATTGAATGCTAATTGAAAGTAATGGCAAAATAGAAAAATGAGAGAGAATAGGAAATGCAGGTAAATTTTTCAATATGATGAAGAGAGAAATATCAAAGAATATAAAAACAGTAGTTAAAAAATAGTGCGACCAACGTATTATGTAGTAGCGAGGTATAGAAATTGGCCGAAAAACATTAGACAACGAAGGCAGTGTTGGAAATGAAACCAACAGGGAAAAATGATAGAGGAACGCAGATAAAAATATGGATACAAGAGATTGAAAAACGAGCCAAGAGCAGAAGATAGAGTGGGGATGTATTAAACAGAGGTCAGAGCATAGGAAAGGATGGAGAAAGAAATATATGGCAGGAAAATCAATCTAAATAAAGAACCTTACACCGGAAGGAATATGCATAGGATATGGATAGGAAGGATGCATAGGAATAAATATAAAAAATATAATTATTGGGATTGTGAAGAAAACTGATTCTTAAGATTTAAATGCTTCAACACGCTTTAAAACCAAAAAAGAATTTTAGAAATTGCCATATAATAATAGAGCATATTCGACAAATCAAATTTAGAGCCTACCCATAATAGAACCCATTTGTTGAGATCTCACACTAGTAGAAAGTCTTGGATAATAATTTTAAATATTATTATCTTCTCGCTTAAACGTAACATAATAGAACACATTACGTCTAGATTGTAAATTTTACTGGAACCGTCAGCGAGTGAACGACAGACGCAAAATTTTTAATTAAAGTATTAATTTAGCACGGAACCCATAACAATTTCCCTTTTAAGCGTCACTTAGTATAACACCCCCATAAATTCTCTTTATTCCACATAAACCACGAAGGTAAGACGAGACGAAGTGACAAAAATCGCCTACGGGTGAAAATTAATTAAATTAAAAATCTCCAAAACCTGAATAAGAAGTATTAAATGCGACAGGGAGAGTATATCCTTTTATAACAGAGAAAAAAACGAGTTACCCTTATTTCTTCTTTTTTGTCTTCTTATTTATTTTACTTTAAGGAGAAAATCGAATCTTACAACTTATCTTCGAGGCGTCGGTTATTTTTCGTAGGGAATAGTGTTTTATTTTTGAAACTTTTCAGTGGCGCTTTTTCAAATGGACTGTGATTTATTCGAATTTGGAAATAAATTGGACAAATGCCGGAGGATTTCATTTTAAAAGAGCTCAGGGAATAGTTTCGATATTTTAATGTCACAATGCAGCACATTATATATATATATATATAGTATTTCGGACGAGAAGACGTTCAATTTCATTGTCTTATGGGATTAAGACATCGTTCAAGTAGTTTAGACTGGGGAAAAACTTATTCTGAAACGTTTCAATTACAAATGTTGGAATTTCGAAAAAGTTGAAACGTTTCTTGAAATGGCGTTTTCAAATCAATGTTTGAATATAATTCAGATTAATACGGTGAATTTTGAAGTCCTATGAATCAATTAGGAGATGATTCAATTTGTCTGAAATTAAAACATTTCTTGACGAATCTAACATGGTTAGTGAAACGCATGTCAATAGTTTAAAAATTTTATGTTTGGTGGCAAATCTCTTTGGCTATATTATTCTGTCAAAAAATGTGGAATTGGGCTTTTGAACAATTTGTTTGTCATAAATCGAAAGATCATATATAAGTTTTATAACAAAACTATTTTTATTTATTTTTTTATACATTTTTAAACCTAGTACCGATGACGCGTCGACAGTTCCCGTAAAAAACCCACACGTATGTGACCTAACAATAGTAACAACTAAGGCCAATATCGCCAATATCAGGTCGGCTCGGAACAATTCGGAAGTTACACCGACATTTTCTTTGGCGCTCTTTCCGAAAAGAATGGGAGTCTCGGACAAATAAAACAATTTATCGATCTTAGTCATTGTTCTATGGGTTTAACCTATACCTTTGACTGCATTTGTTGGTTTTCTAGCGAATCGAATAGCGAATGGTTTTCCATAGAATCAAAAGAAACATCTGAAGGACTATGCAAAAAAAGAGAAATAGAAATGCAAATCTACTATCCAAACAAAAAGTAAAGAAAATTGTAATATTTTTATTCTAAATAAAACAAAACATTTAAAATATTTAGTGTTTTTCAGTATTTTGGTACATTTCATCTATTGATTGAATATATTCTTTTGATAGGATATGTTTAAACATAGGTTAGAAATTTATTATAGATTGAAGACTAATTGGCTGACATTGAAGGTTGACAGTGGTTCCAGGATAGGTTGTGGTACATAGTGGTTTTCTAGTGGCTAGACCTTATCAGGCGAGTCCCACACTTCGACGATAAAAGTTTTCCACTAAAAAAAAAGGTTTAGGTGCCTTCTCTTATTTGGGAAATCTCTAGCCGGTCATGCATTAGAGTTAGTTAGCTGCCAGATTTATTTATATTTGCAAATATTATTAAGAGTCTAATGTGGTGGTTGTAAAACATGTAAGGCGAAAAATCTCCATCGTTTTAAAAATACTGAAAACCTTAATTAAAGCAATAATGTAGTACGGGTGGATTTTTTTTGAAAATATTGTTAATAGAGTTTAGTGTGGTGGTTTAAAGAATCGGTGTGGTTTTAAAAGTATTGCAAACTTCAATGAAAGCAATCAAACTATTATGCAATCAAACAAATATGTATATAATTTTGGGTGGTGATTGTTTTTATTTCGAATTGATTATTAATGTAGTTTACATATTATAATCTACTTTAATATATTACCCATATTATCCTAGTCGGGGGAAATATGTATATTTAGCAGTGAATTTTTTATTGAAATAAAATTAGTGATTTGAACAGTATATGTGTGTTTTGTTTTTCTAATTATGATTTATATTATTTTTATAAGCATTACATGTATAAGCATTATATGTATATTATAAACTTTACTCCGTACTTTATGTTCTGGACATACACGTCCTTTTACCGTGCAAATGCCATTTTTGCGGTTACCGTAATCTTCTTGTGATACCCTACAAATAGTTTAATTATATTTAATAGACATATTTTGTTTCTGATTTGCATTTACATTATTATTATTTTTAAAAAACACACATTGATGCTTTAGCACCTCGAACTTCAGCTGATTTGAACTGAATGTCATTTTTGAGAAAATCCTTGACAATAAAAATATACCACAGCAGGTATATTATCAGAATTAGCTTTTATGAACCTTTTATCACATATTACTGAACTAAATTAGTAACAAACAATATTTTATTTTGCACTTAACCAATAATAATTTTGACAGTATATATACAGGTAGAAGCCGTTGACAGTACTGAACTGAAAACACTTTACTATTATGACGTCACAAACATGGCACCCAATCGCGGCGCGTTTGTAGTTAGCGCACGCGTTTTTAAATTTTATAAATTTTAATTCATTCATAATTAATTGTATCAATTTTTTAAAAGCTTTTTCGTATCGATTATCAATATTATGTATGATAAAGCAATAAAATAAAGTAAAAAATCGATAATTATTTTTTATTCAAAAACCCCATTAAGATGAAAACGTTTCTTCGTCTTCTTAATTAAATTGGCAAAGGAAAAAGATTATGATAGGTAAAAACTATTCTAACTGTAGCTTTAATATCTCACCTCTTTTTGGTACCTTAGACTCACAAATGTTCATTTTGTTAATTTTTGAACAAATCTCGGATGTAATGGGTGATTTTTGTAGTGTGACCGAACTTCCGACAGGGGTCACTGACAAATGAGCTTTGAGTTTGCGCAACCATCTGGCAAATATAAGTATGTATAGTCTAGCAAATCATCATTGAACGTTTAACATCAGATCAACGCAAAGTGTCGAAATTTATAATCTATATATATATATTTATAATATATATATATATATATATATATATATATATATATATATATATATATATATATATATATATATATATATATATATATATATATATATATATATATATAATTATAATCAAACTTATAGAGCACTTCGTGAATTTTGTGATGCACATAATCGCCCAACTGAGCTATGTATGGCCGATTTCGAACGCATTTCATGCTGCTCGATATGAAAACAACAACAAGACAAGACTGTGCATTCCGAAGAAAATATCGCCGCTGTTGCTGGCAGTCTTGATGAAGATCCAAATTTTTCAATTCGTCGCCGTTTACAGGAAGTTTGGCTTTGTTATTCGATTGCGTGGAAAATTTTGAATGGTGTTGATCTGGAGGAGATATAGTTCCAACAGGACAGTTCCACATGCCATACAGCCAATGCAACAATCGATTTATTAGGGAACAATTCGGTGAGAAAATTATTTCGACCAACGAATTGGTTAATTGGCTATCATGTGATTTAACGCCGTTAGATTATTTTCTTTGGGGGTCATCAAGTCTTTGGTATAAGTCGATAAACTAGTAGCTATTGACATCCTGGAAACCAACATAACTCGAACAATTGCGGACATAAGACCCTAATTGCTTGAAAAAGTGGTCGGAAATTGGATTGACAGAATGCGGTTTGTCAGAAGTAGCCGCGGCAGGTATTTGTCGGAAATTGTTTTCAAACATTAGTGTTATTGAATGTTATTTTACATAAAATAAATAGTTTCAAGGCATCTAATTTGGTTGTTGTTTTACTTGAATTTTAAGTTCAGACACACTAAAAAAATCACCTTATACAATCAAATTATGATTTTTTTATTTAATTATTCTTGTCTCGAAATAGAATAAAATTCTCGAAATAAATAAAATTCGTTTACTTGTGCAAGATTATCACTGCAAGATTATCACATTCACACTGAACATTCTGTCAATTCTGTCAATACGATTTAATCATGGATATTTGTATTGTTGTGGGGATTGAATAAATACATTATTACATTATTAAATTATTAAATTATTAAATTATTAAATTATATACCTTATCAAGAATAAAATATTTATATGTAGGTTTAAATGTTATATATTCATTGTATGCACAGAACTGTGGCAATGTTGACTTGATCCATGCATATTTGTATTGTCTTGAGGATTCAAAACAATAAATTATTATTATTATTTGTCACGTAAGTCCATATGTCACGATTTCAATCACCACTCCATTAAACATTAATAACTCTTTAGTAAGGAAAAGTTAGATTTTCCATTTGGAAAATGGTGAAAACTGTGGGCAAAACAATCGGTTTTGGGCTAGCGTGCGCCTGCTTTCGATATGGCAATTGATTAATGCATCAGCAGGAGTCAAATGTCGGTTTCCTGTGGGACGTGTCGTGGTTTCGTCTGCGAATGGAAATTATGTAGGAAATTGGCGAGGAATAGGGGGTCAGCCGGAAGTTTTGTTTTTGTCAGATTGGTACGTGGTAAAAGCGTTGGTTCAGTGATTGGTAATATTGATTATGTAATGTTACATTATGCCAAAAGAATAATACTAATAACACTGCTACATTTTTAAAAGTAAATGTAAAGCTGAAGTATTTTATCAAAAAATATATTGCAATTTATTATTGAGAAAAATATTAATAAATGAAGTTACTAATAATAAACTGCTCAGGATTGGTGCGAAATGAATTATCCTGGTTATATATTATGTACATTATGGCTGTGGGTATCCTCCAATATTAAATCATTTTATCAGTTTATTTTTATAGATCAAAAGATATATTTATTAAAGATCAAGGCAAGTTTAAATTTCAGCGACTTAAAAAAAATTATCATACTATTCAAAATATCTTGAAAATATGGACATAATTAACATTACATGAAGACATGTATTTACCTATCATGACTTGGATTGGAACTTACATTAGTAAAATTTTGTGTCATAAATATTGAATTTGGGATTAATATTTATATTTATACCCTTTTTTAAAAATTTAATTCAAGAATATTTTCTACAGAACGCAAAGTCGTTCGTTGCATTTCGTTAATCATGTGGGTATCATCAGAAGATAATTAAATATTTAATTTAGTTAATAGTTAATCATAATGCAAATTATAATAGAAACTACTGGTTCTAATACTGTAAATAAAACTAAGATTTTTTTCTATCCATGTTGACATCATGCTCTGATGATGTTAACATGGTTAGTAAAACGTATATTGAGAGACTTGTGTAGAATAATTTGGTGTTTTCTATGAAAACTCTTTTTCAGTTAACTTGAATCCTTATAATACACTTATACCCTTTAGTTTATGTGGGCCCGTGGATTATATTAAAAATATTAGAAAATAATGGAAATTTCTTTCGTGCTCCACGTAAAAATTGTCCAATCCTTTTCCGCCCTCAAACGTCAGCAAGTGTTTCCCGAGACTGGTTTCTGCCATGCATCTATTGAACGTTCATTGAAACGTTTATTAAACATTCATTGAACTTTTTGTTGTCTATAGCATCGATAATATTGTAGTTTTTCCAAAAAAACTGAATGGATTGTTTATCTTCACCAATAGTTTTATCAATCAGTTGTCGAAATGTCCACTGCAGATAATAAGCTTTAAAATTTGATATTATGCCTTGATCCATTGGTTGGATTAACGTAGTTGTATTTGGCGACAGGAAAACTACTGGAATTCTATTAGAATGTATGTTGTTAAGCCGGACAAATGCGTTGGATGGTTTGGGGCATTATCAATCAAAAGTAAAGCTTTCGGTACTAGTTTTTTAAATTCTCAATAGCGTTTAACAGACGAGCAAAAATGTTCGGTTAATCAATTTTGGAAAATTTTCATGGTTATTCAGGATTTTTTATTGGGCTCCCAAATGACTGGTGAAGATTATTTTGAAATTGCTTTCTTTGGAATGATAAATAAGTGGTTTTAATTTAATTAGCGTTATCACCCAGTAATAGAGTTAAACGATCTTTTGCAGTTTTCAATCCTGGTGCTGGCTTTTCTTCATAAGATCAAATGTACGTTTTGTCATTCTCTTCCAAAAAAGGTCCGCATCATCAGCATTGAAAACCAGTTCTGGAGGATAATTCGCTCGTTCAATACTTTTTTTTAATTTCGCTGGAAATTCTGCATCTCCTTTTGTATCTCTACTTACCGCTTCTCCAGTAATCTGCATGCTATTTTGTACGTGAAATCTGAATGAAATTTTTGTTTACAAATGTTTTTCTTATATATTTTTAGTAATTTTTGGAGCATTAAATATCATGTTTGTGCGGAAAGTCCTATTGATACTTTAAACCCTGTCTGGCTAAATACTTTCTCAGTACATGCTGTTCCTGGAAATAAAATTGCATTAATAAATCAAAAATTTAAATACAGAAAGAAATAGCTATATACTCAAAGAATTGTAAACAATTTTACTCTCACGGCAGATATTGAAGCTGTTGTTTTGTGTGGCAGATATTGTTCCTTATTACATGATCTCGGGCTAATTCCTTTAAATTGGCAATTGAAAAATAGTCGTTTTCATTTTTGCAGTGAACACAAGTCGCTTAACACAGCAGAGTTACAGCTAATGACCAATTCTTGATCTAGCGATCATTTAAGATTAAAAATAACTACTGTTGAATCTATTCGAGCTTACATGAGTAGTAGCATCTTTAAAAGCAATGGTAAGATCATTGTTCCTTGATGCATGATACTTCATGCATCAAGGTCATTTTATAAATTCCAATGCATATGACACAAATACAATATCAAAGCTTGTCATGGCCGTGCCTTAAAATTGTATTAACCACCCCACCCAAAGGCCCTCTCCCTGAGATTGACGTAGAAATAACAAAGCCACCGTTTTAACTTTGAATAAACATTGGTCTCCTCGCCCGAAAACCAAGCTCTCCCCCACTACCTCCTGCGGCCATTATTACGCCTTTCACTTTCTTTTGGATTTGACTTTATTCTTTTTTTACAACGTCTTTTACGCTATCCAGAACCGGCTTTTATCGTTATAAGACTTTGGTGCGATATTACGGATATATTTTTTCGTCAGCGAATCTACCAAGAAAGTGTTTTAGATTCGTTCGGAATATTTTTATGCGGACATTTTGGGCTCCTTTCACTTTTTCTTTCTTTATAGGTGATGGTCCATCGCTCTTAAGTTACGAGAAAAGTTTACGAAGGTCATAAATAAAAGAAAAACGAGGAAATATCCGTTCTTGTCTCAAAGGATTCTTTTCGATTATCGAGTTATTATTCTATATGAGTTACATGTTACATCAAATAACTATTTTTAATTTAATATTGAGTACACTACAAAACAGGAAAGTCATCTAGGAATTATTGCCCTTTTACCGACTAATATACCCCACCGGTCTTGGTACTCAATTTTATGCAAATCAAAATTCTTGTTCCTGTCAAGTAAATATCATTAGGATTATTGGAGTATTTCTGTAAAATAGTAGGGGTATCCGGAAGTAATGTGGTTTTTAGAAACATTCTTATCGAGTGACACTAATTTGACTTAATATATCATAACCTGTATTCTAGTTAAATGTATTAATTTTAATATACTTATTGTAAAATTTTGAAAAAAAATAGGTAAACACTACAAGCATGGAAGAGCAATGTGTAGATACGTTCCATATTATACATTTGATACATTATGAGTTTTGAAAGGATAACAACGGTATTAATGCTGTTTATCCTGGTATCTTGGATAGTAGAACATGTCAGCGTTAGTTTGGAAAATGTAAGAACGGTGATTTCAACTGTTTCGACGGTATACAATCTGGAAAACCTGTTGAGTTTGATCCCAATACTTCCTAAAGCTGATCCTAAATAACCATCCAGGAAATATCCCCAAAGTTTAAAATTTACCAAACGATATAAATCCAATAAAATTTATAATACCAATACGAAAAACATATTTTTTTAAACGGTATATAAAACAGCTGAACAAAGGGCAAAGAGAAGGAGTATGGGTGCCATATTAACTTTCAGTTGAAAAGAAAATTCAACGTTTAACCATCTGCAGTGCACTTTTATCCAGGTTAGGTAGATATTCTTTTCTTCAACAAATTGTTATTGGAGATAAAAAATGGATTTTATATAGCAATGCACATAAGAGAAAATAATGGTTAACACTAGGAACATCACCACCACTCCAAAACTAAGTTTTTACCCTAAAAAAGTGTTACTCTCAGTATGGTGTATTTAAATCCTAACTAACCAATAAGTGCTGAATACTATTGTGCCCAGGTTGATAGACTAAACATGTTTTATATAGGCAAAAACCTGTTATGTTGTAGCATGATAATGCAAAATCTCTCTTGCTGTATATTACCATATTTCCAGATCTATGGAACATTTTTTTGTGAAAAAAATGTTACTGGGATACCTATCAAAACTGAACTCCAAGAATATTTTGCTTCAAAATCAGATAGATGCGCGAAGATTTGTCAATAACGATAGGTTATATAAATCATCAGATTACATATTTCCAGACCCATAGAAGATTTTCTTTGTGGAAAAAAACTTAGTGAGATGCCTCCTATCAAAACTGCACTGTAATAATATTTTGCTTCAAAATTACATAGATGGGCGAAAATTTTCAATCACGATAGAGATTATAGCGTAGACTAAAACTGTATTAACTCTTAATTTTGTTCAAGGTCAAAAAACTGCATTACTTATGTTTAAATCTGATACACTTTATACAAATTAGTTGTTCAAGAATATTTAAAATGTTGAAAAACAACTATTCCTGTTCCTGTGTTCTCCTGTTCTTGTATGTTGCATTGTTAGATTACCATATTTCCAGATCTAAGGAACATTTTCTTTGTGGAAAAAATCCTACTGGGATATCTCCTATCAAAACTGCACTCAAAGAATATTTTACTTCAAAATCAGACAAATGGGCGAAGATTGTCAATAAAGATAGTGATTATATTGTTGTGTTATTGTGTTAAAAAACGGCATGGCTTATATTATTGACTTAAGTTAAACGTAATTTTCATATTTTGAACACTTCTGTCTTTAAACCAGATGTAGTTATCTCGAAATCTCTTTTTTTTCTCCCTAAACTAGGGACAAGAACAGTTATACTGTAAGCACATCGTTTATCCAGCTAAACGGAAGTACAAACAGAAACGGAGATTTAATACTTTAAGTTTAAACGTTAATAAGATAAGAGACTGTAAAGTAAACAGCCCCATTTGCAAATATTTACCCCCCAAGTTAGGTCCCTAAACGCATCGACATTAGTCGGTTTGTTGTACGAATTTTCGTTCGTCAAGTGAATAAACAGGAAAATTCAAAATATTTCTTATACATATTCTATCTATTTTTATTTTAGGTTTTTGATAACGTACTTAGAAACTGATTTTTAAAAACTCTTAATTCTTTAGCTATTTTAGACTAATGTTAATACATATTAAACAGTTTACGTAATTGTCATTAGAAGGTCCTAAGAAACAGGTTTGATTTAAAATTGACGTTGAATGTTGAGTTATGTTACTACCTGAACTGAAGTATTACCCGCAAAAAGGGAACTACATCATATAAATGTGATCTATCAGAACGTTTTTATTAATGAGTGACTTTTTGACACACCTAAAAATATTTCTATTACAGGGTCCGTTACTCGAAGTGTTACCAACTTTACCATGCTGTAGCTGCCGGACAGCCGATTACAGCGCTCTCAAAATTTGACAGATTTTAGTTTATAATATTGTTTACAAGTTTATGAATTCAAACGTAATAGTGTGATTGCTTTGTATTTGGCAGGAGAATCGCAACCTGCTATTGTTCGTGAGCTACAACATTTACGTGTTAATAAAATGTTTGTGTATCGAACCATTCAACGAACCATTGAATGTTACAATGATACTGATACCATCGCAAAATGGAGGTGGTCATAAAAAATCCGCAACATCACCACAAACGGTTTGAAAGAAATGAAAGAAATCCAAGTCAGTGGCCTGTTTCTGTCTTTGAAATTTGAGGTTATTTTGGAGAGTTCCTTGTCTTAATTCGATACTAATGGATTACCTCGACAAACTGTCTCATTCTTTTTAGGCAAACGTTAGATGTGACTTTAAAAACCTGCACTCCGAAAGAGAAAAGATAATATTTTACTACGAAGGGCAAACTTGGATACATTCTTGTCAGTTGTTAGGAAAAGTAAACAAATTTTTATTGGATTTTTCAGGAAAAAATACATATCCGAGAAAAAAAAGTTATATATATATATATATATATATATATATATATATATATATATATATATATATATATATATATATAAGTACTTGTTCTACTTCAATGTTGACTTTTTATTAATTTCCTATTCATTCTAATTGTTTAAGCCAATCACCACAGCAGATATTGTCTTCACCGCCTGAAGACAAAACAGCATACCGCGCAATATCCTTGTTGCCAATTATACCCAAGTTATTTGAAAAGCTGCTCAAACCCATCATTGAGGAGGAGAATCTTATTCCAACGCATCAGTCTGAATTCCACAATAAGCGCTCGATAATAGATCAAGTACAGTACATCAAATCACTGATATAATCGAGAGAGTACGAGAAGAAAAATATATCTATGCAATGGTAATCCTTTATGTAGCCCAAGGATTCGACCGAGTGAAGCACCAAGGACTAGAATACAAGCTAGAAAAATATCTACCACAACAAATGAGTTAAATTCTTCAATCATAGATCACTGACCGCCACTTCGACATGACAACTCAGAATTAGACTCAAGCATGGTGAGGAATATTCAGATCTTAAAAAGATATGTGCTGGATTGCCTAAAGGCAGCGTTCTTGGACCTGTCCTTTACATGCTGTACACCAGCGATATCCTGCAGATTGGTAGAGTAGTGACGGCAACATTCGCCGATAATACTGTTTTACTTGCTAGTGGAAAATAAATTCAGTCAGCTACAAATAAACTCTAAACAGCCGTCAACGATGAGTTGACCAAATGTATTGGCTGCTAGGGTGATACTCTGTGTTGTCAATACACAAAAAACTTCTTCTTTATGAGCAAATCCTGAAGCCTATATGGACTTATGACATCCAACTTAGGGGATGCACCAAGAAATTCGGTGTAAAAGTCATTCAGATGTTCCAAAATAAAGTACTTTGCAGTTTTGTCAATGCCCCGTGGTACATCCGAAATTTCATCCATCGAGACCTGAAAGTGCCTATGGTCGACGATGCGATCAAGGAGTTTGTAAGCTCATACTAGAAGAGGTTGGAAAGCTAAGAAAATGTCGAAGTAATCTCATTACTCGACAACAATGGACTTATTCGGCGGCTGAAGAGACTGAATCCGTTTGAATTAGTGTAGTGACGATGAAGGGTGCCTGGAAAGTATTCTGTGCGTGTGTTAATCATATGAAAAGAGTACATGTACATGTAAGATCACATGATTCGTGTACTGTGGGGCATGTCGCTGGATAGGTATCTACCAAACAGACTAAGATAAAGATAAGTTTTTAGTTTAGATAATAGAAAAATATTGTTTAGAAAGATTTAATCTAGTCACAATTTGTAATGTCTCGATGGCAGAATTAGAGAATAAAAAATCACCCTAATTTTGTTGCTACAGATATTTCCAAGCTGTTAGACTATTAGAATTACAAACCGATCATCAGCGTATAATACCTTCACATTTACAATTTTTCCTTATATCAAAGAAGAAAAAATGTAACATAATTAAAAAATATTTTTTGGAATAATTTTGTAATTTTTGTGTCCACCTTGATAGTATTATGTAATGATTAAAAAATGAAGCTGACGGCTGGGACAATATTACTCAAGAGTTCGACTCATGGTATTCCATACATGTTCTATCAGCGATAAATCTCTCAAATGTTGCTTTTGCAGATTTTTTAAAAACTGATTGATGATGATTCTTTTAAAGACTGATTGACTATAAGTCGTGTGTAAATATCTTACTGAAAGATGAAATTTGGACGAGTTTACAGATATAATTATGGGCTGCATTATTTCGGTTATTTCATATCCTATACCATAATTCCTAGAGCAAATAATCATCATCATCATCATTCAGCTATTGTCGGTATCCATCCCAGGATTGCTTTGGTCCATCTGTCGTCACATCGCCTCGCTATATGGCCTGCCCACCTCCATTTCAATTCCTTCACCTTTGCAATGATATCACATACTTTCGTCTGTTTTCTGATCCTTGTGCAGGTATTTCTGTCCCGCTTTGTAATGCCAAGCATACACCTTTCCATTCCTCTAAGTTTTTGAATTGATTGTGATGTGAGTGCCCATGTTTCACTTCCGTATGTCAGAACAGGCATTATATATATAAATGATGAAAACGAGTATCTAGTGTGGGTCAATTAAAACTAAAAATTTAGTGATTAAAAGTGGAAATTAAATGATTAAATACAATACAATTCATGTATAATGAATACTAGTTGTACAAAGGCTGTTTTTGGTCAGAAGTAACAGTGAGAACAAATTAAATTTATCGAAATATAAATACGATTTGAACTAAAGTTAAAATACTTCCATAATACCAAGCCAGGTTGAAGGTTATGTTATTATTAGTGCTGTAAGTTTAATTTCGTTTCAGTTAAACTTTCGAACCTGTATTTTTTTTGTATCTCGATTTATGTCACTTATTGCCCAGTCCTACATGTAATTTCTCCTGGAACCTACTACACCTCCACTTTAATTTATATTTCGCTAATTCCTTGTGTATTTTTCAATATTTTCGAATAATCGATATTTTGCACTTCTAACTACTAATAAGAGGCCGACCTACGACGGGTTGACCGGGGCCATCCTCTTTTCGCACATAAAGATAAGGAAGCAGTTACCGTCCCGAGGTCACGCTCAACAGTCATCAAGAAACAGGCTCGTACTGGAGTTTATTTGTTTATTGAGTTTTAAAAACTACGCAGCAGACGGAAAGAATAAGACTAATATAATAGAATGGGAACGGAAAATGAAAATATGGATAAAATTAAAATAATGTTTGCGCAAATAAGCATACAATTAACAGCAGTTGGGGAGAAACTAGATAAGAGTACTGATACAATACATGAGCTGAAACAAGAAAACCAAAAATTAAAGCAGACTGTTAAAGACCAAGAAGAGAGATTGGAGAAGGTTGAGAGAGAAATAAGGAGAAATAACATTATAGTGCAAGGATTGACTAATACAGATAGAGAAGAACAGCGGTAAGTAAAAGAGAAGGTACTGGAATTGCTGAGGGAAATGGTAATAGAAATTAATACAGCGGTAGATATAAAGGAAATCACAAAATTGGGAGCCTACAAACCAAATAAAAAAGACCAGTTCTTGTAAAGCTACAAACATGGGACAAGAAAATGGAAATATCTGAAAGGACCAAAGAACTGAAAGGGAAAGACATCTGGATTAATGATATACAAAATATATAATTATTATACAAAGAAGGTTCAAGGGGAAAGGAAACTTTTGGTACCCCACTTAAAACAAGCAAAACAGTAAGAATACACAGCTTATCTTAGATATAATAAGATGATTATAGGACAAACGTATTGAATAGAAGATCTCGAACGTTCAGTAAATATAGAAAAGGAAAATAATAAACGCACAGCTAACGAAAGCTCACAGGAGAGTGAGGCCCTCAAGGAAGAACGAGAAAGATCATGAGAATTGAGCGAAAAAACTGTTAATGCAAGGTGGAGGGACAAACAAAGATCACGACGATGGGGCAATGAAAAGGAAAACGAATAAAATGATAAATAGAAAGAGGAAGAAGGAACGTGCGTAACACGAACAAGTAAGAACATTGTCAGCCGTAGGAAGGATGGAGGAGGTAGCCAGGGAAATGCTGGAATATAAAATAGAAATATTGGCTTTGCAGGAAGTAAGATGGCAAGGAGAAGGAAGGATTGATAGGGAAGAATATACAATGCCGTATGGAGGGGAAGATAAGCAGGGACAGAATGGAACGGGCTTTTTGATAATCAAAAACTCGAGAAAGGATTTAATGGAATTTAAGAGTGTAAATGGGAGAATTTTATACATTATGTTAAAGAGTGATATAGGTAACATTACAATCATAAACGCCTACGCACCAACAGAGATAGCAAATGAAGAAGAGAATGAGGAGTTCTATGATAAAATAGGTAAGACTTGCGAAAAAACGTTAAAACATGACACAATCGTCCTTAAGCGAGACTTCATGCGACCTTATGCGACCTTGCATAATGACACAAACAACAATGGAACGAGACAGGGAAATTTAGCAGCAGAAATGGAAATGTACATAGCTGGAGGAGATGAAACATTGAGATGATAACAGGTTAGGAGTCAATATACGAAGAAGAAGTCAGAAAACAACTAGCAGACAGTTCTGAAGACGAAAACATAAAAGTAGAATGGAGTAATATAAAAAGATGTATTGAGTACACCGCAGATAAGATAATGGAAAAACATCCATAGAAGGAAGGAAGGAAGGAATGGTTTGACGAAGAATGGACAGGAATAATGTAGAGGAAGAGGGCTGCTAGATTAAAGTGGTTAAAAACAGAAAGTGATGTAGACTACAGAGTATATCAGGAAATTAGAAAAAAAACAGTACTAAACTAGTAAAAACTAATAAAACTAGATGGATAGAGAAAATTATGGAGATGATAGAAAAAGGCAATAAGAATAACATAAAATTATACAGATATATCAAAAGAGAAAATGCGAAAAGGAACACAACAAACATAAGTAGCACCGAATGGGCGAATCATTTTAGGAAAATATTCACAGATAACAGAATGGTGACGGAAAGGGAAAAAGATGGAAACCTAGAAGGCAATATGGAAGAAGAATAACTGGATATACCCACAGAAGAAGAATTTAATGATGTAACAACTCAACTTAAAATAAATAAAGCAGATGGATTAGATAATATGGAAATGATAAGATACGGGGGTGAAGTCTTAGCAAGAAGGATATTTAAGCTAATTAATGCCAATTTATAAAAAGGGAGATCCAAAAGATTGTGCAAATTACAGGGAAATTACCTTACTTAGTGTTGTATATAAGATACTGTCCATGATAATAAATAACAGATTGATGAGGTATACAGAAGAAAAAAAAATTGGAGACTGTCAATATGGCTTTAGGAGAGGCAGATCTACCATAGACAGGAATGTGGAATGGAATTACAAATTGTGTATATTGATTTCAAACAAGTTTTCGATAGTTTGAAACGGGAACAAGTAATGAAAGCTATGACGGACATAAAAATACCGAGCAAGCTAAAAGACTAACAAAAATGACAATGAAAAATTTACAAGCAGCAGTTAGAACAGCGGAAGGAGAAACATGATGAGGAGATGGTCTATCAGCAACATTTTTTATATTAACACTGGATGCAGTAATCAAAGAGTGTAATTTCACGGGAAAAAATGATCAATAAAGCGACACAAGCAGTTCCATACGCAGATGATCTTACTGTGCTAGCCATAGACAGAATAAGGCTGGAAGAAGCAATTCAAAAAATTGGACAAGAAGCAAAGAAAAGACGCCTCACAATAAATCAAGGAAAACGCAAATATATGGAAATAAGGAAAGAAAATAGAAGAGTTACAATCAAATCAGTAAAAATACGAAATTACGAATTTCAAGTAGTGGAAAACTTTAAATATTTGAGAATAATAATAAATAGCAAAAGTGACAGAAACCTAGAGATTGATCACAGAGTACAGGCGGGACACAGCCTATTATAAATAAATTCAAAAGCATTATGAAAAGCAAAAACATAAGCATCAATACAAAAATGAAGGTATATAAAGCAGCTATTAGACCGCAATTAAAGCAGCTATTAATAAGCTTGGAACAGGAAAAGTTACGAATATTCGAAGGACAGATAGTAAGAAGAATATATGGATTAAATAAAGTTGTAGAAGATGAACACAGAAGGTTAATGAATTTTGAAATAAAAACCATTTTGAATGGAGATATAGTGAAGACCATAAAAGTGCAAAGATTCCGCTGGTTTGGCCTTATAAGAAGAATGGAAGACAACAAAGTAGTAAATAAAATTACAATATAGAGACCAGATACTAACAGAAGAAGAGGGAGACCGAAAAGTAGGTGGGACTATCAGGTGCGGGAAGACATAAGGAAATTGGATATACAAGCATGGTAGGAAAATATATTGGACCGAGATGTGTGGAAGGAAATAACGGAAGAAGCAAGGACAGACATTAGGATAGAATGAGTTAAGAATAGAGTAACGTGGACTAACTCACCACAAGAAATGAGTTTCTAGAGCTCAAAAAAATCGAGCGGCTACAAATCTCATATATATTATATATAATAATAATTTTAATAAAAAAATTATAATAAAAATATTAATATAAATATTATAATAAAATATATAAAATATTATAATAAAAAAATTAATATAAAAAATTATAATATAAAAGGTTCTTAAACCATATACTATAAATATAGCAGAAATAAGCAATAATAACATTAAACAAATATTTACAAAATGAAAACCACAAATACCCAAAATGGAACAAACAAATTGAATTTACAAAATCGATTGTTTAAATTGTCCAAGCTATATATTGGCCAAACAAAACAATATTTCAAAAACAGAATAAATGAACATAAAAACATCATTAGAAACCGAGAACCAAATGTAACTGTCTTTTCAAAACATGCTATAGATAATGAACACAACTTTAATTTTAACGACATAAAAATTTTAGATTTTGAAAAACAATATAAAAAAACAAATATAAAGGAAATTTTATATATAAAAAAAACAAATAATACCATTAATTTCAGAAATGACATATATAATTTAAGTTGTATATGTAATGACATCATTAAATAATAAATTTCCATTATTTTTTTTTAATTTTTGCATCTAATACCATTACATAGTGAAAAATTCAAAATTGTTTGGTAAGAAACAAAAAATATAAAGGTAAAAAATTTGTTAAATATATTAAAGTCAGATATGTCAATTGAAAATTGAAAAAAAAAAGTTATATATTATTTAAAAAGTTTAGGAAATTAAATGTTTAATTAGATATTGGTAGGTTGTTACAAAGAAATTTTGTATATATATATATATATATATATATATATATATATATATATATATATATATATATAAATATATATATATATTGCCCCTTTGTGGATCAGACCTTGACGTGGTAAAGGGGTTTGAGTAGGGCAATGAAGCTTTGAGCTATGCCGTCTGGAGTCTATGCTCCTGGGAGGGTCACCCCTGACGGACAGGTCAAAGCGGAGGCCTCGGACTAACTTGATCCAAAATCTGCCAACCCGCATTGGACCAGCGTGGCAGATTACGGTCCATACCTTCAACATGGTATTTCAGTATGTTGAAATATGACAGTACAACCTCAAACACGGACCTCATTCCCCGGAGGCCAAGGGGCAACTACCTACGGCAGCGGGAAGACCTGCCCCAATGCAGAGGGTGCTAAGAATCACCGGGTTAGATCAGGCTGCTATTGGACTTTTGACATTGCAACGTTAAATATACGGACTATGAAAACAGAGGCCCGATTGCAAGAACTGTTAATCGAACTTGACAACATACATTGGGATATTATTGGGCTCTGTGAAACACGAAGGAAGGGTGAAGAGTTAATCAAACTGGAACCAACTGGACACGTACTCTACACTCGAGGTACGGAAAATGGCCGATGTGGCGGAATAGGATTCCTCATCAATCGAAAGCTGAAGGACAGTGTGGTAAAATTTGAAAGTACATCCGACCGATTAGCCCAATGCGTCATTCAGCTGAATAAAAAGTTTAGGCTTCAAATCGTCCAAGCTTATGCACCAACTATAAGCCATAAAGATGAGGAAATTGAGGAATTTTATGATGATGTGGCCCAGCTTTTATATAAGGAGAAATGTAGGTACAAAATCCTGATGGGTGATTTTAATGCCAGAATTGGAACAACAAGAACAGACGAAAATGCAACTGGCCCATATGGAACTGGTGAGCGAGACAATAGAGGTGACAGATTAGTTGATTTTGCTGAAGGACAAGAACTATATATTATGAATTCATTCTATAAGAAAAATATCAGCAGAAAATGGACATGGAAAAGTCCATCTGGGCTCACAAGCGAAATTGACTACATCATGACCAACGATAAAACAATATTTACCAATTGTACTGTCCTTAACAATTTTAATGTTGGAAGTGACCACCGAATTGTACGAGCAAGGGTTCGGATTGACTGTCGAAAAGAGCGCGAAAAAATGGTAAGATCAAGGAAGGGCAAGGTGGATTCTGGAAAACTGCTGGAGAGAGGAAGCGATTTTGAGATTGCTTTGTCAAACCGGTTTGCTGCGTTACAAAATCCAGAGGAGGTGGAAATATCAGTTCAATATGAAGAAATCGCCAACAATGTACTTCAAACGGCTGCTTCAATAGCACCAGAAGAAAAATGTCTCAAACAAACAAAAATCTCCAGTGAGACCATTGATTTAATGAAGAAACGGCGAGCAATGAGAAATGCAGGTAGTCCTTTTGGCAGGGTCGAGAACACTGAGCTCTGCAAAACTATAAGAAAACGTATCAGAGAGGACACGCGCCGATTCAATATGCAGCTAGTGCAAAAAACCCTGGAAGAAAACAAAGGAATTAACAAAGCTAAACAGAAGCTGAGAAACAAAAGAACGCAAATATATGCTTTAAAGCGTGAGGATGGCACAGTGTGCAGGACGCGTACCCAAATGTTAGAGATTGTCAGAAGGTTTTATTCCCAGTTATATGAAGATCAGAGGCAGTCAGGGACAGCAATACCCACGGAAGAACAATATATAATACCAGATATCCTAGTGGAGGAAGTAACAAATGCTATAGAATTGATGAAGAACGGCAAGGCTCCAGGAAAGGATAGTGTAACTGTCGAAATGCTAAAAGCTGGTGGTCGGACGTTACATAAAACACTGGCAAAATTATACTCAAAATGCCTCAAAGAACAAAAAGTACCTGACTTATGGAAAAATGCAGAAGTGATCCTTTTACATAAAAAAGGAGCACAGGAAGATTTAAAGAACTACCGTCCAATAAGCCTCCTATCAGTGATGTACAAAGTTTTCACTAAGATAATTTCTAAAAGAATATTAAAAAAACTGAATGACGCACAACCAAGAGAACAAGCAGGATTCAGAAGTGGATTCAGTACAATGGATCACATCCAGGTTGTACAGCAGGTTGTACATGCACTGCTTAGCCAAGGTGTAGAGAGAGCCTATATAAACCTATTAGAATCGATATATGATGGAGCTACAGCCACAATTCACCTTGATGATCTTGAAGTGGGAATTAATATAAAACGAGGTGTACGGCAGGGTGACGCAATATCGCCTATTCTTTTCTCGGCTGGCCTTGAAGAAGTATTCCGTAAACTGGATTGGGAACAGGATGGGGTAAAGATCAATGGTGCAAACTTAAACCATCTTAGATTTGCAGATGATATTATTCTCATTTCACAAGACCCAGAGGGGCTGCAAAGACGCATACAAGAACTGCAAAGGGCTGGCGAACCATTTGGCTTGAAAATAAACCTGAAAAAGAGTCAGGTTATGTTCAATAACTTCGCTCAGGACAGAAGAATTTCAGTTTTAGGAAGGGATTTAGAGATTGTGGACAGCTTTGTATATCTTGGGCAGAGGATTTCCATGGAGGGGAATACCGCCCGGGAGGTGGAACGGCGTGTTAAATGTGGCTGGCAGGCATTTGGTAGGCTCAACATAGTGTTTAAGAGCGGACTCCCACTTTGCCTGAAGGGAAGGGTGTTCGATCAGTGCGTTCTGCCCGTTATGACATACGGAAGTGAAACCTGGACACTCACATCGCAATCAATTCAAAAACTTCGGGTGGCACAGAGGGGAATGGAAAGATGTATGCTTGGCATTACAAGACGAGACAGAAAGTCCTGCGCATGGATCAGGGAACAAACAAAAGTCTGTGACATCATTGGAAGAGTAAAACAGTTGAAATGGAGATGGGCAGGCCATATAGCGAGGCGATGGGACGACAGATGGACCAAGGCAATCCTGGAGTGGATACCACTTGATCGCAAACGTCCGCGAAGAAGACCGAAAGCACGATGGACTGATGACATCGTTAAGTATATTGGACCCGAGTGGCAAAGGAAAGCCCAGGACCGTGAAGGTTGGAAGCATGCTGAAGAGGCCTTCATCCTGCAGTGGATCGATACGGGCTGATGATGATGATGATGATGATGATGATGATGATGATGATGATGATGATATATATATATATATATATATATATATATATATATATATATATATATATATATATATATATATATAATTTATGGCCTCAGTTGATCCAAAATTCAAAATTCTGCGAAGTGGTAATTTTACCATTCGTTTTTGGTCAAAAACTCTAGCACAACGATGGCTTTGTGCGATAGTGCATTATCGCGGTGCAAGATCCATGAATTGTTCTTTCACAAGTCTGGCTGTTTTTGACGGATAAACTTCTCATGAAGCCTAAATAGTACTCCTTATTTACCTTTTGCCCTTCTAAAAGAAATTCGGAGTGCTCCATACTATGGTAATCAAAGGAAACTATCAGCAAGAGTTTGATTTTCGAGCGACTTTGACACATTTTTTTGGATTTTGGCTCGTTTTCGAGGTGCCATTCCGAAGACTGTTGGCTTCTTTGTATGTTGTACTCCTAAACCCATGTCGCGTCGCCATTTACGGTGCATTTTATGAAGGTGGAACTCGTAGCAGCTCGGGAAATTATATTTTCTATGACTGCTTTCGATGCTCTATTTGGACAAAATTGTGCTCTTTCGGAACCAGTCGTGTGGCGATGCGTTTCATGTCAAAAAATCAGTCATAATGTTATAAACGGACTTAAAAGTTCATCTCTTGAGCCAACTCTCTCACACGACTCACACGACGATTTTTGAGCCGTAATTTCTTGATTTTGTCGATATTTTCGTCGTTCGTAGATGTTGAAAGTCGACCAGAACGAGGCAAATCAACCACTACTTCTCGACCTTGAACGCTTTACGCCATTCTGTGTTTTTGATATGCACGATTCACCGGGTCTTCTGCACAAAATTTAAGACAAAATCTTTGTTCAACATTTTTATAGTCATAGTTAAATCACAACACACACTTGACGTCGACTAACAAAACCAGCTGAGGTAATTGAACTAGTTGACCTATCGAGTTCAAATTGGACATCGTAACTAGGCATAGTGCTTTATACATTTATTTCCTATGAAATATCTTAAAATAACCTAATTTTTTTATAGTATAGTATAACAGTATAATTTACCGTTTTAGATAATTTAATAAATATTCAGCGTTGAATGAAATAATAGCCAGGGTTAACAATGTAACGGTTTCAAAAGGATTTGCCTTTCTGTATGGCCAAACAAGGAATTAAAATAAATACCAAGTCTTAAAAAGGCCCAGACTGGGCAACGTTTTGAATAAACGAGACTGATTTCAGCTGAGATTTTTTAAGCGAAAGTTTTATTTGTTTTAGAAGCTGCAGGGTAGGTCGGTATCAATAGAATTCTTATCATACAATAAAAACGTTCTCGAGAGTCTCTTCTGTGCCTTGTCAATTTTATGGAAATGGAGTCTCTCGACAAATTGCCCCATTCCATTTAGGTAAACTTTTGATGTGAGTTTTATATCCGGTACTCTGAGAAAGGAAAGAAAATATTGTGCCGCGGGGGGCAAAGCAACTTGTATCTGCTCTTGTCGACTGTTAAGGGTAAGTAAACAGTTCCAAAGTTTCCGTATTTAACTTTTTATTTGATTTTCCGAAAAAATAACACATCCGAAAAAATTATAAATATGTTTATATAACATGTTTCTCTTCTCTGACATAGGTTTTTTATCATTATATGTAATTCACTATTTTTATTTATTTACTATGTTATAAGATAATTCGCAATATTATATCACGTAATGATTATTAACTCTAAAACTAATTAATGGGAGCCAACAATGTAATAATGCAAAAAGCGTTTTGAAGAGTTTAAAAAACATTAGTGTAAGTACATTGCAATAGAAAATGATTAGTTAAGATTTCTCTTATCAACATTTTTGCGGAGTGTGCTGAGAAATTCATATAAAGTGTTATAATTTAATATATCATTAGTATTGTAGAATTTGAATGTTAAATAAGTTAATAAATGTTAACTCGTAAAATATGTAAGTAAAATTGTAAACGTAATATTATAAAAACATTTGTCTTTGCATATGATCACATTACTGAACAACAGTAATATAGGATATAAACTAAACATGAGGAATCCACGAAAGCTCTCGCACCTACTATATATGGATGACCTTAAACTCTATGGAGAAACTAGAGAAAAACTAAACTTCTTAATAAAAATGGTCGAAGAATTTAGTAGGGATATCAAGATGTCCTTCGGACTTGATAAATGCTCTACCATTACCATTCAAAAAGGAACAGTCAACAATCAACATTCAACACACTGTAACATACAACAACTGGCACCAGAAGAATCCTATAAATATTTAGGTATACCTCAAAACGAGAAATTTAACCATAGCCAGTTAAAGAAAGACTTTTCTACTATGTACGAAAAGAGGCTTACAAAACTTTTAAATACCAAACTGAACAGTGGAAACCTGATTAGAGCGATCAATGGATGGGCAATGCCAACTCTGACCTATTCCTTTGGTATTGTTAAATGGTCAGTAACAGACCTTGATGGACTGGATAGATTAACACGTCGAACATTGACAAAATTCCGATGTCTGCATCCAAATTCATCTATGAAGCGAAAGTTGGGAGGCAGAGGCCTCGTGAACATTAAGAACCTTTGTCTGAACCAGGAGAGTAAGATGAGAGAACGCTTCATTAATTCAAGCAGCACGCTAATGAAGTTGGTTGCTAAGGAGGACCGGGGTTTCACCCCGTTGAACCTAGATAAATTGAATCGTGTTGATGGTAGAACAACACTTACGGATTGTGTCCGTGAATGGAAACAACAGACACTGCATGGACGGTATCCAAAGTCACTCGAGGATGATACCATTGATGGACCATTGTCTCTAAAATGGCTGACCGATGGGCTGTTGTACCCAGAAACAGAAGGTTTTGCGACATCTATTCAAGATAAGGTAGTAAGAACACGGAACTATGAAAAGCATATACTACACATGGATGTTGTCGACCGATGTAGGAAGTGCGGTACAGTGGGGGAAACGATTGAACACCTTATCGGTGGGTGTGCAGTTCTAGCCCCTAATGCTTATTTAGGAAGACATAATCAGCTGGCGAAAATTATACGTCAGCAAATTGCATTAAAGTATTCGCTATTAGATAACGCACCTGCTCCATATTATAAGTACTCACCTTCTCCCGTATTGGAATCATCTGATTCAATCCTATACTGGGACAGACCAATCACAACAGATCGAACGGTCGATTATAATAGACCAGACATTGTTCTAATTAGTAAAAAGGAGAAAAGGGCTTTTATAATTGACATTGCAGTGCCACTCTCTCATAATATCAGGAAAACCGAGTTGGAGAAAACCACTAAGTATGAAAACCTTGTAATATAGACCAGCTTAGGCTGAGATGCTGAGTTCAGTACGAGGATAATAATAATAGTCAGAAAATTTTTAAGCTTGCATTGAGCCTCGGCTGAACCCTCTTGTTGAGTGCAAACATTGTAGTGTTGGGTTACAAACTCCGGCTACCGTGGATATGAATAAAATATAAGATGAACATCATAATAATAATAATAATATATATATATATATATATATATATATATATATATATATATATATATATATATATATATATATATATATATATCATTATTTATTCTTAACTCTGTAGCTGTGAATAGTTACAAAATAAACAATTATATTTGTGAATTATGTGTGAATATGTTGTAAATATTGTAGATTCAAGTTTATTTAAATATCTAAAAAATATATTAATATCATTATTAGATTGTAGCATTTTTCGCTATTAGAAAAATGTAGCACAAATTGTAGCCACTTTAAATATTACACAGATCATATACAATAAGACACGCGTATTATATTAAAATACTACACTAATTACATAAAACGTGACTGATGACGACTGGAGCCGAGTATACACGATTCAGTGCGTCACCGACCCGAGCGTTTCATGTCGAGTGGAGCCGAGTAAACCCGATATACCGTCACCGACCCGAGCGTGACGGTTCACTTACGTTCACTCATCAGCAAAAACGCGCTTAAAGAAGTTTTTATTTCAAAAATAGCTACATTTTTTAGAAATAAAAATATTTGCCTTCCTTTATGATCAAACAAGGAATTAAAAACAATCTTTAGGCAATAGAAATGATCATATATAACGACATTCTGAATAAAACGGGACTAATTTCAGTTGGGATTTTTGTAAGGGTAAAGTTTTTATTTACCTGAAAAGCTGCAGGGTACGACAATATCAATTGAAGGACCTTCATCATACAATAAAAAAGTTCTTCAAGTCTCCTCTGTGTCCTGTCAATTTTATGGAAACGGAGTATCTTGACAAATTGCTCCATTCTATTTAGGTAAACTTTTGATGTGAGTTTTATACCTTGTATTCAGAGAGAGAGAAAAAATATTTGCCGCAGGGGTAAAGTAACTTGTAACTCTTGTCGACTGTTCAGGATAAGTAAACATTCCAAAAGTTTCCGTATTTACCTTTTTATTGGATTTTCTGAAAGATAACCTATCTGGAAAAATAATAATTGTGTTTATATAAGATATTTCTTTTGCCTTCATGTATTTTTTTGAGAGTTATAACATATCGAAAATAAGATATGATATTTCAGTATGAATTATTAAAAGTATCTATTATAATCCAAATATTAATTCATATCTCTAAATAATCATATCAAAATGAAATTGTGTATTTGCATAAATAGCTTTTTGGAAAATAAATAGATATGCGAGAATGAATTCTACCTCAGTCATTACAGCATCAAATATCTACATCCATTGTTATTTAGGGAAATCCTCAGCATAAAAAATAAATAGCAAGAGATGAATTGTGAATTCAACGTAAACCCCTTTCTCCAGTAATGTTTTCTAGGATAGTTGGATCATTTAGAGGCTCTTCCTTCATATACAATTACTGGCACCTTTGCCTTAAAACATCGTTATAAAAAAATATTAGAATTCACACATTATTAAATGCAATTTCAACAATTGTGAAATTAGATAAAATTATCAATTAAAGGAGTGTAGTTTCACCAAAAAAAAACGAAAAATAAAATCAAGATTGCATGTTCCTATTCAGATAGATTCATTTAAAATAGAATAAAATAAATATAGATAAATATGTTCAGTTTTTCTGTAACTTTGAATCGCTCCAAATACCTTTTAATTTAAGCAGTGGTAGAATTAAGGATTGGAATAAAAAATGATATACACCTCCTTCTGGACGAAATATTTCTCACAATATGAACATATTTATTTTTATTACTCTGTTGGACTATACAATTTGTTTTATTATTTACATTTTTAACTTTTTGTTTAATTTAATAAATATTCACTGTTAAAATAAGTAGCTAAATCTAACAATGTAAAGGTATTAAAAGGATTTGCATTCGTATGTGGTCAAACAAGGAATTAATGTAACTTCCCCATATTTAAAGGGATTAGACACAACGATGTTTTGAACGAAAAGGGACTAATTGAGCTAACATTACTACGTTGTGCTAGCTCTTAATGTGTCCTGATATAATTTAATTAATATGTCCTCCCAGTTGAACACATGTCTGTTAAAGAATATTTTTATTATTTAATATGTCATAACATAATTCAAAGTTTAGCTAATTTAATAAATATTCCTGTAAAAAGAACTAACTGGGGTAGACAAAGTAACAGCATTAAATGGATTTGCGTCTTTATATGGTCAAACGGGGGATTAAAGCAAATCCCCAATCTTAAAAAAGAAACAGACAGGACGACATCCCGAATAAAATGGGATCGATTTCGGCTTGGATTTTTTTAAAGGAAAGTTGTCTTTATTTGCGTAGTTGTATCAATGGAACGACTTTTATCATACAATAAAAAAGTTTTCTAGAGTCCTCTGCGACTTGTCAATTTTAGGGAAATAGTCTATCTCAACAAATTGCACCATTCTATTTAGGTAAAGTTTTGATGTAAATTTTATATTCGGTACTCTTAAAGGGGAAAACAATATTGTGCTGCGGGGCCCAAACAACTTGTATCAGCTTTTGTCGGCTATTTAAAAATACGTAAACATCTCGAAAGTTTACTCATTTAACGTTTTATTGGATTTTCTGACAAAGAACATATTCGAAAAAAAACAGATTCGCAAACAAAAATGCCGTATATGGGAAAAAGAAAATCTACGAGATAATATCTAATTATTTTGATATTATCAAAAGGCACTGTTTAGTGTTTCTTATGGTTTGGAAGATTTCGAACCTGAAATTAACAACGTAGTTACTGTTAAAAAACTATGACATATTGAGTTAAAGCATGGTCATTTGTAAACTAGAATGAGCCGGCCAATGGGGTAATATTATTTTATAAATCACAGCTGCACAAGTTTCGATTAACATTTATGAAAAGCCGACCGTAGCACTTATTAGGACCGTAGCACTTATGTCCACACTTGTTCAACTTTTGGTTGTCAAGACGCATGCATCTGTTGAAAGGTTAGACGTGCGCAGTATTGAACGAGAGGCATGTAAGAATGCAAGGAAAAATCATGACGGACGAAGGGACGCAAATATAGCGCACAGACTCCCACCGATGTTGGGTATCTCGAGCTTTGGCTTTCAATTTCTTGATATAATGTGAAACAAAGTTTTTGCAATACTTTATAAATTTAATTTAAAATAAAGTAGTTTAATTTTATCAAATTATATAAATATATTAAATTATATATTTAAGAACAAAAAATAAATTTTCAAAATAATAAATCTTCATAAATAATTTTGAAAGTGATATTTTTTTTTGGTAAACTTCAGGGTAAGATGAAATCATAGAAGAAATGCGGAAATATATGGAAGAAATAGTAAAGGAAGAATTTTTATCACATCTAAAGATATCACAATAGAAAAGAAAGTACCAACTTACTGGAATATAGGTGTAATATTGCCCTTGTTTAAAAAAGGAGATATTAAAGAATGTAACAGTTACAGAGGGATCACATTAACAAGTTTATCTGTAAAAGTATTTACCAGAATAATGGGCCAAGTAGCCAAAATAGTGGAGCATAGGCTGGGAGACAAATTAGAAGCTATATTAGAGGAACCACGGCATAGTTTTAGAAACAGTAGAAACACACAAGAACTGATATTTATAATTAGACAACCAGGAGGAAAACTGTTAAGAAAAGAAACGGAAATCCATATTTGTTTCATTGACTTGAAAACAGCATTTGATAGAGTAAAAAGAAGGGATGTCTGGAAAAGTCTAAAGAGAAGATGAGTAGAAGAGGGAGTAATAGAAATTATCAAGGCAACAACAAGAATAAAGTGAGAACGCATAACGATGAATCCACATAATTTGATACAGGAATAGACATAAAACAGGAGTGTGTACTGAGTTCACTGTTAGTTTCAGTAGTTATTGACGATGTTGTTAAAAATAGCAAAGCAAATTGCAAGAAGACAGAAATATGTTTTAAACAAAATTTAAAATAGTGGCAAGAATAGTTCACTGATGATATGGTCCTAATAGCAGATTCAGAAGAAAAACTATAACATAACTTAGCGATATATAACGAACAGATAAGAAAAGTAAACACGTAAATAAATTGTACCCGTTAAGTCAAAAAGTCTAAAAAGTATTCAGGCACAACAATAGAAGATAATAGAAAAATGGATTGAAGTGAACGAAAAAATGGGGAAAACAGGCAAACTATACAACACAATAAAAACAACATTCCTAGGAAAAAGAGAGATACTGAAAGAGGTAAAAGCACAGGTGTATCAGAAAGTAAGGAGACCATCAATGATATACGGCAGTGAATCTTGGATCTTAACAAAGAGAGGTAAAAGTAGACGTGGGCTTTTGAACAAGTTTTTTTGTCATAAATGAAAAGATCATATATAAGTTTTACAAAAAATATTTTTATTTTTATTTTTTCCTTATAATTAAAAAATTATATGAAATTGAAAATACATTTTTATACCTAGTACCGATGACATGCCGACAATTCCCGAAATAAAACCGGAACCATTGTGACCTCACAATTGTATCGTAAGCCAATATCGCCAATATCGGTTCGGCTCGGAGCAATTCGGAAGTTATATCAAAATTTTCTCTCGCGCTCCTTCTGAAAATATGTTTGGAAAGAATCGAAGTCTGGGTAAATTAAAAAAAAATATCTATCTTGGTCATTGTTCTCATATATATATATATATATATATATATATATATATATATATATATATATATATATATATATATATATATATATATATATATATATATATATATAGATATATATATATATATATATATATATATATATATATATATATATATATATATATATATATATATATATATATATATATATATATATATATCGAAGTTTATTGTACCTCGAGCGATGTGATATTTAATCCTATCCTGTTAAGTCTAACAGTCATTCAGTTTCACCTTCAGCTTCACAACGAAATATACTATACGAGCCTACTGTTAATATATCGGTTCGGCTCGGAGCAATTCGGAAGTTATATCAAAATTTTCTCTCGCGCGCCTTCTGAAAATATGTTTGGAAAGAATCGAAGTCTGGGTAAATAAAAAAAATTATCGATCTTAGTCATTGTTCTCATATATATATATATATATATATATATATATATATATATATATATATATATATATATATATATATATATATATATATATATATATATATATATATATATATATATAAATATATATATATATATATATATATATATATATATATATATATATATATATATATATATATATATATATATATATATAATACTACTATATTGCTAGCAAGCTTTGGAGATCGGCGAAATCATTACGGTGTAGACAAATATGTGTCGGTTTCTCTCACTACTACTTTGAGTCTTATGCGCATGTCCGAAAATTGAGAATGCATATAGACGTTCGTCAGTTTACATATTTTTATATTTTTTGTGTCACGTTTATTCATCGCGACATTTGCGCACAATGGGCGGAGTAGTAGAAAAAGACATAGAAGCAGATGTTTACTGTCCCACTTACTCAGTGACACCTCCACTTGCAGATATTAGCAATATAGTAGTATTATATATGATTGTTCTATAGGTTTAACCTATATCTTTGACTGCATTTATTGGTTTGCTATCGATTTGAAAATATACTTGCTTTTAATTGTTATTTAGGCTTTCGGTGCTGTTTTCAACGTTATACTCATATATCTTTACATACGCGGCTCAAAGGTAAGTTCAGAATGACATCAGATTAGAGTTCCTTTTGTTTTTTGCATTTGTTTTTATAACTTTTATTTATATTATTTAATTCATGTAGGGAAAACAAATTTTCTAAATTCTACATGTAGCCACACAACCGATGGTAGTAACAATGAGAATACTCTACAGGATCGTCTATTTTGTAGGATACGAATAATAATATTCAAGAATTAGACAAGAACAAAATTTGACTACCAATTTGGAATGTAATGGTATATTATAAGTCTTAAACTTATGAAAGTTTTACAGGATAATCTAATTTGTAGATGATTGAAAAGTACGGAAATGTGTGATCAGTTAGATGAACATCAACTCGTAAAATTAAGAACTGGTAAAGAAGTTTTCCATGAAATCAAAACAAACATCTGAAGGAGTATGCAAAAAAAAGGAAAATAGAAAAGCAAACCTACTATCCAAACAAAAAGTAACGAAAATGGTATATTTCTATTCCAAATAAAACAAAACAGTTAAAATATTTAAATATTTATAGTTTTTCAGGATTTTGGTACATTTTATCTAATAATTCAACATATTTATTTGATAAGGTATGTTTAAACGTAGGTTAGAAATTTATTATAGGTATTGACGACTGATGGTAGGCTGACAGTGGTTCCAGAATATGTTGTAGTACATAGTGGTTTTCTAGTGGACAGACCTTAACAGGAGAGTCCCCCACTAAAAGTTTTCCACTCAAAAAGGTACCTTCTCTTATTTGGAAAACCTCTAATTGGCCATGCATTAGAGTTAGTTGGCAGCCAGATTTATTTATTTTTGCAAATATTATTTGCAAATATTATATAAAAATACTGAAAACCTTAATTAAAACAATAAAGTAGTATGGGTGGATTTAAAAAAAGAACATATTGTTAATAGAGTTTAGTGTGGTGGTTTGAAGTGTCGGCGTGGTTTTAAAAGTATTGCATACTTCAATGAAAGCAATCCAACAAATATGTATATAATTTTGGGTAGTGATTGATTTTATTCTGAATTGATTATTAATGTAGTTTACATATTATAATCTACTGTAATATATTATCCTAGTTGGGGGAAGTTTTCTTATGTATATTTAATAGTGCATTTTTTATTGAAATATAATTAGCGATTGAAACTGTATGTATGTGTTTTGTTTTTCTAATTATGATTTACATTGTTTTTTGCTCAAAAAATAATTACAAAATTAAAAAATATCTTTTGGTTATATTGAATACCCAAAATATTTAACATTTTTCATTATTTTTGAAAACCAATTACCAATATTACAAATATATACAAAAGATTACTATTTATAACATTATATAATTTTTTGTTTGAGTATTTATTATCTGCTGAAGCTGCACAATCGTGACATTGAGTGTCTTGAACTTTTCTTATTTATCATTAATAATCAAGGTAACTGTATAAGCTTTATTCGAAACTTTATGTTCTGGACATACACGTCCTTTTACAGTGCAAATACCATTTTTGCGGTTAAGTTGAACAAAACCTATAGCCTTGTCACCGTAACATTCTCGTGACACCCTACAAATAGTTTAATTATATTTAATATAAATATTTTGTTTCTTATTTACATTTACATTATTATTATTATTTTTTAAAAAACTTACATCGATGCTTTAGCACCTCGAACCGAATGTCATTCTTCAGAAAATCTGTGACCATAAAATATTCACAGCAGATATATTATCAGAATTAACCTGTATGAATCCTTTGTCATATAGTACTGAATTAAATTAGTAGCAACAATATTTTATTTTGCAACTTAACCAACAATAATTTTGAAAGTATATATACGAATAGAAGTCACTGACTGTACTGACGTGAAAACACTTTAGTATTCTGACGTTACAAACATAGTAGCCAAACGCGGCGCGTTTGTAGTCACGTGATTAAAAAAAAATAATACATTTTAATTCATTTATAATTAATTGTAATCAGTTTTTAAAAAGTTTTTCTCATCGATTATCAATATTATTTAAAATAAAGAAAAGAAACCGATAATATTAAAAAAATCAAAAACCCAATTAGAGCTGCAGAAATCAGATTCTTACGCAAAATATAGGGAATTACAAGAACGAATAGAGTTAGAAATACGACAGTAATGGAACAACTGAAAACGAAACCTATAGAAAGAGCTATAGGAGAAAAACAACTGAGCTGGCTAAGACACATCCACAGAATGAACGAAGAAAGATTAGCAAAACAAATCTATCCAAGATTGAGATGGGAAGAACAAGTTCGACAAGCGGCAGAAAAACGAGGAATTCATTAGAATGAGGCTAGAAATTTAGCACCGGACAGGAACTCATGGAAGGAAGCTAAACATTCATGAAATAATTATTGATTGATTTGTCCGTTACTTTGTGATAGTTTATTTTTTAAAAAGGAATAAAACAATTTTTTACTTTGTTATCTATCACTTTTATAATACTAATAAATATATACTAATAAAAGTTTTACTGTAGATTAAGTAAAATAAAAAGTAATAAAATCGTAACTTGAGTGTGAAAGGAATATTTTTTAAGTGTTTTCTAGTATTTTTTAGTATCTTCCGTGCTTTTATCAACAGCTGCATTCATACCGGCTAACATGACAATATCAGATATATTCATGAAATTGAAATTAAACAGTTAACAGTAGATACTTCAACATGTGGACGGGAAGAAGGCATGTCTCTTACCTTGCTCTTATTTAGTCTGCAGACAAAAGTGTAAAATCGTAAACTCTTCAGTCGCACCGATAAGCAGCCTGGGCAAAACTGGATGTCTTGAAAGAAGTTTTTTTAGTTGGCACAAATGGCATGTTATGGATTAATAGAAACTAATAGAATTACCAGATCGAAAAAATATTGGTTACTGAGCTATCAACTAGGTGATCTAGAACAGATGGAAGAGATGAAAATCCGAAGTGGCCAAGTCTGGAGAATATACCGGGCACTATAAAATTTCCCATCCCAACTCGGTGATCGTTTTCAGAACACTTTTGGATCCCACCATATTACACACCTTTTACAGTAAATTATGCAGGAAGATTTTGCAGATAAGCTTTGCAGTAAGTTCTTTTTCTTGAATTTTGAGAGTAATGATACGACCACATCAGCGTCTACTCTTATTCTCAGCTGTGAGTTCATAGGGGACCCAACGGCTATCCATCTAAATTTTCCTTAGCTTGTGTAAACCTTTAAACATTGTTTTCGATGTTACGCCGAGTTCTGGAACGAGCTCAAGCGGTGTACGATAAGGATTTTATTTCAATGCTTCTAATTCTTCATCCCTTATTTTTTTTGCGGTCCTGGACGTCTGCATCATTTTAGTAAAAATTTCCACTATGGAAGTATACATCAATGTCGTGCTATCAATTGTCAAATGTCGCTTTTCGAACGATGAATGTAGATGCTCACGTCAACAATTGATTTTTTTCAGGATATATTCACAATAGGCTCGTATGTTATAGCTCAATTTGAAGCTGAAAGCTAGCGCTTTAAAATAACTACACTATATGAAAAAATTCGGCCTAGAATAGATTCTGCAGTTAATGAAACGTAGTTGTGGACCTAATAATAAAAATATTCAATAGAAATTCGGATCTTTAAATTCAATAACAAAGCTGCTTATTTCGTCTCTCATTGTTTATTTTACTTTTATTTGGATAATACGATATTAAAATTATGCGAAGATAACGTAGAATACGCAAATAAAAATCTTTTGAATATAATTTTTATTTTTTACTACATATTTTCATCACTTTTGTCTTTTCTTGTATTTCCAGACCAAATTTCGAAGTTTTCTTCCTTTCATGGGTTTTTATATTTATGATTAACTTAAGC
Organism: Cosmopolites sordidus; assembly: GCA_031761425.1. Lineage (NCBI taxonomy): Eukaryota > Metazoa > Arthropoda > Insecta > Coleoptera > Curculionidae > Cosmopolites > Cosmopolites sordidus. The sequence continues at coordinate 194,343 of JARFXV010000708.1, read as the reverse complement.
AATTTATAATAAATTAGAAAATTATTTTTAATTCTTACGAACTTATTAATATTATTAAAATATTCTAAAACTTTTGGTGTCCTATCTTTTGGCAACAAAGCTAAGTACTCTAATCTCTTCGTATTAGTTTCGGAATTGTCAAATAAGTGTCTCAAATTTATAATCATTTCTCTCAAAGCAACACTATCTTGATATAAATTAGTATTTACAGGATCAGATATTGTGTAATTTTTCAGCAAATTTATCAAATATATATTGAACAAATTTTCAGCTTGAACTTATAATATAGTTTTCTAAAATGCTTGCTGCTTGTACGTCGGTAAATCTAGATTTGACAAAATGTTATTTGCTAAACAGTATGTGAGTGCTTCAGTTGGGAGCTTCTGTTGTTACAGAACCGGTAATTATTTACAATTAATATATTGACATGTGCTTTGGGATGGAAGGAAGTTCAACTAAAAACAAATTATTTTTAAAGTTAGTAAAGTATTCCAGTACTATGTAGATGCTTTATAAACAATAAACTCATTGGGCTTAAAAATACTGCACCAAATTGATCTTTTAAGGACGAAGTATAAGTTTAAAATCCGTTGAATCATCTTATACAGAAGTCCCAACATTTTCCACAAATTAAAATGAATGCAGTCGAATTTAAAATATTTATATAGATAAATAATATTATAGAGAATAGCTATTTTTGATTTTCATTGTTTTCACGACTGAGATTTTGTAATATTAAACGTGGCACTTAAATCTGCACGTAACCTCAGTATCGCGAAGCATTTCCCGCAGGATTTTCTTACTATTCCCAACTGCAGAGGCGACAGAAGTTATGGTGTAGTTTCAAACCGAAACTTTGCCAAGTTATTTATGATAAAAGTAACAAAACAATGAAATTGCTTTGGTCAGATTACTAAACGGTTGCATATTTCGAAAGTGCACATTCCTGGTATACCATAAATATAAAGTGCATTGTCTGAGAATTACTTCTTACTCTTTCAGACATTTATTAGCAATTTAGTTTTGGACGCATATATATATATATATATATATATATATATATATATATATATATATATATATATATATATATATATATATATATATATATATATATATATATACAGGGTGACTGGTACATTAGACGTTTAAGGAGAACTACTTAAAGTAAAGATTTGAAATTTTAGACTCTTATGTAAACAAACATGAGCTCTCCATTTATAATATTTCCTGTGCTACGGTGTTGCCAAATCTTTTTAAATGGAATACCCTATATAATATTAGATTTTCAGATTCTATTAGGTATTCTGAAACTTTTTATATGAAATATGATATACTTATCTTAAGCCATTTCGGAAATAAAAAATATTTTTTAAGAAATTTGACAAGCAACATCCCTGAATATAAAAATATTTGTTTTTACAACCAGCATAGCTAGATATCTGAATTTTTGAATAGGGTTCCTTAATAGGTTGCTTTATGATAATATGATATGATAATTAATTTATCGCCTACAGGATATATATATATATATATATATATATATACATATATATATATATATATATATATATATATATATATATATATATATATATATATATATATATATATATAGATATATATATAGATACATATGTTCCTAAATCATTCCGGATGTCGATCCGTTTATTCTGTGAAGTCACGACGTATCGCCAAATTCTCATTTGACATTTTCAAGAGCTGTTCGCTTCAAGTGAAGAGTCCAACTTGAAAATTTCAAAGATGATTTTGGTGAAACGTCGTGACTCGTCACAGAACGAACGAATCGACACCTAGAATGATTTAGGAAGGTGGACCACGCAAAGTTCAATTAGAGGCGTTTGTTGTTAGCCTTCCTTTGCGCCCATACTAATTGCATTTTTTCGCTATGAGCTTTTTTCCTTTCGTCAGACCAAGTTGTTCCAGTCTTCCTACATTTTTCTCTCTGACCAACCTTCCAAACGTCAACCTTGTGTCTGATACAGCCTGAATTTCACTTTGTGTAATATTTGCTGATCTTAGGTCCTCTTTAATTGCAGCAATCCATTTAATTATTTCTACTTTAGCTCTACTCCTATTTTTCATAAAATTCGACTATTTGTCTAGTTAGCCTACTCGGATTCATCCGCTTTAGTGTCCGTAAAACTTAAGTCTTCTTTTTCTCATATCGCTATGTATATATATATATATATATATATATATATATATATATATATATATATATATATATATATATATATATACGTTTGCGCTTCTTATTACTATATATTTTCTTACACAAAATACTTCGATACATAAAACTTGGGCGCTATCTTTTACCCATTTCATTAATGAATTTTTCACTCAGGAAATACTTTTTAAATACCATACAGTTCTTGGGGCAACATATTTAAAAAAACAATTTTTGTTACACAGTTAAAGAAAACTTTCAAATATACTCGAATATTGAAGACAATTTACTATGATATAATTCATATAAATTTTTGTATATAATTTTCATGAAAAATGGGTAACAAAATGACTACTACCTAAATGATATACTTACCTTTGTTTAAATAAGTTAAATAGCGAGCAGAACAACATACCTGAAATAAAAGACAATTATTAATAAACAGACAAAAATAACAATAAAAAGAAAAGTATGTAAATCCTAAATGCATAAAATGTATTAAATTTTGCGACTCAAACAATTTCTTGATTTTTAAAGACGCTTTTATTTAACATAATATTTTTGTATTTATATGATCAATAAAAAAACATTACTTGGTACTACAACTCTTAGACCCATCCAAAGTCAAAATTATAATAAATATAAACTTGCTTGTTTTATAAACTTGCTTATTTTATAGAAATAAACTCTACTTTTAAAAAAATACAATATTCAGAACCGATAACGAATATATCAGCTTTCTTTATCACCTGCTTTAACAACTTATTTACTGTTGTGTTAAATATGGCGGGTGTTGTAGGATATCCCATTTAATGTTTTCCAAATATTTTTTTACACGTTTTACAACATGGGGCCGAGCACTGTCATGGAAAATTGAACTGTGAACTGTCATGAAATTGAGTTGAAAAATAACTTTTAAGGTGGATTGGGCAACATTCGATGCTTCTGCCAATTGTTTCAACGCATGAGTTGAGTCTTTAACTAATAATGCTTGCAAATCTGTATCTTCAAACTTTTTCGGCGGTCATGGATGTTCCTTGTCCTTTATATCAAAATAACCATTTTTAAAGCGTTTAAGCCATTATTCACAAGTTTTTTTATGTTAGAGCATGTTCACCATGAGCTTCGACCAAAAATAGTTAACTTTCAGCAACTGTTTGGATTTGATAGCGTATGTTTATCCTCCAAAACGCCGTATACGAACAAATATATTTATAACGCCATCTCTTAAATATAATCTCTATCTATAACGCCATCTGTTAAATAAAATAAAATCGACATTATTAACCGAAACAGCTATTATGTTATATAAGAAAAAATATGGCTTAGATCTGGACGGAGAAAAACGTGGACAAACTGATAAAGGCCCAACGAGCTATGAGCGGCTAAATATTACATACAATATGTAACACTCAAAGACAAAAAATTAAACATGTCGATACGGTAAAAGACAAGACTCACAGATGTAAGAGAAAGAACAGGTCGATTTAAATGGCAATTCGCAGGTACATTAGATGGACCGTACGAGTATTAGATTGGAGACCATAGTTAGGAAAATGACCCGAAACGTCACGCGGATCTAGAAATTTTAGGGAATTGTCTACAACAGAATACGATGGAAGGAACTAGAGGAGGCTTATCCTGCAGTTGATTTGAAGAACGCTAATGAAATGAATGAATAAAAGAAAAAAAACATTTAATTTTTTAAAGATAACGTTTGAAAAATATTCTCCGTCCCTTTACAAATACTTTTTAAATCTCAATCGAACATTACTCATTACACGGCGCATATTTTTACTGGAATTCGGGTTATTTGTTGCTCAATAATGAGAAAAGGAGATATTGCATCTCTGTATCGTGTAACCGATTCTTTGGCGCCAGACCAAGTTCAAAAATTTAGTTTATTCATAAAGCCCGATCGATGAAAATGTGTTTCATCGTACATAAATTAATTGTTAATAAGGTTTTAATTTTTGCCCAAAAAAATCGTGCGTTGAAGACAAAAATGTATATGGTTAACATAATATTGCATCTCTGTATCGTGTAACCGATTCTTGGGCGCTTGCCAGACCAAATTCGAAAATTTAGTTTATTCATAAAGCCCGATCGATGAAAATGTGTTTCATCGCACATCAATTAATTGTTAATAAGGTTTGAATTTTTGCCCAAAAGAGCCGTGCGTTGAAGACAAAAATGTATACGGTTAACATAATTGAATTTTGCATGAAGTTTAAGTTTTAATCCTAATGTGTCGTAAAGGCCTGTCCGAAATATTAAATGAAACTGCATTACGACGAACTGAACGGCGTTAATCACGTCGAACAACGGCTCTCACTCACTCTATGTTTACAGGCATACGTACAGTTCCTTCTTTACCTAGAAGATATTTTTTTCGGTACCGAACCAGTTTATTTACAGTTTTTAATCCATGTTTTAATAATCAGTCAGTATAATATTGAATATTAAAAAGAAAGAACCGTTGAGCTGTCACAATACAATCATTATTTTTGTAATGTACCTTAACGGTGAACATACGTTGTGCATCGCTTCACTGATTCATTACGAATGAAGTCGCTTTACCTCTACTCGAGAGATGCAATTTTGATATTTAAAATCGCTGGCCCCTCTGCTGCACCTTATACAATAGTATCTATTTTCCATATTTTCGAGTAGGACAACCTATCAATTTGAGTAAAATTTACTTCCAAAGATATTTCGAAATACCCTAATAATATTTCACGTTGATATTCTGAACATTTAAATCGAGTTTAAACACATTTTTCACTAAAGGTTCTGTTTAGTTTTATGCTGTAATATCAGAAACATAAATATGGTACTGGTTGTATTCTGATAGTTTTTATTAAATTAAGAATTCGTTTATACAAAACAAGAATACAAAACAGAATTCGTTTAAACAATTGTATGCACGTATTATAAAGACGTGATGGTCAATTATTTTAAAATATTTATAAGTCTAACTGAGCGAGCTTTAGTAAATAAATCGCTATAGGAAAAACTACCCAGATTAGTTCACAGTTGACATTCCCAGGCCCTTTAACGACATGTGATCGATCTACGATATGAACTTGCGTTCTTAGAATTAGGCTATCTTAAATTCAGCTCATTATTTAAACAAACTAAGTTATTACTGATAGTAGGCCTAAAATTTAACAACTCATATGTGGCTTCGTAGTTGAAGAGTGGCATGCGGTATTGAATAGTTTTCTCTTATTTCCAGGCTAAAGTTGTCTGAAAACCATTTTCTGGAGGGATATTTAAATTGACTCGGACGTTCCAACTTCGAAAGATTAAAATCTCCATACTCAAATCTCTGATACCACATTCTAGTCGTCTTATATATTATAGCCTTTTCCTGTGGATTCGTGCAAAATATTTTTGCAATGTTAAGCAAAAATTCAATTCAATATAAAAAACAAATCAAAATGATATCAATAGAATTCAATATTAAACTTGAGGAAACCACCACAACCCCTAAACAACAAATCACTATATTTAATTTCTCGACGCGCCTTTTGCTAAAAACTGTTACCTGCTAGACTTAAAACTAATTCTCTGATTTTCGGAACCACTCATTCGCAGCTTAATGTAGGTTCCAGCTATGCAGTTGCGTACATATACAGGGCAGTACGTCTATATACAGGATATAAGGGAAAGTACTTTCGTAAATTTAAGCAACGATTCTTCATGTAACTTTAAAGAAAAAAGTTCCTTACAACAAGAGTCAAAAACCTAAGAGTTCCAAGAAAGGGAATTGTAAAGATATATAAGTTGTAAATATATATATATATATATATATATATATATATATATATATATATATATATATATATATATATATATATATATATATATACAGGGTGATTCAGGAGGAAATGTCAGTATTTCACCTACATATTCAGGAATCGAAAATAAACATAAAAAGTTTTATAAACATGGGTTCTACTCTCAACTGTTACGGAGATACAGGGTAAACAAAAATAAAAATGTTTATGATTTTTTAATACTACTTTTATAATAAATAGTAAGGCTATGTTTTGTAGTTTTCAAAAATACCACCATTTACTTCCAAATACTTGTCAGCTCTCTTATGAAGAGCTCGGGTTGTTCTGTAAATGGATTAAGATCTGTTCTTTATAATTGGTGTTGCATTTACTATCCGATCGATTAATGCATCTCTAGTGTTTAGTTTAGTGGTATATACCAAGGATATAACTCACCCCAAAGACAATAATCCAGAGGATTAAGGTCTGGTAATCTGGCTGGCCAATTGTGCGGACCACCTCGTCCAATCTATCGGTTTGGGAACTTGTAGTTTAAGAAATTTCTCACTTGCAAGCTGTAGTATGCAGCGGCTCCATCATGGTGTAAGTACATGTTTTGTCGTGTATTAAGTTGAAACATTTTCTAATAGGTTTTGAAAATGATTCCGTAGAAAATCTAGGTAAACTTCTCCTGTGAGATGACCATCGAATATGAATGGATTGATTAATTCATTTTTTAACATACCATACCACACATTAATGCTAAATCGATGTTGAAAATTATGTTCAGCCGTAGCGTAAGGGTTTTCATTGGACCATCGATGTTCATTATATAAAATATTTATGCCATGACGAGTGAACTGCGCTTCATCGGTGAACAGAACATACTTGTATAATCTCTTTGATTTGAATTTATCTAGTTACTAAATTGCATCGTTAACGCACAATCACCATCCTGCAAATGTTGCACCGATTGTAAATGAAAGGTATAAAAACAATTCATCTGAAGAGTGTTCCTAGCAAACGATTGTGTCATTTGGCAAATATCTGCAATCCACCTTGTACTTACGCTTGGATCATGTTCAACGATGTCAAGGATTGCCTCTTCTTGTTCAAGATCAAGTTTCAATTGCCGTTCAGATACAATTCTCACACTTGGAAACATACCATGGTGGATTCTCTAGCATACTTGTTCAAAAATCCTTCTATCTGGCAGTCTCCGATTCGGGAAATAACGCTGATATTCGGAGAAGTGCACGATTTGAGTTTCCATTACAAAAGCCGTAAACAAATAATATATCAGCATATTCACGATGAGAGAATAACGAAGGCATAATGCAATCAATGAAATAACTTTGAAACAATTTGCTAATATCAAGCTAATAATTAACTGCTATAAACAATGGCTGCTTAGCAGTAAAATAAAAAATAAAATAAAGGTAGATTTTCTCACTCTTTATTACATTTGCCATCCATAAATAGTTTACCACTGTATTTCTGTGACAATTCAGAATAGAACCCATGTTTATATAAACTTTTATATTCATTTTCAGTCCCTGAATATGTAGCTGAAATATTGACATTTCCTCCTGAATCACCCTGTGTTTATATATATATATATATATATATATATATATATATATATATATATATATATATATATATATATATATATATATAGTTATATATATATATAGTTAGTGGTAGTCAGTTGGGATAGCAATTGACACCTCTGTGACACCCCAAACAACGGTCGAGCGGGCGAGGCCAATACCAAAGCCAATAAGAAGTACGCGCCACTACAATCTGCGACCCAGAAGAATATAAATATTACGAGACGATTTCCACAGCTTTCAGTCTTCAGACACGCATTGAGAATGCCAAGTGTGACCTTGGCGAAACCTCTGCACGTTCCCAACAAACGGGACACAAATGATCGGATGTACTCCCGGACTAATAGTCTAATGTATTCTTCCATCCGCTAAACACTACAAACTAACATATATATATATATATATATATATATATATATATATATATATATATATATATATATATATATAAATATATATAGAGAAACATATTTTTATATAAAATATTAATTGGTTATTACTTGAAATGAATAAACTACAAATAAACTAATGAATATTCTTAAAACAATTTTTTATAAATTAAGAATCACGTTATACGTCAGCAACTATATCGATCAACAAAATCAGCGGCAAAGTCGTAATGCTATTTGAACATTGCCACAAAAATAATTTCAGGATATGTCAATGCGTGAATTTTAGATCGATTAGAAACTAAAAACATATTCTGTACGTGAATATGATGATATCCCTCGTACTTACGTAGAATTTTTACTCGCTGATTAGTGGCGTAACTATACCATCTGAGGCCCGTGGAAAATTCATTGGATGGGACCCTCCCAGTAAAAATCGTCACGTTGTAATTTAATTTTAATAAATCACTTAAGTATTTACCCAACAGTATTACTAATATCGTGTGCATTTTAGTTAAATATCTAATAAATTGTGCTAGGTTGCAAAACATTGAAATTGGGAACAGTTTCATTCATTGGAAAGAAACGCGATTTCAGTTGATTAATAATGATGTCCAAAACTCGATAAAATATGTTCACTTTGAACAAACTTTCCGGATCTTGAAGATGACCATCTTTGCAAAGTTCGTCAAAATGGCGTTTCACCTTTTTCTGAGTTTTAGAAAATTCTGGGTTGATTTTTCTGCTACACCATTTGCTTCCTTTTTAAATTTTCAGATTCATGTCTGTTACCTTTCCAATTCTTCCAAACAAATTTTCAAATGTTTTAAGGCATTTGAAAGATCGGTGTCTGTAGACTGAAGTACTTTAGAGGCTGCATCGCTAGTTTGTAGAATTTTGCAATGGAAAACCAATAACATAATAAAATTGTAGTTCTCGATCTTCTTCTTGAGTGAAATAGCTTCATTTCTTTCATCTGATTTGCAATTTAAAATAATTGTTTTCGTTAACGCTATTTGGACTTCAACAAACCGAACTTTGAAAGCAAACATATCATCATAACGTCCTGCCCATCTAGTAGGGTTCAATGTTTTTAATGTTATTGAAGTTGAAGACTCCCTTTCTTTATCAGATATAAAACTTGATAAGATATTCCATCTTTTGATACTATGCCCAAAAAAAAAATATAAATTTGTTGAACTGTTTCAAAAAAAATGTTGCATATCAATAACCTCTCTTATTGCATCATTAAGTACCGGATTTAAGTTATGAGCAGCACAGTGAACGTATTTGTATAAGGTATTTGGCTCGATATCTTTTATGAGTTTGTGAACTCCACCATAAGTGCCTTTCATTGTGTTAGCACCATCATATCCTTGTCCTCGACACTTATTTAGAGGTATATTTTTATCATTTATGGCTTTAATAATTTGGTTGGACATTGCTAAGGCAGTTTGGTTTTTAAAGCGACCCCTAGACATTCAATATTATAGTCAATATATTGAACAATATATTGTGCAATAAATTGACTGGAGAACCCACAAGTTAGAATGTTATTCTCCAAGAATTTAGTTTACAACTGACCCCTCCATAGTCAACAACTTAACATGTCGAAAAGTAAAGCTTATGTCACCATTGCTTTAGTCACAGGTTTGAAAAAGAAGGAGGCCCTTCTTTATTTATTTTATCTTTCGTATCCATCTCGATCAAAAAGCCAATATCTTACTGATGTTCACTGCTTGACTGCGGAGACAGAAATAAACCATTATTGTGCAATATCACTCACATACGATTCAATATTTATCAGATAATATTATATAGCACAATAAATATCAAACTCTTTTTGATTGACTCGATATATTGTGTAATCCTTTAATATAACCTACAGACGGTCAATATGTTTGTGCAATATGCATTATTGTACAATATATTAACCATAATATTGAACGTCTAGGGACTGCTTAATTTTCATCTTTCTTGATCATACAATAACGGTAAAGTTCACACATTTTATCTGTTTTTGAAATATCTTCAGTCGTATCGAATATAATAGAGTAAAATGGTGTATTTTTAGAGCCAGAATAGAAATGAGCTCATTTTGTATTTTTGGACTTAAGTATTATATCAGGTCCTTTGGTTTACTTAACAATTCTTGTAAAATCGGATCGTATTTTGCTAATTATTCAACAATACTCAAAAAGTTTCCTGGGGAACATGGATCATTGCTATCTGCCTTTTTCTCTTTGGTCACGAAAGGCTAAATTACACGTTGAAAGTGTCAGAGTAACATCAAGGAGTCTAGAGAGTACTTAGCGCCAAAAACATTTTTCTTTCTTGATCATGGACTCTTGCACTTCATCTAGTGTTCCATGTAGCCACCATTGTTGATATGTAAGACAAGAATCAAGGTGAATTTTCGATGTCGCGTGTCATTCTATGGCGTCTACAATATGTTTCCAGGCGTCATAGCCTTTCATCCAAACATTTTGTATTTTTTTAGATGCCCGATTTGCGAATAACCAACATGGTTCACAATTCTCTTTCGTTTTTTACTCCTACTTAGAAATTTTCTAGAACTAGACATCTAACTTCCTTGATATCCAAAGTTCACAATTAACTTTACTTTGCCTCTATTTGCAGATTCAATAAAATTAAAACTACAAAAAATCAAAAATACAAATAACAAATTGTCATAACAATCAAACGAAGAATGCGTAGTAGAGCCCTCCATACTCCGTACGTAAAAAATAGAAATCCGAGATTCCTCTAACATCGCGCGTCGCTAGCCCGCGAGGGGCAACAAAAAAGGATTTTCTTGGTTAACAAAATGCGGGAATTCCCCGAGTATTACTAGCTCGCCCGCGCCACCAAAGTACCGCGACAAAAAATAAAACAACCAATGGATGCGTTCTAAAATTGATCGACATCCTTTTCTTATGAATGCGTTTAAATCTTAATAATTTATTTGAATTTGTATATGGTCTTTAGTTGTATCTAACTTTAATTGATTTTAAGTACTTATATAAAATTTATAATTTTTACTAAATTTTGTTAAAAATGTTAGGTTACTTCTGAGCTCGCGGCCTCTCGTCGAGTCGGGGGCCCGTGGCATTTTGCCAGCCCTGCCACCCTATAGTTACGCAACTGACACTAATTTTTGTGAATCGTTTATTAATCAAAACCGAAGGCATCCAAATTTTTTGTTCAATATTTTATTAAGTAACGAAGCTTCTTTCATCTGTGATGGTAAACGCTCTGAATAGTTAATTTAATAAAACATGTGTCCTAATCTAACGCGAATCGTTTAAATGTGTTTTACTGTGAAAACTTATTGCTAGTAATTTCAACTTTGAGACTGAACGACAATAATGTATAAGTTTTCCCTTTTTTTTGTTACAAAGCAAACTAAATTTATATTAAAACGTATCGAATTAATGGCTATAAAACTATTATATTTTATTTTTCCAGTAAAACCTTAACAAACTAATGCAACAAAACTGAATTAATTCTTTTGATTGAAATAAACACGACAATCGAAATAACAATTGGTTACGTTGCGAATTGTTAAGAAAATTTCCGACCTTTTCTGAATAGTTCTAACCTGTTTTCTGCGAAAATGCATTTTCATTTTGGATATATATTCCAAGGAAACTTTTTGTAAAAAAAAAGAATCGTTGGTTAAATTTATGAGTACTTTACTTATTATAAGTACTTTCCCTAACATCCTGTAGATGCACTTATACAGTGAATCTCTTTTAAGAACAAATGGTTTGCTATATTAAATCTTTCAAATATGTATATTATCATAGTTCACCGACATATAATACCAATGGCAATCTTTTATTTGGTAATTTAGTTTTAACACAAATGTCATATAAACAGCTTATTTGGAAACGACTTACCATAACTTACCATTCTTTATTCTATTAATTGAACAACAAAGGGAAACATATTTAAATGGTAACTGCACCATGTATATTAACATTTGTCCGAAAAGAGTGTCAGAACTTTAAAATGAGACACAATGATAGGCACAACTACAAGTGATAATCCGGTAATTTATGATTTATCTTGAAGATCAAATAATGGCATTACGTTTTGAAAATAATATCGTTCAAATATCCCCATCGTCTTTGTTTGGTGTGATGCATTCTGGAAACCAAATTTTAGATTACTTGAGTTTTTTTCGATATTTTCAGTAGTGCCTTGAATGTCTCGTTAAAGGTCAAAAACTATTCGAGGTTTATTTCTATAGAAGAAAGATTTCATGAACCTCACAAAAAATTATTCAAGGGTAGTTGACATTACAATTTCGCGAAATAACGTGTCCAGGAAACTTTTCGTACAATAAATCGATTGTCTGGTGAGATGTTAGATGTTTAGGCCAAATATATTCTAATAGCATATTCTTATAGCGCTCACCATTAACAGAAACATGATTTCCATCATTGTCTTCAAACCTACTAAAAACGGCAACAAATAGTGACTTTCTGAAGATGAAAAGATAACTCCAGAACCACATGAGGACTTTCATCGGCACACATAATGCAGTTATGTTTATTCACAAACCTATTAAGCCAGAAGTGTCTGGCGTCTTGGAAAGCCTGGCGAACTAAGCACGCGATGGAATATACCATACGCGCTGTTCACTCATTTTTTTTCCGTGATGAATGGACATATTATACTGAATACAGAAGTCAATAATATCTGTGATATGTTTTGTTGCTTGTTTGGATTCTATGAGCTCTTTCTATACACCTGTAATTGTTTCTGTCTAATTTGGGCTTCTTTATCTATTTCTGTAAATGTTTCTTGTCAACTTTACTCATCTCTGGCTGTGATGGAAACAGATAAATATTAAACAGAATTTCAGTTAAATTTCATTTATTGGATATTGCATCTTGTGAACAATTTTAATTAAAATTTCTGGTTTAGTAGCTTCAGTAAAATTATGTGCTCGCATGTGAACTGGTGAAAAAATAACATAAACTCTTTAGTTTTAAAATTAGAATAGAACATCGATCAGTCTAATAGAACAATCCTTATATCGGTAAGCATATACAGAAAGGGAAAGTACTTTCCTAAATTTAACCAACGCTTTTTCATATCATTTCAAAGAAAACAGTTTCTTACAACAAAGATCAAAAAAAAGAAGGATTCTCCAGAAAAAAACTTCAAAGTTATTAAATCGCAAATCGAAAAGACATAATAAGAATGAACATTTTAAGTAAATATGTGAAAAGAACATTTATTTGTTATTTAAGAGAAAAAAAAACTAAGGAACATTGTTAAAACATTTTCTTTTTAAATTAAGAATCATGCCCTACATGCCCCACGACTACGACAATTTCAAAATTGCGACAACAATAATTTCAGAGTTTCAGAGTGTGCATTTAAGTTCGATTTATAACCAAAAATACAGTCTGTACGCGAATATCGGGATATGCTTCTATTTACGGGAATCTCTTCAAAATTCCGAAGGAGCTAGGAGCAACATTTGTCCAGGTTCCTCAAAGACTTGTGTATAGGGGTAGTGTGGTTCCAAAATTTCAAGAATATGGGCGGCAGCGAGAGATCGGTCCTGAAGTCGAAGGACAATTTTTATTTGTTGAAGATTTTACAAGCACTCTTAGCCACTAAAACTGAAGGCAAAAATATGATGGTTTAATGCTCAATGAATGATTTAATGATCAAAATTAAAGGATTCCAAATTTTTTCAATCAATATTTTATCAGCCGACGAAGTTCTTTCACGAGGAATGGGATGGTCCATTTTGAAGAGTTAATATAATAAAATAGTTAATCATGTGCTTCTTAATGTGATGTGAATCATTTAAAACATATAGTGTGAAATTTTAGTAATAGCAATTTCAAGTTTAACATTAAACGACAATAATGTATAATTTTTCCTTTTATTGTAACAAAACAAACCAAATTTATATGGAATATTATGGAGTATGGAATAAATTATATAAATATTATATTTTCTTTTCAAATAACACCTCAAGACGCCTGTTTTCCACAGAAATTGTAGCATTTGGAATATAAGTTTTAGGGAAATGTTTTGTTCAAAAACTGTACAGAATTGTTGGTTATATTTACGAAAGAACTTTCTCTTACACTTTGTATTTTAGTCGCAATTCAATTTAGAGAGAAAAAAGTAAATATATATTTCCATACATGTTCCTGCTGGTGCAGTAGTTTAATTATAAAAAGATGAAATGACTCCAATAAACTGAAAAAAACAAGTATATGCACTTCATTACATAATACGCATGAGTTGCAGTATTAAATTCACTATTCGATAAAAAAAAATCAAACACCGTTACAACTCTCGACAATTCACTTATCTTTCCGAGCTGAAAATTGAAATGGCGGAGTTACGACGAATAAAAAGCAGATTTTGCACGAAAATTATGACGACCGGATCGGAAAGGCTGGCGCGTCGGTCGCTTGATTTAAACTTCACATCCGCCCTCGATATTTTACCCAGTCAATATGTATTAAATCATGGGAATATATCGGCCGGATAAAGCCTAGTTTACTGTCGATTTTCTTTCCCCCTCGGAAATCATTGCTCGCAGAAAAGATCGACCCATCGAGCGCAGTACATTAAACCTCTGTTGGAATTGGCCAGGACACTTGGCGGTGAATGGGTAGTTAGTTGGTTGGATAAATTTACGCTACTGTATTTCTTAGTTTCGTTTTGTATATTGCTTCTTATATCTCCTAAACCACCACAGGATAAAGAGAGGATTCTTTTTGGAAATATTTACATTGCTATAAATTTGTCAAGTTTGATTATGAACGAATATGATTTTTATTGTATTTACCTCTTTTATTGAAATATTCGAGAAAATTTATGTTAGAGTAGTCAAAACGAGAAAAATGAAATATAGTGAAATGTGTTTTATTTTGTGAAAAATATGCTGCTTTAAATTGATAAGAATGTTATTTGCATCAGTAAAAAATTTACGTTATTATGTTGATTAACATTGTGTTGTTTACTTTTAGGATACCTCTTTTCGTTTCTCATAAATGGAAGCTGGTTTCAGGAGTTAGGTTCTTGTTATTGGAATATTACAGGCTTACAGATTATTTTTTTTTAAATGGATTTACATTACGTTATTTTGTCTAAAAAATGAAATGCTGTGGTGCATTAAAAATATTACGGCGATGAAACTATGTTTAAAAAACTACGGGTAAAAATTTTTTAAAAGTAGTACAAGGAGTTTAGTGATGGGAGAGAAGCAGTTAAAGATGAATCTCGTTCAGAAAGACCTTCTACGTTAACCAATGAAGAAAACATTACCAAAATCAAGGAACTTGTATTGAGTAACCACCGATTAAATATTAGACACATTGTAGATATTACTTGAATGTTTTTTGGATCAATTCGCTCAATTTTCTTGTCTTATTCCGAAAACACTGAATTTTGTGAAACACATGAATGTTGAAAGATAAAATTATTGATGATTAGATACGGATCTATGTTTATGGTCAAGAAACTACTCAACAACTAAATGACTATCGTGCTAAAGAGGTATCCAAGTCGAAAAAAACAAATCAAAATCAGTCAAAATCAGCCAGCCGGTTAAAAGTCAAAGTCATGTTAATTGTTTTCTTCAATTACTCTGGTATTATTCAAAACGAGTTTCGCCCAACTGGTCAAAGAATTAATAAAATCATTTGCGTGAGTGCATTCGCTGAAAACATCCACAGGGTAGATGTACCGTTTGTAACCATTTCATTGTTACTATAGCATTTTATGGTTTGTTTTTCCTTTGGTTCTTAGATACGTAGATAACACTGTGACTACTTTCTTCCATTCGTTAAAATTATAGTTTCGTTAATTATTGAAAAAATATCTTGATCCGTGGTGTATCATAACAAATTTTAATTATTGGTAAGTAATTTAAGACACTGGTAAGTAAGATTTTGATATTTATTAGAAATTAAAATATTTTTGCAGTTATTCACTTATATACTATTAAACACAATAATTTAATAATTATTGTGTTTAATAATAAAATTTGTGTTGACTCTTAAATTTGTGTTGCTTCATAAAATTGAGGAATAGGAAAATCAGAGAATGGTTGGATGACAAGTGCATCGTTTTATGAATATTTTACAAACATCTTTTACCCATTTCTCCTGTAGAGTGAAATTCAATTACCAGTTATTGTATTTTTAGATGGCCATTTTTCTCATATGTCTATCCAACTGAATAAATTTTGCAAAGATAAACAAATCATCCTGTGTTATTTTCCTTCTCATTCTACGCATATTTTACAGCCAATAGACGTATTTTTTTTCCTTTGAAACAAAATGGAAAACTCTGATTCGAAATTGGCACATACAAAATAATGGTGGGAATGTTCCAAAAATATAATGTCCCCTCTTTCTTATCCAAACTTATTACCGAAGAAGAATTTACAAACGTCATTAAAAGTGGATTTGAAGCATGTGGTTTATTTCCATTTGATGCAAATGCAGTGAATTATACTTAGTGCATTGAAACAATAAAAGCTCAGAATAATCAGAGTACATCCAATGAATCAAATTTGCAAAAATCTGCACAAATCTTAACTCATCGAGAATATGTCGAAAGCAAAATAAATGCTGAACTTTTGCAACGTTTCAAAAATGTGAGAGTCACAGGTATTGGTTGGGAAACTGATGACAAGTATGAGACGTACGATTTATGGATCAAGACTGTAGAATATAAAACAGATCAGGCAAATGAATCACCATTATTACCTTTTCTTCCCACAGTATCTGAAATCCTTCTCCTTCGACTTCCAACAATAATAATAATGACATTGAATTTTCGTTTCCTGAGTTTCTTATGCCTAACGTTCATGAATGTGAGTATGAATGAAAAACATGATGAAAATTTAATCTTTTAATATTGATCTTTTTTTTTAATTTTCTATTCTTTGATTATTTTATAAGATTTTGAATCATGTTTTAAATTTGATTATTTTTTTTGCCTTTTTTTTAGTGGAAGAACTTGAAAGGAACCTTTCAAGTCTCGCAATCCCGACCAAAATTCTACCTTTGAAATACCTCTTTTCATTGAATGGACACACTGTTGGAGCAGTTATTCCCTCTAGTGATGAAACTACTCAATCATCTGTATGATTGAAGTGATAGAAGAACCTTAAGTTAATAATGTTAATGGTGAATTAATAACCATTTTAATACTATTACAATGCGTCGAATGTCATTAGATGAAGTTTTTGACGAGCTTGTTATGTGGCCGAAGAAAAAGATCACAAAGCGAAAACGTCAAGTAAAACATTTCCCTTCAGTAATAAGGGCTGAATAGTGGATATCAATAATGAAAGCTAAAGATAAAGAAAAAAAATGATAAAGAGGGCACTCGTAGTTCGAGTATCAGCCACACGATGCGTTGAACCATCAAGCGTCCAACGTTCGAAGGTGTTCGTCATATATATAATACAATTATATTGCTAGTAAGGTCTGGAGATCGGCGAAATCATTACGGTGCGGATATATCTGCGTCTGTTTCTCTCGTTACTACTTTGAGTCTTATGCGCATGTCCGAGAATTGAGCATGCATATAGACATGCGTTAGTTTGCATATGTTTATATTTTTTGGCTCACGTTTATTTTCCCACAACGCTTGTCAATTCCCCATGGCTAGAGTTGCCAGATTTTCGCACAACGGGTCGAGTAGTAGAAAAAGAGATATAAGCAGACGATTGCTGTCTCACATACTCCATGACACCTCCACTTACAGATATTAGCAATATAGTAGTATTATATATATGGTGTTTGTAGCATCGTGTGGTGCCGGCTCAACACGAATATTGGATGCTCAACAGTGGGCACTCGTAGTTCGAGTATCAGCCACACGATGCGTGGAACTATTAAGCGTCCAACGTTGGAAGTATTCGTGCATCGTGTGGCGTCGGTTTACTCCTACTGCGCCGACCACGACGCTAACCGGCTGGAAGCTGCTGAGAATCACACGCTAAAGGCCAATAAAAAAAGGAACCACTGGAGTTCCTTAAGGACACCACTGGAGATATAGAGAAAGAACCACCATATTGCTCAGGATTCGAGACTTTGATGTAAATATAAATATTTTAGAAGACACATGATTTTATAGTAAGAAAAATGGACTGAAAACTTTAAACGTGTTTTTCTCAAAACGACTTTTTTTAAACTGGTCGCATCGATAAACCGAGCAATTATCAACCGATTTTCAACTTTTTTTGGTTTTATTTTTATAATAAAATGTTTGTTTTATTATAAAAAAATCCCGAAAATTGCTTACTTTTTCGGCCGTCACAGTCGCTATCCCCCTTAAATATTTTGTTCGACTTTATTTAATTCACTATCGCACACCGCAATAATTATTCGTCTGTTTTTCGCTAAAAATCAAACAAATACCGTTCCACAAATATCATTCTAATTAGATGAAACCATGTGATTTTTTCCTGCTCCCTGGAAGAAACCACTTCGTGGACGCTGTTTTAAGTCCATGAAAGCTGGTTTGTTGGTGGCTTTGAAAGAAATCGGGAGAAACAGTATTTTGAAGACAAAAAAATCGAACGAATAAGTTTATTACAGTAAGAGGGGCCCGCGGGAGTTTGCTAGTCTCCTACCGGGCGCCTCCACAGGTGGCGGATAGTGGAATGCTCACCAGATATGGTGGGTACTGGGGAAATAAAATACCCAGGGCGGACCAAAACTAGCACCAAAGGGTACGACGGTTCCACATGTTAGTGGCGGTACCCAACAGCGTCTGTTTCACATGTTAGTGGCGGCTGAATAAATATCCTCTATGGATAACAACCGTAGTTGTAACTTGGAGCTTGCTCCACTTAAGGTTGATAACCTTCGACAGTCAGATATGGAAAGGTCTTTTAGGAAAAAATTTCCACCGTCCAACCCCTCGAGGAAGGAGAAGACTACATCGGATTCGGTGGGTAGTCACCTAGAAGGCAAGAATGAATCGGAGCATTCGAAGTCACATGTATTCGGAATCAAACATAAGCATATTAACTACATCGCAACACATAACATAAATTCTCTACTGAAAACCGGAAAACTCAAGAACTTCACAGATGAATTAGACAGGCAAAACATTTTACTAGCAGGGCTCCAAGAAATGAGAAATTCAACAGAAGATCCGTTTGAATCACAAGGATATAGAATTTACAATGGGAGGCCAGGACAAAGAGTCATGAAGCAATGCCCCCAATTTGGTACAGGATTTATAGTAAATTTGAAAATCATAGATTCCATAATTGAGTTTAAAGCCATTTCACCGATAATTGCAACTATAACTTTGCAAACCACAAACAAATTTTACACCATCATAAATGCCCATGCCCCCACTAATGAAAAAAACTTCCTAACAAAAACTATGCAAGAAGTAGATAATTTCTGGGATCTCCTTGATCAGACAATGAATAAAGTAAATATGAATCATGTCAAGATCCTTATAGGGGACTTTAACGCTCAATTGGGAAAAGAAAGGAAGTATCGGGATGTAGTTGGAAAGTGGGCTCCTCATAGATATACTAATAGAAATGGCCAAAGAATCATCGAAATTTGTAGAACGCATGGACTCATCTCCAAGTCTACATATTTTAAAAGAAAACCAAATAAACTCAAAACTTGGAAACATCCTGACTGGACAAAAGGGAAATGGCAGCTGGACCACGTATGCATGGACAAGTTCTTTCACAAGGAAATCCACAATGTCAAAGTTCTAAGAGGAACGGACACCGGCTCAGATCATTACTTAATAAAAATCAAGATTAAATTTACCCCTTTAAGAAGGAAGAGACAAAACACAGAGGGGGAGAAAAGGACATACGACCCTCATCAGTTAATCCAGAATGACCAATACCAGAAAAGAACAGGAGCCACAAGACTAACAGACAATTTAGAAGAACTAATACCAATTCTTAAACAGAATGCAAAAGATCTAGCCCCATTAAATCCGCGGAAGAGACATGCCTGGTGGAACTCTGATTGTGACAAAATGCATGAGGAGAGACATCAAGCTTGGTTGAAATTTCAAACTCACAAAACAGAAGAAAACGCCACTAACCTCAAGAATGTCAGAAAAGAATTCACCAAAATCATTAAAAAAATTAAGCGACAGTATCAAAATGATTTAATAAACTCAATAGAGGAAAATTATTATAAAACAAATTCGTGAGATTATTACAAGGCCTTTGATAAACAATTGCAAAAATACAACCCCCCTACATTATTGTTGAAAAATATGGATGGAAAAACAGCACATAATAATAAGGAAAATGCAGAGATCATGGCAGAAGCATTTAACAAGCTCTTGAACTGTGATAAACCTGAGGAACTTTTATCTATTGATACACAGACCCCTATAAAAACTAAACCGGAAAATATAAACCCACCTACAGCAAAAGAAGTTGAAACAGCACTTAAGGAAATGAAAAACTACAAAGCATGTGGTGAAGACCAGGTTTTTGCAGAGATGTGGAAATACGCCGGAAGTACAATCCAGACCTCCCTCCATATGATATTAAATAAGGTTTGGATATCAGAAAAGTTCCCGGAACAATGGACAACAGCTATAATCAACCCACTTCATAAGAAAGGTGATAGAAGTAATCCAGACAACTACAGAGGTATTTCCTTACTAGACGGCACATATAAGATTTTCTCTAAGATACTATATAATCGGATTAAACAACAACTAGATCAAGAGCTAGGTGAATACCAAGGAGGCTTCAGACCCTGGAGAAGCTGCACAGAACAAATAATTACTTTGAAGCTAGTCATGGCATATTATAGAAAACGAAACAACCCCCTTTGGATAACGTTTATAGATTTCAGGAAAGCATACGACTCCATCCACAGACCATCATTATTAAAAATTTTAAGACATTTTGGACTTCACCCAAAACTGATCAAATTGATAGAACTTACTCTAACTAATACAATTTCTAAAATTAAGTTCAGGGGAGAACTTTCTGAACCATTCTTGGTAAAAACTGGTTTGAGACAGGGTGACGGATTATCACCTCTTCTTTTTAACTGTGCACTGGAGTATATAATGAGAGAATGGTACAAGAACAACCCAAAAAATATAAAAATTGGAACCAAAAAGGACAACATACATTTGAATTGTCTAGGGTTTGCTGATGACCTAGCTCTTCTGGCCAATAACATTCAGGAAACAAAACAACAAATAAAATCTTTACAGGAAATAGCTCAGAATATTGGTTTGAAAATTTCATTTGAAAAAACAGAAATCATGTCAACTCAACTTCCATTAGTAAACAAAATTGAACTGGGTAGCCAAGAGATAAAAATTGTGGAAAGATTTAAATATTTAGGTGAAATAATCACATACAATTTGAATGAAAAACCAGCATGGCAAAGTAGAATAGATAGACTGGTTAGAGCACAGCATGTGACCAAGAACACATACAACAAAAGATGTCTCTCAATAGCAACCAAATTAAAACACTACAAAACGGTCACTCAACCTCAAGTTACATATGCATGTGAAACCATATTCAAAACAACAAACACCGTTGCAATAGATGGAATACTAAAGACAGAGAGGAGAATAGTGAGAACTTGTTTGAATAAAAATTATCAAGTAAATGGAGTCTGGAGACTGGCTCCCAATGAAACCGTCTATAAGGAAATAGAACCAGTGACGAGCACTATGAGAAAGAAGCGAATATCTTTCTTGGGGCATCTAGTAAGGACACCGGAAAGTAGAAACAGTAGGAGAATAATAGAGAAATTTTGGAATAGTAAGAGCAATATTAGATGGATCACAGAACTTAAGGAAGACATGAGAGAGTTGCACATCACAATGGAAGATTTAAGGTGCAAGTCAGATGCACTTAAGATATTGCAGGACAAGCACACAGCACTACAGGCAAGGATCAACAGACAGAGGACAGGAAGAGTGATTCCGGAGGAGGAAAGGAAATTACGATCAGAGTGGATGAAGAAGTATTGGGCTGAGAAGAGAAAAAAGGACCTGAACCATAACTTGACTAGAGTGGTCCTATGCAGACCATAAAGTTAAAATAAAAAAACAGTAAGAGGGGATTACGTCAAAGGAGACAAAGTAAATTCGAAAGAATAACTTTGTATTTAATTTAAAACGTCATCTTCTAGATCATAGTAGTCTATTATAGATTACTTTCTTCATCTTTTAATATTAATCACCATAAATATATAATCACCATTGTTCAAAAGGGGCACTATTATTTCTTCCTAAGTCTAATAATAATCTTAAATCATTTTTAATAATAACAATATATTATAAAAATTAGAAAATTTAACATAAACATTATATTTCCTCATTAACTGCCTGAAAGAGGCACAACACATTAGAAACTTATAGATAGTTCTTCAGTTAAAAATAAATATTTCCACTGGAAGCACACTACAACAAGAAAATCAAGCATTCCGCTGACTTTTCCTTATAATTAGTCATCTCATTTGATATATTACCCCATCACAAGTCATTCTAGTTTTGTGAGGGTTTTCTTGGGAGTTCTTCCGACTGTTGAAATATGGATGGAAGCTAATTATCTATTTTAGTGCTAGTTAATAGGATATATACTTGAGGTGTATTTTTGATTTTTAACCTATGCAGTATGATTTTAAATTAGACTAATGATATTCGTCAGATTTTCAGACGAATCCGACATAAGCGTTCGTGTAGAAAATCATATAAAAAAGAACTATCTTTGGGATAAAATGTTCAAACTTAATGAAAAACTTAAGTATAATGCATTGCTGGAAAATTACCTGCACTAGGAATAAAAGCACATGGTCTTAATGAGCAAAATTAATGGAGAAAATGATTTTCGCCAAAATAATGCGAGAGTTTTGTTAAGTTGTATTTGTATATATGATTTGTTAATTAATGCATGAACTGAAAAAAATATAAATCAAAAATAAAGTTTAATGATAAATGAATTTTGTTAGTTGAAGATGGCCCTAAAAACTAGTATATTGTTATATTAGGTAATAGAAAATGTTTCTAGTTTTTAAATTTCGATTATGTAGGGTCGTTATTATGTATCGAAATGACCAAATATCTCGAGAATGCTTTGAGATTTCTTAATGAAATTTTATACACAAACATCAGAAAATGTTGGCCACTTTCTGGGTATATTTTTTTTTCTTGTAGCATATTTGAAATCCAAGGCTAACTTGATTTTTTTAAAATGACAACAATACTTGAATTTGGCATTATTGGAAAGAGCATTTTTTCCGAATTCAACGAAGTAAATATTGTATGGTTTTTTTTTAAATATATTTTTAAAAATTGATAAAAGGTGTTTCGGTCTGTTTTAGGGTAAACATGTCTTTAATTTAGTAGTCTATAAAAGAATAGATGACAGATGAAGTATTTGATTACACTTGATAAATGACGAAAATTCGCTGAATGTTTTAATTGATGTAGTAGAAAATGGTAAAGTTTCCGTGCAACCTTACTATTGTCTACTACATCAATTAAAACATTTTACTAAGTTTCGTCATTAGTTTTTGCTTTTTGTCTTTTTAATTTTGAACGATTTTTAATGCAGCCTGTATCATTGAATCTTTTCACCGTTTTTGAAACTGTTGACTTAGTAATGGTTTTATTCGGATGTACTTCATTAAATACTCGACAAATTTTAGTATAACTGCGTTTTCTGTCACCTTATCCAGCAATTGTTAGTATTTCAAATCCTCATATTTCAATTAAATATATATTAATTTCATATATAAAAATTAAAAGAAATTTGAAATTTTCAAACTGACGTTAACAGTTGTCAAGGATAACACAGGGGACCAATTTTGTTCACTTGGATCTGTGATTTGTTTTTGACTAATTTTTCATCTCTGAATTCAAAAATATTCACAGTTTTTCTCTATCACTTCAAGGTCTTAAGCTACAGCATACCCCTCATTTTACCTTAAAAGTGTACATACGCAAGGAAATAAGGTGAGATCTGACCAAATAGATTAGAATATTTTATTCATACAGAGGTTAACATATTATTAAAAGTTAAATTGTGTTTATACAAAAAATAAATAAAATATATTATGGTAAAAATTTCTTCTTATAGCTTTTCCTGGAGTGTTCAGTTTGTGGACATAACAGTAGTCAGCCATCATACTGACATCCCATCTACCTTGATACCGCGCTTCCATAACCTTTAGATCTTGGTGGAATCGCTCGCCCTGTTCATCACTAACAGCACCAAGATTTTCTGGAAAGTTAGCAAGATGACTATGTAAGAAATGCAGTTTAATGCTCATGTTGCAACCAAGCTTTTTAAAGCTCTCCAAGAGTTGTTGAACAATTTCGATGTAATTCGGGGCTCGTGTATTTCCAAGAAAGTCTTTAACAATATTTTTAAAAGCCAACCAAGCATTCCTTTCAAGTTCGGTCATTGTTTCAGTGAAATTTTCATCTTTAACGAGTTGCCGAATCTGTGGACCATCAAACACACCAGCCTTTATCTTTTCATATGACAGGCTAGGGAATGCCGATATGATATACTTAAAGCAGTCTCCTTCAATTGACAAAGCCTTAACAAATTGCTTCATGAGATCTAGTTTTGTATGCAAAGGCGGAAATACAATGTTTTTTCTGTCGACAAGTGGCTGATTTAA
The DNA here is from genome assembly GCA_031761425.1 of Cosmopolites sordidus. Lineage (NCBI taxonomy): Eukaryota > Metazoa > Arthropoda > Insecta > Coleoptera > Curculionidae > Cosmopolites > Cosmopolites sordidus. Next base: position 169,701 of record JARFXV010000708.1, on the reverse strand, counting down.
AATATTTGGATCATCAGGTCTTAGGTCAGATCTTGGCGGTCAGTTCGATTGCATTCAATGCTTCTCACGAGCTCGGCTGTCCCACATACACAAAAAACAGGGATACTTGGTATATTGCAACAATTAATGACTTTTTTTATGTCGCCATATGCTTCACGCAAAGAAACTGAATGACCTTTTGGGACAGAACCGTATAAATTTCCATTATGTAGGAGAACACACTTCAAGCTACGCTTTGAGCTATCTATAAACAATCGCCATTCAGTTGCGTTATAGCTAGAAATGGCCAATTATTTCATTAAACCTTCTACGTTCTGGCAATATACAAATCCGTCATTATTTCTAAAGTACTGCCTAAATTCACTTTCTCTGGATCCATAGTAGGTGCCTTTAGCTCCTTTGTCAAGCAATTTTTTTTCATGCAGTTTTGATGTTAATAATTCCGATGCTATTTCTCATGCGTGGTTACGCATGAGATGACCGAACTAGTTTTGGATGACGCAACGTCACTCACGCCCCCACTCCTAGGTCGAAGAAGGTTCGCCGGTAGGAGAGCAGTGGTGACTTCTGTGATTCGCCAAGCTTAGTCGGATGCGCAACAACTGTAGAGAAAAAAACTTGACGTGATAGAAAAAATTAAATAAAGTTTTGGAATTAGCATGTCAATTTACGTATAAAACAGCTTAAATATCGAACTCAACAGAAATTATTTTTCAAATTGTTCCCTAGTGTAATAAAATACTTCATCGGTCCTCCATTGTTTCATAGCCTACTAAATGAAAAATATATTTAACCTAAAACAGACCGAAACAGATTTTAGTAATTTTAGTAAGTCTATTTTGAAAAAAATGCCAAATTTAAAATGAAATTATTCGCCGTCTAGTTTTTTAGAAAAATTATATTTTCAACTGTTCTTATACACAGTCTCCTATGGTAGAATGATTTTCGCCATGGATTTTTCTATTTTTTCAATATTAATCTTCTAGCTTTATAGAATAAACATATCACATGATAAAGTTTAATATTTGCAGAATGTTATTATATATGAATAATATCGGGTTACCGGTATAATTATTTAAATAATCGAAGTCCAACTTTGTTTACAACTTTCGATTATTAATAACCAAACACTCGACTTAAAGTCTAGCAACATCGTGCAACCAGGTGGAAAAAAAGAGATAGAGCTATAGATATAAAAGAATACTATGTATGATATTTCTGAATTTGAGGTTAAAAAAGTTATTTTTCTTACAGAATTTGCTTTGTCTTTAGAATGTATATTTTTTAATATAATTTTTTTATCTTGTAGCGTAAAAATTCTCATAATATACATACATACACCTCATTCACACAATATACATACATACATACATGTGGAACATACAACAACCTGCGTCTCCGCCTAAATGAGCATTTTGTTGATTGTTTGACCACCCATCCCTTTAATTGGAGGGCACATGTTTTGTCTTTTGATCTTTAGACTCTTCAGGGAATAGAAAGACCCCATCCACAGTCAACAACCCATACTTTTCGCTGAATTCCCGTCGTATGGCGTCAAGAGACGAAACATGTGCCCTTCAATGGAAGGGATGGATGGGGCCCGTAAATTGTTGGTATCCTACAAGAAACACCTAAAGGTTCTCGAGAGGACAAAGCAACGTCATCTATGACAAATAATGGGGATCAGATGATACCATTAAAAATAAAATATAAAAGTTCTCAGTGGGGCAAACTGTTTGTTAATAGAAGTTTTCGTGGGGAGAGGGCGCCTACGTTAGGCGGGGCATTTGGCCAGGTTACACGATCATCGTCTAGAAAACTGTATGTTAGATGGTAAACTAATCACAGGTGAACGCATGTAAGATGTTTAGATACTTCGATACAAGGATGGTGTCCATGGAACATTAAAGAGCGTTAATCCTAGTCATCAATGGAAGTTAACTGCCTCTAACAGAATCCAATGGAGACAACTAGTTCGTCAGTATCAAAGGCCGAGGCCTAGAGATAGATACATTCCGCCTGCTGGGTAGTTCGAACTAGAATAGATCTCTTCAGCCACAGAAGCTAAATGTCCGCCAATCTTGAATGAATGTGAATACTATATATAATAAAATACTAATACTAATACTAATATATGTGAAACTCGGAGTATTAGTACATATAGAGTATTCGGCTATATATGTATGTACATTTTGTAATTATTTCTAAGTATAAACAAAAGGCTTTCTAAAAATAAAGATTAATAATCTAATAAAAAATGAATCAATGCATTAATTCGTATTCATTTCGCAAAAAGTGTCTTCAACCGCTAGGAAAAATGGAAAACGATATTCCCCGTCACTGGGATCGACATTTGCATAATTCCGACCAATTTAAAATTCACCTTTTAAATTTTAATTAAAAAGGACCGGGGATCAACCGACCGTATACCAGATAACGCCAAAAACAAAGTCACCGCGCAAAAATATGAACACGGCACAAAACAAAGACCAGCAAAGGCAACGAGTTGCTAATTAAAAATATCATTAGGAGAAACGAAAGGCATTTCGTTTGGTTGAACGTGAAAGAGTTCGGGTATTTTCGTCATCCTTTTCGTTGACCGTGGGGAAGAGGGGGAGATGTTACTTAAAGAGCTGTGTATTCAGTTCATTCATTAACAGATATAATAACGTTGTTTTGTTTGAAATCTACGACCACGATTTTAAGATTTGCATTTAATTATCTTGAAAGAATATCATCTTGAAATATACAAGGTGCGTCTTATGGAAAACAGAATTTTTTTGAAAAAAAAATCTCCTTGCGCGTCAATACAAGATTTTGCAGGGTCAATTAGGTTGACGAATGAATTTTTGAACTCAGCCAAAAATATGTCCGGAATTACGGTCGACGCCTTTTGAATGGCTTCAATGTCGACATAAAGCTGTCCTTTCATCGACAAATGAAGTTATACGAAGAGGCAGAAGTTGCAGGGTGCTAAATCAGGCGAGTATGGTGAATTATTGATGGTTAAAATGCAATTTTTGGTAAAAAAATCAGTGATAAGCGTCGAGTGATGGGACGGTGCATTATCGTGCAACAAGCGCCAGCTGATTGTTGACGGTATTGTGGCCGCACACGACGAATACGCGACAACAGATGCTTCATAACCTCCAGATAAAACACATCATTCATCGTTTGACCGGGTGGAACTTCCAGTATATTTTTTTAGAAAGTTTAGAAACAAATTAACATTGTTTTGATTTTTGACTTATCGAGATGGCTTTTCTACGGATTTGGCTCGCTCGGGTGTTACCATTCGGCACTTTAATACTTGTTTTCTGGATCATATTTAAAACACCACGTCTCATCATCAGTGAAAATGCTGTACTTGAAGTTTTCGTTCTTTTTCGACTCTGTAATCAAGTCCTTGAAATGTTCGATTCGGAGCAATTTTGGGGGGTAAGTCAATTTGTATGGAACAAAGCGAGCAAAAACCTTCCAAAGTCCCATATGATTGGTCAAAATGCGATGAATTGATTCGTTGGACATATTCAATTCCATTTCCATGTATCGCAACGAAGATTTTAGCTGATTATTTATAAATTCACGTACAATTTCAATATTAGTTGAACTGGAATTTTTCGAATTATAATGTTCGTCATCCTTGATGTCCTCACAACCTTCTTTGAATCTTTTAAACTACTCGTGGACTCGGGATAAACAATCCTCATCATACACTTATACCATTAATTGAAACGTTTCGGTGGATGTTTTACCAAGTTTAAAACTGAAGCTCTTTGTTCGATATTCATTTTTCGATCGATGGTATAAACACACTGAGACTTTAAGCGCGATAACTTGGCTTTTAATGAGCCGCATGTCATGAAATTTTGTCAGAAAGACAGTGTATCATTCCAACGCTTACTCCCGTTAAAAGATGGGGCTACTAGAAATAGCTATTATTAAAAAGTCCTGTTTTCCGTGATACGCACCTTGTATAATTCAGAAATATGAATTAAAGTTAAAAATATATATATATTTTTTTTGGGTTTATTGAAATTAGTGAATATTTTTACCACAAAAAATTTTATGAATTATTTCGGTCTACGATCGATATATTCGGTCTTGATTCCATGGAGCACTACAAGGGTCGTTTGAAATCTTCTCGACTTGACATAGAGATGGCGCAAGTATGACCAGATGAGTATGATATTTGTGAAATATAAGTCGTTAGGTGGCGTGTGAAGATGTTTCAGATAAGTGCACTTAATTACTTAGCCGTGATGATCGAGCAAAGCAAACATGTTTGGTATTTTTTGAAAAATTGATACAATTTAAGTTCAAGCTGGCTTTTACTCTACTTTAGGGATTGGAAAAATTGGCTTCTGAAGTTGATTGTAGATCTATTGAAGAACATATTGATAGACCGTGTTCACTACATTTTGGGTATGAAAACGCTTTCTGCTCGATGGGTGTTGCGTTTATTAATACATTCATTACCCATCGGTTTTTATAGGCACATTTTGGATGCATATCTGTGCGTCCTGGGCACTGAATGTGTTGACAGTCGACAAAAGATGTTCAAATGAACACTTCTAAAGAGTATTTAGACTTATTTCAATGCGGTTTTCTTCAGTTTTTTCGACATTTTCTAACAGTAGATTAAATATGGACTTATCATTACATATTAGTCATCTTTACAGTTTTTTGCGATTTGCGTGGTGTAGTGTTTGACTACCGGCTAAAAGGCAGGACCATCATCGACGGATTTGGCTCCCAGTAATTACATCTTTTCCCCAAACTTGAAGAAGTTGAATAGTTCGCTGGACGAAGATTCACGTCAAATGATGGGAGTTGAGACAATTGCTTATTAGCTCGTTGTGCAGCAAAAAAAAACAAACCATTGTACACCCATATACTACCAAATACTACACGCAAAGAATTAATTTCTATTGGTGCAAGTCTGCTATTAAATATATCAAAACGCTTTCAAAATAAAGGGTCTTTCAAATTGGGCGGTTTTTTTTTTAATTCTGGAATAAAACATATAATTTGCGTTGATTTCAATTTTTTTTTTATTGATAATGGAAGCATTATTAATTATTAATTATTGTATGACATCAGAACAGACAGGAAAGACAGTATCTGACAAATCATCACCTCTTGCCCGCTTCACTCTTGCGTCCACTTTTTTGTCAAAATTTTGACAACTCGGGCCAATTTTGGCCTACCCAAAACTATCACCAATATATATCTAGTATATTGTGACAGGAAAATACACCTTTGTACATCCAAACCCAAAGATTTTTTTTTATGTAATTATACTCTTAAATATATTAAAGCGCTTTGGATATATATATATATATATATATATATATATATATATATATATATATATATATATATATATATATATATATATATAGGATGGACTCGAACAAACGAAATGCATTTCCCGATATAGACATAATTTCCTAGAGAAGCAAATCCAAAGCAGACAAAATCTTTGTTACAGTTTGTCATTCATCCTGTTCAGTTTGAGTCTTATTTTTTATATAATAAGCTTCTTTTGGAACGCTTTTTCGAAATATATCTTACAATCTGAAATTTCATTTCTGACATTTTAGAATAAATCATTTCTGATGAACATACTCAGAGAAGACTAGCAACACAAAAAAAACGCGGTAAACTTGTCCAATCAGATTGGAACCAAATAATCAAATGCTTTTTATAAGACTCATATTCCAAAGATCAGAATAGTTGTGTAGAAAACATCGTTGGCAAGAAACTACGAAATAAAACCGCAGGGACATAATTAACAAATCAAAATATAAATAATGACTGAATGCGACTAATAAATAAAATAAAAACAATGTAAAATGTTCATCTGTATGTGTAGGAACGTATAGAGAAGAACATATTGAAGAATTAAAACCAATTAGAAATAATAAACATCTTCTTGCACTAGAAGTTTAAAACTTACCTTTATATTGACTAGTCCCATTTTATTCATCAACACTTACAATAGCAATACGATCATACAATACGAGATAGAATACGATAGCGATACGATAGCAATAACGTTAGCAATACGATACCTCATAATGTAAATGTGTATGTTCTTTCAAAACTTTTTTATATTGATCGAGTTAGCCATCAGATTTGCCTGCAGAAAGTATCGTTTTTTAAAGCACTAAGAAATATCCTAAACGTCAAATAGTTCGAACTGAAATTATGCACCTAGTAAAAGCTTTTTGGATCAGATAAAGTCGTGTTAAAATATCGGACTTTGTAACGTTGGTTTGCAACCGCAGACAATGCTTTTCACTAAAACTTTCCTAATATAAAAACTCGATAGACAGTACAGCTCAACTTTTCGAAGTACATTTAAGTCGACGTCCGACGCCAAAAATCTTTTTAGTTTTCGCTTTCCACGAACTCGTTCAGTCCCCGACAACTTTCCAGACAACAGCGACACAGCACGAGCATCGATTATCATGAAACTGAATGGAAATATATAAAACCACGCGCAAAATTTTAAATAAACGAGATTCTGAGAGGGAAGACATGCGAAGACATGGCTAAGTCGATTGGTGTGCCAGAGTGGGAATGCGATCGATAAAATGGGAAAAATCAAATATAACTAAACTCCTCTTAGTATCAGTTATATGATTCACGGTATATCAATAATAAGAAATTAAATCAGATCTATTGGTCAGTTGAAAATAAATAATAATAATAAAGCAATGAGACTGGTGGCGTAGCGTTCGATCTGGCAATACTGTTGACTTCCCCTTTAGAGAGATTACAAGGCAGCAGCTAATGCGTGTTCAGTAATAGTTTGAACTCCTCAGATTCACATAGTGGTCCGTGTCAATTCTTCTCTCGAACGGGATTTTTCTAATGTGTTATGAAGATGAGTGACAACAATTTCGAGCAACGGTGCACTATCAAGGTTTGTTTCAGACTTGGGCCCAGTGCGACGAAAACGTTTGCAAAACTTCAATAGACCTATGGAAATCTTCAATGGACCTATTTGTCAAGGGTCCATGTTTTTCGGTATAGCCTGTACAAAACTAAAACCGTTGCACGTCATCGATAACGGTATTAAAGAACAGCAGAAATACTACTACATAAATTAAATAATAATAATCAAAAGGAATGTATTCAATAAATTTAAAATTTAGAGCTGGATTCGGTTGATAGTATATGCGACGTGGTCAAGTTTAATTTTCGTGTTGATATTGACACGTTTGGAGGTTATTCCATTTGTATCTGAGCGTTTAACTTTAATTTTTTACCTTACAATTGAAAACAGTTCTTTTAAGAACTACCACAGTGATATAATTGTCAAAGTCGCGCCTGTAAAATGCCAAATTATTTAAATAGTCGTCAAGAGTTTGTAGCATCTCTGATACACTATTTTAAGCAATAACAAGTCAATAATGGTTTATTGTTACCCTTTGCGGCTGTTAGAGAGGTATGTTAAATTAATTGCTAATAATTTGATATGTTCAGTTTAAGTCATATATATTATAGAAAATATAATATTTTTTTAGCGTGTTGCAGCAGCCTCAAGGTTGAGTATGTCCACTGTTTTAAAATCATCTAGAAAGCATAATTTTACTAAAAGGGTTACCAATACTGCAAATTTGGATACAAGTTCTATTCATGACACCATTTATATCATGTATGAACACAGTAAGTATTAGCAACCAAGAATTGTAAAAAAAATGTGTAATGTAACTGAGGTAGCTGATACTTGATGCAAATTCATTTTAAATAAATAAGCAATAAAATTTTAAATATAATGGAAATTTTTAGATATTAATCTTTGCTTATTTAATTTCAGAAAAGACTGTTCTTAAACCCATACGTAGTTTATACGTAGGACTCACAGTTTAATTTTCATTTTCAGGACAACATGTAACTTTCAATTTGTTACATGAGCAATTAAAAGAGAAACAACTGTTCGATGAATGCCGTATGTTATTGTGCAATATATTAAAAGAAGTAGGTTTTAAATGGTTAAAAAATTTTCGAATACGAGGGCTTCTGGAGTTTCCTAATGTTGCCCTAAAATGTATAGATTTTTGAGAGGTTATATGAAGGAAAGAAAAATAACTTTGATCAAGAAAAAATAATCAAGCTTACATAAAATGAAATAATGAAATGCTATGATAAAGAGCATATACTTGATTGAAAATAACTGATTATATTAATGAAAATATAAATGCATGCACATATTTCAATGTTTTTTCTATTTTATACTTGCATATTATATATCAATAAATGTCATTGGTAATTATATAATCTTTTTATTTTAATAACCATTCAAATATTAAAAAATATTGATGGTTTTGGAACGAAGCATTTTACATATGTTAAATCTATTTAAAGGTACTAAATGGACGACACTTGCAAGACTTTCAACTTTTATTATAATTTTGTTATTTACTTTGTAATTTGCATTTAATTTAGAGTTGATTTTTTAAATTGTTGTTAAACTTAAATTGTAAAAATGATTCGCTAAAGTAAGGTTATGATGTTTAATCGCAATCTGGCAATTGGGGAGCCGAAATATTGATCACGTGCTTAATGATGTGCAATGGTTTTAATTTTGTACGAGCTATAGTTTAAAATATTTTTAGAAGGTCGAGACTCGATCGAAAATGAACATCTGGTATAAGACTTGAGTCCTTCTGACTTTTTCCCTTTTTTCAAGATGGATGAAGCACGTTAAAGGACATTTTAGGGCATTGAAAAGGTCGTAACCGATAGACAGCGGTTTAATCTGCTGGTCGTGGTTACGGTTTTCTGGGATTCTTGTTTTGTATTGGTTATAGTGTATCTGACAAAACCCAGGACCGTGAAAGGAAGAAAATTGCGCTTGCACTAATGGAGAAATTGAAATGTGCTATTTAGGTTAAACGTCCACGACTGGCCAAAAAGAAAGTGCTGTTTTACCAAGATAATTCACCTACATACATGTCTCAGATTGTTGATGCAAAACTACGTGAAGGTTTCCACACACGCCTTATTAATCCGATTTAGCTCTCGGAGATTACTTCCCTGTTCTCACACCTAAAGAAATGATTTAGCGTATATTTTTATTTATTCGTATGGCATCATGCAGCATATAAACATACAGTACAACAAGTGTATACAAAAAAAAATAGTAAAAAAGAAGAAAAGAAAACAAACAGTGAACCGAAATCACCCAGAAGAACTAAACATTAATATCCAGGTTTCCGATCCATTCAATCGCTGCAATGTCGGCCTTCATGAAATCGCTCCAGCTGCCCTGACAAGATCATAGGGGGCACTCTCCACTAATATATCTGATGGATTGTTTCAATCTCTCAAACTATTCCCGCTCTTGGTGATTTTCAATATTTCTGCAATTTTGGTTCCAGAGATCTCTTACTTTGGTGTTTGATTTGACAAGCTGTTCAGCATACAGTAGTGGTGGGTTTCTTGATGGAAGTCTATTTTGTCACAAGATAGGTATATCGTGATGAATGGATAGTTCTCTTGTATAATGCTGTATTCTCTGAGCAGAGACTCGGTTCAACGAATCGGAGGTAGGTAGATATTACTTAGCAAGGAAAGCCAGTAGGTAGGAGTTGGTCTGATGGTTCCAGTGATTATGCGCATGGATTATACGCAGTATTGTTAAGCTGCACATTAATTTGGTTGATTTGACAACAGTTTAACGCCACTGGAGCACAGTATTCTGCAGCTGAGAAAATCACCGCAAGAAATGATGTACGCAAATTCTCCATTGAAGCCCCCAGGTTGTATCACACAGTTTTTGAATGGTATTGTTTCTTGTTTTTATATTGGCAGATGTATTTTCAAGGTGTTTTTTAAACGATTGAAAAAACGATTATTCGCTGTACAAACAGGCCAAAAAAATGTATAAAATGATATATTTTTAATAATAATTAAAAAATTAAAATTATATATTAAAATAAATGTGTATTTTTGTTACATTTGTCATTTTTGCATCGCTTTCCTTCCTCGCAACCATCAAGAAGGGCAGATGATACATGGAATTGTATTGTACTTCTGAACATGGCCTGATTTCTTCATTACGTTTTGGAATTTTTGATCTTGATACCTCAGGTGTTACGCTGCTTGGCCTCCCTCTTTTCCCTTGACCTTGAACTGGTTTACCAACTTTTACCAAACACTTCGCCGTACGTAATGTAAACGGAAGTCTAAAAGACCCATCTGATATTTTTTTTGGATCGGTAATCGATTGTACAGTTGCTTTGAATATAGGCAAAAGCCTATATTCAAAGCAACTGTTGACAATACCCAAGTCAACTACATGAAATATTAGGCGAGTTTTCCACTTTCTAGATTGAATATAAATTCTATATAATCCGATCATTTGATCGAGTAAATCAATGTCACTTATTGAGTGATTATATAATTTCACACCTTCAGGTCCTGTAACATCCACGTACTTCTTCTCGGTCTTCCCATCTAGTCTTCCCATCTAGATATTAAGTTTCCCTGCTCAACATACACAAAATTCGAAGTGAGGACTACCGTACGATTATCCATCCATTTTACTAATGCAATATCTCTATTTTTGGTTGTCACTTCATCATGGAACCCCTATCTCTTTGTTCCAACTGTTTGTCATCCAATAGTGGAGGCTTGCTAAATTTATTTACTCTTACTGTACCAGAAGCATATATTTTTTTATGCTTTATTTCAACATTGAAATACCTTGATAAAATATACATGTATATGTTTAGTTCGTAATATGTATAGTAATTTTTCAAATATTGATTCGTTCATTAGTTACAAAAATTCAAATTTGAAAAGTAAAATTTTAAAAACAGATCAATGTTCAAGGCACGATTACATGGAAACAGCTGGTTTGACGTAACTTTATAATGAATCCTTTTATGTAGAAAATTCAATTTCCTTTAAAAATGAGTATTGCTCAAATTTTTCAAATTGATGGTTTAGGAGTGTTGGACGAAAGATGCGATTGCTATTAAAAAACCGAAAGTCGCGATGATACACTTCTTAACATAATTATTAAGGGCTCTAACTTTCACAATAATTTTTTTTGTCATCAGAAATAATATTTTCGGTATCTCTTTAAAAAAAATAATCGATTTTTTTGGCCCAGTCTACTGATTACATGCAAAACGTGGCTGATGACGACTGGAGTCGAGTATGCACGATTCGCGCCTAAAGAAGTTTTCACTTCAAAAATTAAGGAATATTAAACGCCGCACCAGGTAAGTGTGTTGGGTCATGTTCTGTACTGGGTCGGTCTGTGCGGTAAGAAAAGCCACATTTACTGATATAGCTGTTATATGCTCTAACATAACTGGCGGTTAGTTAGAAGTTAGTTAAAAGTGGTTTAAAAAAATGGAAAACTAAACAAAAAGAGGAAATATCAACAAATGTAACATTTATTACAGATAAAAGTATATGCTCATCTGTAATTCTCAAGAATTAAGAAATTTTACAATATGAAAGTCGTAGACTTGGAAAAATCATATATTTTTTAAGAGAAAGCAATTAAGTTATAAGTTAAGAAATCTCTATTGGCTCTTAGATAGAAGGTCTCAAAACTAATAACCAAATATAAATTAATGGAACATAAAACAACATTGAAACCAGTATGGACATATGGAATAAAAACATAAACATTTAATTTAGGAACGATCTAAGACTACATTTGGATTTACAGCTTATCACTGGCATTATCATAATCAAAACATACTGTATCCATTAGTAGTCCTTCCTGCAAACATATCCGCGAAACTTCTGTCATTCTCATGAACAAAATTCAATATTAAAACAATTCGAGACGCCTTTAGTCACATTTACATATTCCGGTCGGTGTCGTATCGCGCGTTCCTCGTCACCAAATCACTCTCCCCCCTCACCGCCTTTCGTCCTCATTTGTTTCCTCGTCCCATCATGACACGCTGACTGTTTACCCGATTTTCCCAAATTTCTATCTGCTTTAACGGGCGCGGCTCTCATCACTACACAAAATAAACGTAACAATTCAAGTCGGGAGGCAGGCTAATCTAGTTATCTTATACCGTGCCACCAACGAGTTACTTCAATTTATATACACAGATGCAGAGCCGTACCGAAACGGTTAAATTGATGCGAGGTGAATGCTGAATAAAAAGGGTGTCAGTACCAGGACAAAATAAAGACAAAATCAGGTCATTTTTTTAAATTAGTTATTGCTTTTAATAAATAAATAATATATATATATATATATATATATATATATATATATATATATATATATATATATATATATATATATATATAACAAGCAATGGTTAATTGCTTGAACTGGAGGAAACCCCACCCATCCCTTACATTGGAGGGCACATGTTTCGTCTGTTGGTGGCTAGACACATCATGGGCCCGACATATGCTCTCTCGCCATGAATAGGGAGTCCCTCTTATAAGTGGAGTTTTTTGACTTCTTTGGATTGCGTCCAATGAAACAACAGTAGTCAGGAGTTATAAACCCCCCGACCGGTGGGTTTCACAATCTCATGTGGAACGCAAAACAACCTGCGTCTTCGCCATAATGACCCAACGACGCTTCCACGCCGATGGCTAAACCGCATATTTGAGGCTCCAAGGTCATGCACTGTATTTGGTGGGATCAGCTCGATGTAGTGTATTATGAACTATTAAAACCGTCTGAAACAATCCCAGTTGCAAAAGTAGTCAAAACATTCATGAAAACGTTAAAATGGGAAATCCTATCCCACCATCCGTATTCTCCAGACGTTGCTTCCTCTAACTTGTTACTATCACCTGTTTCGATGAATGACACACGGTCTAGCTGACCAGCACTTTCGGTCTTATGAAGGAGTCAAAACTTGGATTGATTCGTGGGTCGCTTTAAAAGAGGACCAGTTTTTTCAACCCGGGATTCGAATGCTGCCAAAAAAATGAGAGAAAGGAAGGTTTCTTGCGTTAGGTTTGTGCACGCTTTATTCCACACAAATTAACTGACGACCAAAAATTGCTCCAAATCCAACATTGCAAGGACTTGAGTCGAAAAAGGACGAAAACTCTAAGTACATCATTGTTACTGGTGATGAGACGTGTCTTTTCGATATGATCCAGAAACCAGCTGGCGCTTGTTGCAAGATAATGCGCCGTCCCATCGCTCGACGCTTATCACTGATTTCTTTACCAAAAATTACATTTTAACCATCAATCATTCACTATACTAGCCTGATTTGGCTCCTTGCGCCTTCTACCTCTTCCAAAAACTACATTTGCCGATGAATGGACAGTATTATGCCGACATTGAAGCTATTCAAAAGGCGTCGACCGCCATCCTGAAGGACATACCTTTGGTCGAGCTCAAAAATTCATTCGTCAAGCTAATTGACCGTGTAAAACGTTGTACTGATGCGGAAGGAGACTATCTTGAATAAAAATAATGATTTTTGCCGAAAACATAAATTTTGTGTTTTTTAAAGTCCTGTATCTGTGCCCTGTTCCGTGAAACGCGCTTTGTATAAAAGCAAGATGGGATGAATGAAGTAGTTGAGAAATTCTCGATTAATAATATAATGATTACACCGATAAAAAAAACTATGATTAACCCACATCCCAAATAAAGATCGGGAATGACTCGAGGAAAGACTTTCAAGTCAAAACACAGGGTCTTCACACACAGACTTCGTCTTTCCTTAACTTTATTTATAATTTATTTCCCGGTTCTGAATAAGTTCTGAAAAAATTATGAAGAACATGTAGTCCAATTACTCTCAACACTTTTGTTGGTTGCTTAACCGAGAAGGAGCCTCACCTATCCCTTCAACTGGATGACATATGATTCGTCCATCGAGGTTCAGATTCTTCATGGCGCCGACATATACCATATCATCAAGAATAGGAATACCCCATCCACAGCCAACAACCCATGTTTTCGTTGACCTCCCGTCGTGGCGTATATATGTACTGTTAGATCTTCTTGGACTGCGTCCAATGAGACAGCAATAGCTGAGTGTCATCACACACCCAACCGTTGGGTTCCACAATCTCATGTGGAACACACAACAACCTGCGTCTCCGCCTAAATGAACACTTTGTAAAGTGTGCAGATTGCACTTTGTAAAGTGTGCAGAGATGAGATTGTGGAACCCAACGGTTGGGTGTGTGATGACACTCAGTTACTGCTATCTCATTGGACGCAGTCCAAGAAAATCTAGTGAAAGTTCCATTAGATATTAATGGAGAGCTGCGGATATCTCAAAATAAGTAGCACAGAATCAAGGCAAAAACTAAATCCACTTAGCGTCTGACTTGTATCAAGCGGTTGAGTGGTCAGCGTCTGTTCACCAGTGGTGCCGCTGAGATTTAAATTCTAGAACTAACCCCTCCAGTCTTGACCTCTGAACCGTCATAGCCCAAACTTTTAATTTCAAGTGCAAGATGAAGCGTTCTAGTAATAACAAAATTACCCCAGGAGGTAAACAATCATCTGCCTTTGTTGCTGGTACAACCAGACTTTCTGTTTCTGGGGCTTTCGGCATTACACGCAAAATCCTTCAGAGAGAGAGTCGGAGACCTCTGGCTAACGTCTCAAACGGAAAACAAAAACTTTCTTTGAAACGGTAAACATTAACACACTCCTGCGCCTAGGAAAACTACACGAATTGTGGCAAACATTAAATCAGCAAAAATTCCAAATTTTAGTTCTGCAAGAAACCAGGTTGACAGATGATAACACCTTGGACTTCGGCAACTACAGGCTTTTTAAAAGTAAAACGGACAAAAGAATACTCGAAAATACACCACATCTCGATGTTGCTTTCGCTATCTCAAAAACCATTCTTGGTTCTAGAACTAATGTCCAGTCAGCAAATAATCGACTTATGACACTATACCTCAAGTGTACCCACAACGACTAGACATTAATTAATGCACACATCCCAGTTAACGAAGAAAATAAATCTAATCCTAATAAGTAAATAAGTCCTGAGAAATTCTGGAAAAGACTATTTCTAAAATTCCTTCTAACCATGTAAAAATCCTATTGGGTGATTTGAATGCCCAACTAGGGAAAGAAACAAGGTAAAAAAAAAACAGTCGCCAGTTTTCCCGCTCATAAATGTTCAAACCATAAATGCAGAAGATTGGTTAAACTATGTTCGCAGTTTAATCTAAAAATAATGACAACCCATTTTAAGAAGAAAATAACAAAACAAAATACCTGGAGATGCCCAAACACATATATGGGTGAATTTCAAATTGACTATGTTGTCAATTCGTACCCCAATTATAAAGAGATTTCGAATATTCAAGTTAGGAAAGGAGCTAACATAGATTCGGGTCACTACTTGATTAGAAGCAAACTTAGCTTAAAACCTCAAAAGAGACTACTAATCCCAAAGTTCGACCCTACGAAAATAAAACCAACCCTAACAGAAGAGCTTGATAAACAACCAGAACAGAACTGGCAAGAATTTAAACAAAAATGTATTAAAGTTGGTCCCTTTACAAAAACGTTAAAAAAACATCCGTGGTGGGATAAAGTTTGCGAATAAGCAGTATTAACCCGAAATAAAGCGTTCAAACAGTGGAACAGTCAAATAACATAAATAAACAGATTCATTACCACCAAATGAAGATGAAATAATTAGGCAAATCAAATGATTTAAAAATAACAAGGCTTCTGATGGAATCACTGCTGAACTTTTAAAATCTACTGATCTAGGTACAATCAAGAAAATAACCAAAATTCTACAAGAAGTTTGGCGAACCGAACGGATTCCCGACGATTGGAAATATGCTCTAACCTATCCACTAGATACGAAAGGAAATAGATTGGATGTAAACAACTGCAGAGGGTTGTTTCTTCTTCCAGTTTGTTACAAAATTCTATCTCAATGTCTACTAGACAGAGCACAGGGACAGTTAGAACCTAAAATTGGTGAATATCACGCAGGTTTTCGACCGGGCAAATCTTGCCCAGAACAGATTCTGAATCTAAAGTTGATCCTAAGACATCAAAAACTATACAATAAAAATCTCGTCTGCCCATTTGTGGATTTCAAAAAAGCATATGATTCTATTGACCGCGAATCTTTATTCCAAATCTTGAAAGAACAAGGACTAGATCTGAAAACGCTGACAATTATTAAAGCCACACTAACTAACACAAGGTCAAAAGTTAAATACATGAGTGACATCTCAAAACATAGTGAAATTAAAACTAGAGTGAGACAAGGGGATGGACTCTCGCCATTCTTATTTAACTGTATTCTAGAAAAAGTAATACAGAAGTAGCGTGTAAAAAATCGACCCTGAATAGTGACCAGCCCATTAAACTGGGACGAACCAACATCAAAATGGATTGTCTGGCGTTTGCTGATGCTCTAACAATTTTAGCTTAAGATATATTAACTGCACAAAAACAGTTCCTTTGATAAGACACAATACATGACCTGCAACATACTAAGAACACCATTACTAAAAACAAAATATGGTAACATCAGACGAGTCTCTTAATTTAAATACTTGGGTGAAATAATCATGGAAAACGAGTTGGAAAAAGCTGCCAATAAGGGTAGCTGTCAAAAAATGGAAACTTTATTGAGACTTACACAAAAGATTTACAACAAAAAATGTATATCCAAAAACACAAAACTGAGACACTACAAGTCTATATGGCGTAGAACCGCTTATTTTCTATAGAAAGAAAAATTATAAGGCAAATCTTTGGCCCCAAACAAATAAATAGCAAAACATACCGACTTCGAGAAAACCAATTAATCAAACAATACTAGATGTACATAGCGATACGGGAAAAAGAAGACTTATGTTTTTCGGCCACATAAAACGGATGAATCTATGCTAACTAGAAGGCTAACTAGACAAATTGTTGAATTTTATGAAAATAGGAGTAGAACTAAAATAGAAACAATTAAATGGATTGCTGCAATTAAAGAGGACCGAAGATCAGCAAATATTACACAAGGTGAAATTCAGGATAGAAACTGTTTCAGACACAAGGTTAACGTTTGGGAGGTTGGCCACAGAGAAAAATGTAGAAAGACCGGAACAACTTGGTCTGACGAAAGGAAAAAAGGTCGTAGTGAAAGGATTAAATCAGTATGGGCGCAAAGAAAGGCTAACAACTACAAATGCCTCTAACGGTCCTTCGCGTGGTCCACCATGGTAATAATAATAATAATAATAATAATCTAATCTAAATAAAAAGGCAGGGGGCGGATAGACCGCTTGGTGAGTGGCGCCACCACCTTCCCGAGCTGAGAGGAGTACACCTCTGGAAAAAAACCCCAAGCTCAAGGTGGAAATCCATCGTGCCGAGGAGCTGAATGGCACAGGGTTAAAGTGTCTCTAACGATGTCTCCGGATATCTAGCACCCCCCGGTAGTAAATAGCTTTCCCATGGTAAATCGGAGCTCAGCCTTGGGTGACCGTTTTTTCCCTTGAACCCAAAAACATTTTTATGGAGATTGAAACATATAATGATATTACAAGGCGGTAGGGTTTTGCGGACAAGACCCCTTCGGAATCGTCGGGAGGATTTGTCCGGGGTTGGTGAGTCTGGAGCGAGTGGCAACTCCCAACTCTATGGCACCACAAGGATGGAAATGAACAAGGCAACTGAAAAAATCCATCCACAATTAGAATATAATAGTCAATCAACATCAGAGACTTCAATACAAACCCAACAAAAAACAGGAGCTAATAATCAGGTACCGGCTGGCTCGCCCCCCATAAGGAGGGCTGTCAGCAGGACCGAGCGCACTCCACGTATTAGATGGACACGTGAAATGAATATTGAAGTAATGAGTGCCTATTATTACGTGAACCAGTGTGCAGATATACCGCTACCTGGATGGAGAAGTGCACTTCACCAAGAATATAAGAAGAGGTTTGTTGACACAGTTATCGGAACAAAACTTAGCAGACCGTAAAAATCTTATATTAAGAAAAAAATATCTTACCGAAACAGAATTAATGAACATCAAGAGAGAAGTCGGTAATAAATTACACCAAAGCATTACATATGACCCACCTCAAGAAAATAACATGGATATCCTTAACTTGAACACAGAGAACCAACCGGTAGTACAAACTCCAATCCTAACAACAGAAGTATCATCAACTCAAAATGAAGAAACAATCATGAATGGAAACTTTTTTAACATACGAGAAAGATTTTACAGTCTATTGGTTCATTTTACTGGCTCAAATGCACTAAATAGGCCAAAAATACCGATTCTGCGCAACATTGCAAAATCCCGCTTTACTATAATGCAGGTCAATAACGTTTTGGAATCGCATTTATCGGGGATAATGAACCTTAGTGACATACATCTTGCGTTGTACTGTGCAGCAGTAACTGTAATCGAGGTTGAAACCTGAAGGTCAAAAAACTTACACCCTCAATGCGACAAGGCGTAATATCCAAAAAGATACACCTGCCTGGAAAAAGCGCCTGGAAACTGATATCAATGATTTTCGAGCGAAGGTTGACATTATTTCTGAGTATCTTGCTGGAAATACATCTAGCAAAGTGACAAAAAAAACGAAAATAATTGCTAAAAAATCTGGCATTGGATTTGAAGAGTCAAACTTTCGCGAGAAATTATTAGGCCTGAAAGATCGATTTAGATAGAAGGCTAAAACGAAGGGAGCCAGACTAGCCAGATACAATGAGACAGAAAAACAAAAACACCAAAATGCAATGTTTCAAAATAGCCAGAAGAAGTTTTATAGAGAACTAGAAGCTCAGGGTAACCAGTCAAAACATGAAAATGTGAATGTATCTACCTTTGAGAAATACTGGAAATCTGTCTGGAAAAGATCTGATGGTTATGAAAAAATGGCCCCGTGGGTTGCAACAATTCGAAAACAGACTGATGCACTTCCACAAATGGAATTCAACGGTCTTGAACCGATTGACATCTACACTGCCATCAAGAAAACTCAAAACTGGAAGACACCTGGGCCAGATGGATTACACAACTTCTGGATCAAAAACTTCACAGCTGTTTACCAGGTACTTGCTGATGCATTTAAAGAAATAATGGTGAATCCTGATACTTTCCCCGACTTTCTGATGGAGGGAAATACATATTTGTTATATAAAAAGGGTGATGCTAACCAACCCAGTAACTATAGACCGATAACATGTTTATCCGTGTTGTATAAATTATTCACAGCCCTGCTCAATGAAAAAATTTACCAACGTTGTGACTATAATAACATATTAGAAGATGAGCAGAAAGGGTGTATTAGGGCAAGTATGGGATGCAAGGAGCAACTGACGATTGATGATGTAGTTCTTGCGCAAGCCCGGACAAAAAAGCGCAATTTGAATATGTGCTATATAGATTACAAGAAGGCTTTCGATAATGTCCCACATGACTGGTTATTAGAAGTTTTGAACATCTACAAAATTTGTCCGCAGATTACAAACTCTTTAAGGTATCTCATGAGTAAATGGAAGACTAATTTATTTGTCCACCAACAGTACATTGGAACAACAAATATCGAGAGAGGAATATTTCAGGGAGATTAATTTTCCCCTGTTTTTTTTGTCTAGCGTTGAATCCGATGTCCACATTACTTAACAATAGCAATATTGGCTACAAACTTGACATGAGAAATTCCAGGAAACTATCTCATTTGCTATACATGGACGACTTAAAACTCTATGGAGAAACAAGAGAGAAACTAAATTCATTAATAAAAACAGTCGAAATATTTAGTAAGGATATCAAAATGTCATTCGGACTCGAGAAATGCTCCACTATCAGCATACAAAAGGGAATAATAAAAGAACAACATTCAACAGTCTGCGGTATACAAGAACTAGCATCAGAAAACTCATACAAATATTTAGGAATGCTTCAAAATCATAAATTTGATCATAGCCTATTAAAGAAGAATTTTTCCACTTTGTACCAAAAACGACTGACAAAACTCTTAAACACCAAACTGAACGGTGGAAACCTCATTAAAGCAATCAATGGCTGGGTGGTGCCAACTCTGACATATTCTTTTGGCATTGTTAAATGGTCTGAAGCAGATCTTGATGAACTGGATAGATTGACACGAAGAACATTGACAAAGTTCCGATGTTTACATCCCAATTCGTCCACAAAAAGGCTATATATTCCAAGAAAGTTGGGAGGCAGAGGGCTTGTGAATGTCAGGAATCTTTGTCTCAATCAGGAGAATAGGAAGAGAGAGCGCTTCATGAGTTCACATAACACACTAATGAAACTGGTTGTTAAGAAGGACCAGGGTTTCACCCCACTAAATCTAAATAAACAAAACCGTGTTGATAGTAGAACAGCACTGAAAGATATCGTTCAAGAATGGAAGCAACAGACATTACATAGGAGATTTCCTAAATCACTTCAGAATGACTCCATTGACAAATATTTGTCTCCAAACTGGCTTACCGATGGACTATTATATCCAGAAACAGAAGGCTTCGCGACAGCTATTCAAGATAAGGTAGTAAGGACAAAAAATTATGAAAGATATATTCTACACATGGATGTTGTCGACAAGTGCAGGAAGTGCGGTGGTGTAGGAGAAACAATTGAACACCTTGTTGGAGAGTGTCCAGTCCTTGCCGATAATGCTTACCTAGGCAGGCATAATCAGCTGGCGAAAATTACACAAGCAAATCGCTTTAAAGCACTCGCTATTTGATAAGATGCCTCCACCATATTACAAGTACACGCCTTCCCCCGTACTTGAGTCAGCCGATACAATTCTTTACTGGGATAGACCAATTACAACAGATCGGACGGTTGACTATAATAGACCGGATATTGTTCTAATTAACAAAAAGCAGAGGAGAGCTTTCATAATTGACATTGCGATACCACTCTCTCATAACATCAGAAAAACTGAAATGAAAAAGGTCACGAAGTACGAAAATCTTGCAATTGATCTGAAAAATAAATGGAAACTCCAAAAGTGGAGGTGTTACCTTTTGTTATATCCGCCGAAGGCCTAGTAAGCAAAACCTTTTCCAAAAATTTGGAAATTCTTGGTGTTTCAAAATCGATTACCACAGTAGGACAACGAGCAGTTCTCTTACAAACTTGCCACATTGTTCGTAAGGTACTAAGCTGAATGGGAGGAGCTGAACTGCTTTCTCATTCTGGCATTGTAAACCCGACCAGCCTAGGCTGAGATGATCGATGAATCATGTTTGTGATAATAATAATAATCATACACTTCCAGTTGGCAGTGTATGATTATAAAAATAACATCACGAGCACTACCATACCTTATTATAATTATACATCTAAGGCAGTAATAGAAAATGAAAAGTGGAAGATATACTGGGATACACCAATGATTACTGACAACCACATTCTGCGTAATAAGCCAGATATTATACTTATAGATAAAATAAAGAAAAAGCTTATATTATCGACATAGCAGTTTCTCTGGATGATAATGTAGCGCGAACTTATTTTGAAAAAATTAACAAATACACAGACCTGCGTTATGAATTACAACGAATTTATCAACCGAAGGAGATTATAGTGATTCCATTTATAGTATCATGCAATGGGGTGGTACAAAAGCAGTTCATACCAAATTTAAAATTGCTAGAACTACCGACATCCATAGCAGCGGCAACTCAAAGAGCTGCTATATTGGGTACATGTCATATCATTCGACGGTATGTACAAAAACATTTGTAGTCTTGAACAGATTTGTTCCGGTTATAAATGTACTACCCGGAAATTCCGTGAAAAAAAAAAAATAATAGCAAGCCCTTTTCTAATAAGATCAGGCGGATTGCAGAGCTCCTTAAAAGGCAACACCACACGTTGAATAGATCAGTGTTACAGACCATCAAGCAACATTGCATAGAAAGAATTCGACCTTTAAGGACTATCAAAGACCCTTTAAAGTGTAGGGAAAAATGAATTGAACACAACTTTCAATTTCAGCTAAAACACGGAAGTTTAACGTAACTCTCAAAATGATATCAGGAATTCGCCTACGGCTGACATGATCGAACGCTTCTGGAGAGAAGTATATGGAAAGGCCTTCAACATCAGTAAGAACAATCCAGCAATAGAGAAGTTCCGTCATTTTGTTGGAGGGCTTGCTTGGTCTAATGCAGTATTTTCGGCAATCGATCCAGAAAAGGTGCGTCAGGCATTGAATGGTACCAAAATTTTTGGTGCCCCAGGTCCAGATCGTATTAACAACTTTTGGTGGAAAAAACTCACTTGTACTCACATACGACAGGCTAGTGTTTTTGATTCATGGATGAGTGGGATTCAGTCAATGCCTGACTGGTTTGGCGAGGGACGTACAGTGCTCATTCCCAAAAAGGGTGATTTGTCTGACCCCAAAAACTATCGCCCGATCACTTGCCTAAATGCCAGCTACAAGATATTTACCCGTATTTTGTATATGAGAATTATTAATATAGTTGAGCCAGTGTTTCAGCAGATCAATGAACAACGTGTTAGAAAGAAAGGTGTAGCCGGTTGTAAAGAGAGTTTACTTATTGACCGTTGTATCACACAAGATGCGGTTCAGTATAAACGCGGTCTATCCATGGCATGGATAGACTACCGTAAGGCATTTGATACAACATCTCATGAGCTTATTATTCACATGCTCCAATGTTGGGGGGGAACCAGAGCCGATTGTAAAATGCATTGAACGCCTGTTGCACCTGTGGAAATTCCGCTTTGTTATAACATCTAAGGAGCGAAATGTTTCAACAGAGCCAGTGGCATTTAGAAGGGGTGTATTTCAGGGTGGTTGACTTAGTCCCCTGCTCTTCTGTATCACGCTTTTGCCCTTATCTGTGCGTCTTCGTAAGCTACGTGGGTATAATTGTGGGCCCCCTAACCATCGAATACATAACGTCACTCATCTTTTTTTTTATGGAGGATGTCAAACTTTATGCTGCCAATGAACTGCACTTACATTTAGCATTGCAAATGGCCCAGGAATATTCGCGAGATATCGGTAAGACCTTTGGGGTGGAGAAATGCGCCGTGATCCATTTAAAAAAGGACGAGCGGAGGAGGTCTCTGAGGATATGATGTTAACCGATGGCAGTGTGTTTCACCATCTGGAGATCGGGGAAACTTATACCTATTTGGGTATTCACCAACGTCATCTACACGATGAGGCTCAGGTAAAGCGGGTACTCCTGGACAAATATAGGAGTCTATTGAGACAGATTTGGTCCCCTCAACTATCCGGCAGGAATAAAATATTGGGCACTAATTTGCTTGCCCTACCTATACTATTGTATTCTCGTGGAGTTGTAAGGTGGGAAGTGGATGAGTTAAAGCAGCTGGACAGCGATTCCCCAAAGATATTAAACATGCAGCGCAGTTTGCATCCAAAATCATCCGTCCCTCGGATATACCTGCCACGGTGTCATGGAGGTAGGGGCCTCTTGAGTCTCGAGTTTATGCATAACCGGATTCTTCTGAATTTGGCTTGTTCTATCAGTGAAACATCAGACCCATTACTTAGACTCGTTAACGAACATGAAAGGGCGGGAGTGGGCGCTTTTTTGTTTAAAGCAGCAGAAAGAGCCGCTCATGAACTGGGTGTTCATATCGATTTATGGCACAGAAACAGAGACATAATCAACCAGTTTGCTGATTTACAATAAAGTCGCCGAGCAGTTCAGATAAAAGCTGCAGAGACCAATCTACTCTTGCAAAAACATACCAGTAAGCCACTGCATGGGGTTTCTTATAGAAATGTAGAGGACCAGGGATTGTCGAAGATAATCACCTTTGCTTTTCTCAAGTCAGCCGGCCTTAAGTCAGAGACGGAAGGATTTATATTTGCCTGTCAAGATGGTGTAATAAATACATTAGTCTATCGGAGAGAGATTATGGGCATGGAGGTTCCTGATGTAAACTGCAGGGCCTGCCATCGAGCACCAGAGACACTCATGCACTTATCGAGTGCATGGAGATCGCGTAGTGCCTATGCGATCTCCGTATATATCTATCGTCATAATGCTGCTCTGCGAGTACTGTACTTTCATCTAAGGTACTCGTATAAGATAGACCAGACACCAGTGCTGCACTTTGTCCCAGAAAAGATAGAATCTGTTGTCGAGAATGGTAGTTGTCGGATTTATTGGACTTTCTCGCTCTCGACTATGACTAAACCTGATATTGTCCTCCTTGATATGGACACGAAAATGATGTTATTGAGTTTTCTTCGCCAGCGGAAATAAATATTACTATCAAGGAGGAACAAATACGACTCAAGTATGAGGATCTCCTTTACGAACTGAAGCAACTCTACCCAGGGTACGCCGTGTATAGGGTTGTGTTGATAATAAGCGTTCTCGGTGGAATGAGATATACTGTCATCCTGGGGTCGCTGCGTCTGCTTAGAACACACGATTGCCGATCTTATGATAGCTAACCTTGCTGGTTGCAAGGAGTTATCATATAGCAAGAACTAGTATAGTTTTGTGTATATATGTTGTGCATGTGTTGTATATATGTGAATAAGGGAACTCCCAGAAGCACGAAAAACAGTGTTTAAAAAAATAGAAAAATGCTGATATGGTTTGGTTTACGTAGGCAGAATAGGCAAAGGCACGATTCTGTAAATAATTTCTGAAATAGACCCCGGCAGAACACAGAAGAGAACTAAGACGGAGGAGCCGATAGCCATTTGAACTAACGGAATAAGCCTAAGCCTGTCAGCAAGAAATTTACATAAGACATTTACATCCAGAAGATTGAAAAGATCAAAAGCAGTAAAGGGTGGGTATGAGTATACTTAAACTGTAAGGTATGGGATGCTATAGGTATCCGAATATTATGAGGTGTCATAGAAAGTTGCCACAGAAATCATTTTAAATTGATAGTGAAACAATGTTTCAATGAAATAATAACATTTCGAACAAAAGAAATGTTTAGAACGCTTTCTCTTTGGCTTCAAAATATCCTTCAGTTTCGGCAATTACTTCTTCATTGGAGCGAAATTTCTTTGCAGCGACCATTTTTTGACGTTCAAACACAGAAAATCTGGGGGCCAGATCTGGAAAATACGGCGGATAAGAAAGCAATTCACAGTGCAAGTTATGCAAGTTAACCATCGTTGCCAACGATTTGACACAGTGCACTGTCTTGGTGAAACAGCACTTTTTTGTTCATTTGGAGCTTTCTTTGCGATCTCGTCCTTCAAACGTACCAAAAACGCTATGTAATATTCGCTATTGATGGTTTTACCTTTCTCAAAATAATCGATGAACAATAAATATCCCATAATACAGCAGCCATATCTTGACTGCCGATGGTTGTGATGTTGGTCGCTTTCACAGGCTACTGCCCACTCAGCTAACGGCCGATTTGACTCCGGAGTGTAGTGATGGATCCATGTTTCATCCTTTGTCACATATATTTATTTCTCTTAAACATGTTCAAAGGTTTGCTCAGATTCATCAATAACGGTTTTGGTCCGCTGAGAGCAAACGCGGTAGCCATTTCGATAGCAATATACGCATTCCCAAATGTTCAGGCAAAATGATAAAACCACTTCCTTTCAATATCTTCATGATATCAGCTATCTCCTGTAGCTTTACTTTACGGTTTTGCAAAATAATTTTGTGAATTTTTCTGATGTCTGGTGTAACTACCTCCTTTGGACGTACAAAGCATTCAACATCATCGGTGCCT
This sequence comes from Cosmopolites sordidus, assembly GCA_031761425.1. Taxonomy (NCBI): domain Eukaryota; kingdom Metazoa; phylum Arthropoda; class Insecta; order Coleoptera; family Curculionidae; genus Cosmopolites; species Cosmopolites sordidus. The sequence continues at coordinate 143,992 of JARFXV010000708.1, read as the reverse complement.
GTATGGCCACGTTTGAATTCAGTATATCAATCAATTATGGTTGATTTTGCTGCGGCAGAGTCCGGGTAATGCTTATCAGGCCATTGTTTTGCTTCAACGGTATTTTTCTTCATCAAAAAGTAATGTTTAATCAACACATAAAATTCCTATTTTTCCATTGTTTTGAAAATAACAAAAGTAAAAGGTCTCTTAAAGCCCAACTCAGAAACTAGTAGACATGTTGTCATAAAATTTTGACACATGACGTTTGAAGGTTAGCACTATATGTCAGACCGGGGATTTATTGACCGATGGATTACTTCATTTTGCATCAGTCACTTGATTTGGATTATAGCTAATTTAATTTTCTTGGTTGAAAATACCATAACTATCCTGACTATTAAACAATTTGAAAGAGAGACACAAACTAACCATCCACCTTAAATAAGAAAAATGACTACATTTTCCTACACAAAATACACAATCCGTTCCTAACAAGACCCGACGCCCTTAAAAATCCAACGGATCCATCTCTGTCTGTGCCATCATCCCCAAAGTATAATTTCTCAAACACGCCGCTTATAAATAGGCCCAACTCCGAAATTGTATATTTACATAGCAAGCTTGTTATCGCCCTTATTCTATACATCGAAACACAAGAAAAAAATAATCAATCTTTGCCTTAGCGATGCCATGCCGGCGTATAATTTTACCATTTTCCTTTTTGAAGGTAATATGCCAACGATGGCTTTTTTATACGAACTCGACCATGAGGAATTTTTTTACTGCTTTTGGTTATGGAAATTTCATAGTTAACAATGTAATATAATAATGTTTATGTTCTAAAAGGTTTTTCAACGGGACTTTTAAGGGCAAAAGGGTAAATATTTTCAAGATCTTGGCTGTTTTTATTCATTATGGAGCATTATAGCCAGAATATTTTACTGGTTGCTTTTAATACACCATGAAATCTGCTATTAACGCGTATTACGGGGAGTTCAATAAGTAACTAACTGTAACAATAATCTTTTACCGAACTAATCAAATTATTCTATTTCTTAGGAACTTTTCATTTCTCTCTTGAATGACTTTCTAAATGCACATCTAAAACTGCGTAATTGTATCTGCCTGATATTTGAGATAACTTGATCAGAAAATACTAAAAACAGCCAAAATGAACATTTTGCAGTTTTGTAGCCGTTGCAAAAAAAAAATGATGGATTTAATATAGTATGTGTTTTGTGATTTTATAATGCATGATCTACAAAAGCTAATAGGAGTTTCGGTTAATAATGTCTCTTTTTTCTCAAATTTTGAGGGTTTATTTCCATAACAAAATAAATTGCCTTAATAATCATAGTATTGGCCATTGTTTGCTATTACTTTTTCCTATCTCTCTGCCAAAGAATGAATTCCGCGCCAAAACAACTATTGGTTTTTCTAAAATAGATCCAGTTTTCATAACCTGTCACAACTCGATGCAAAAAATATTTTCTTTTCTGCCTGGCAAGCAAATTTTTACAAGTGGTTTTTCGCTTTTCAATGTCCCTTTCCTTCAATTCATATGGAACGCATTTTCCTTTCTTCTGGTTCTTTCCCAATGCGTGGATAGTGGATTGGGAATAGTGGATTGGGCAACATCCGGACATAGTGGATTGGGCAACATTCAATGCTTCTGCCAATTATTTAAACGTATGAGTTGAATCTTCATTTAATAATACTCGCAAATCTGCATCTTCAAAGTTTTTCGTCTGTTTTGGGCGTTCCTTGTCTTTTATATCAATATCACCACTTTTAAAGCATTTAAACCATCGTTTACATTTTTTGGGTTAGAGCATGTTCACCATAAGCTTCAACCAACAATCGATAACTTTCAGTAGACATTCTTTCAGATGAAAGAAGGTTATTAAACTTTCCTGTAAAATATTTCTCTGGAATATAATTCGTCATATTAAAGTTATGAAAAACTATGTTTTCTGCATAATGAGAAATTAAGAAAGAAATAATAAGAATTAATAATAAGAAAATTAATAACGAACTGGCTTTTGATGGCGTATATTTACCCTCTAAAACGCCATAGACCAACAAATTTATTAGCAACGCCACCTCTTAGCGAAACCGACATTATTAACCAAAAAACCTATTACTTTGAATTTAAAATTTGTTTTAAGTCATATCGAATCAAATTATTAGGTGCCGTAATTATTTTTTTCGATTTTACATGAGATGGCGTAAGTATTTGTTTTTGCACACATGGTAATACGGAATCTATTGTATGTTAAGATATTGACCATAACCTATAAAATTTAGTATATGACAGTGAGTTCACGAATAAACATCATATGTTTTTTTTAATTGAAAATGTCGAAATTTATACCAAATAAACTTATTCTTTCATCTAAAGAAAACTGCTGCTCAAAGTCATCGTTTACTTGTAGAAGCTTATGGAGAACATGCATCTATCGAAAGAACTTGGGAAAATTGGCTTAAACGTCTCTAAAGTGGCGATCTTGATATAAAAGACAAAGAACGTCCAGACCAAGCAGACACATTTGAAGATGCAGAATTGAAAGTATTACTCGATGAAGATCCATGTCAAACGCTTCAAGAATTATCAGAAGCATTAAATGTTGATCCAACAACTGTTGGAAAACATACACAAACTTGGATTCAAGATTCAGAAAGAAGGAAACTGGGTACCGCATGAATTAACTGAAAGACGACAAGAAAAGTGTTTAACCACATGTGAAATGTTGTTTGAAAGACATAAAAAGAAGTCAATTTTGTATCGAATTGTTACAGGTGATGAAAAATGGATTCATTACGACAATCCTAAGTGAAGAAAAGCAATAATTAAGCCAGGCGAACCATCGACATCAACGCCGAAACGAGATATTCATGAAAAGAAGCTTATGGTGTGTATCTGGTGGGATTAGAAGGGTGTTGTGTATTAGCCTCTGAGAGCGAATAAAATTATCACTGCTGAACATTGTCGACAACAACTGATCAATTTGAATCGAGCATTGCAAGAAAAACGTCTAGAATGGGCACTAACTTGTTATTGTTTCCTGACCACGCTCGACCTCATACTGCAAACATTGTGAAAAAAACGTTACAGTTGCTTGGCTGGTAAGTTTTGCCACACCCGCCTTACTCAGACATTGCCCCTTCTGACTACCATTTGTTTCGATCGGCGGAAAGCGGATTATCGGGACAGCACATAAAAAATTACGAAGAAGCGAAAAATTGTGTGGACTCATGGACCGCTTCTAAAAATATTGAATTCTTCAAACGTGGAATCCATTTATTGCCCGAAAAATGGGAAAATGTCATAGCTATAGATGGTAAATAATTTAATTGAAATATAATGTACCGTTAATTTTTAATAAAATTGCTTTTATGAATAAAAAAAAAATCCAGCACCTAATATTTTAAAAATTTAATCCTCAACTTTAATGTTGCCTTTTACATTTTATGAACAACAGAACCTATTCGAATCAGATTTTTTTACCTGCCGTAGAACTATTTTAAAGCGCTTTATTTCAGTTTCAAAATGAGGTATAACAAAACAGCCTAATGGGAATATAATATTAAAAATTAGTTGAAGATGCGATGTCGTTTGAAGAACTGGTTTTTCACCTTTCCAATTGAAAGAATTATTCTATGGAAGCTCAGGAAATAATTTATGCGGCTTTGGGAGATAATGTTGTTTCATACAGTACTAGTAATAAGTGGTTTCAGCAATTTCGAACTAAGAATCTTGACTTGCAAATGATGCATAACGTTCAGGACAGGCAAAAAGTGTAGGATGAAGAATTGGAAGCACTGCTTGAAGAAAATCCTTGCTGTATAGAAACCCAGAGTAATACCACAAGCCATTTCTAAACCTTTACACAAGCTAAGGAAAATTAAAAAGGAGAGCCGTTGGGTACCCTATTAACTCACAGCTGAGAATGAGAAAAGAGGAAAATACGCGATACGATAACCTAAACGCTGATAACTCTGGCTGGCTGATAACAAAAGGTATTGAACTATCGACCCTTTGATGTTGTATTATAGCCCTTCAGATTCAAGAAAAATAACTTCTTGCATAAGATTGTAAGGTGTGTCAAAAAGTCGTTGGTTAACCTTGATGAAATTTCAACGAGCACCGCAAAACCAAATATCCAAGTCAAAAAGGTGTTACTGCGTATATGGTGAAATCAGCTGGGTGTCGTACATTATGGGTTGCTCCAATCAGGTCAAACGACCGTTGCTGACTGTTATCAGCAGCAATTGATTCGTGTTAGTGATATTCTGGTGGAAAAACACCTTATGGAAAGGGAAAAAGGAAAATTATTTTGCTTCAGGACAGTGTATGGCTACATACAGCAAAACAGATTCTTTAAAAAAGATTGCCGAGTTGGGCATTATGACATTACAATGACGTTTACTTCTAGTCACAGCCGATTAGCGGATGCTAGCCAGAGCGGACGGTTAAGCGTGTATCGTGCCCCTTTAGTCCAGATTACTCGGATAGTAGGGGAGGGTTATGAGTGCCACTAGCCTTGCTACGGAATAGGCCAGGAAATCTCCAAGATATTCTAGGAGTTCGCTCGTTATTGACGGTCCGATATGCAAAAACCCATTTGAGAAAATATTCTCCGAAGGTTACTTCTGCTGCATAGAATGTTGGTTTCATCTTTTCTTCATACATAGCATACATTTTGTTTCGAATTAAGTCTTTGTTACTTTCGTCAACACATTTGCTTTTACCAGAATCACTATAGACTTTTTTGGCTTTAATTGGCTTCGTCACAATATCTTTAACTGTAGACAACTGAGTTTTCGTTAATGAAGACGTTTCTGCTACGGCATACATTTTTTTTTACATTAAGTCCCCTATTTAATAAAGAAACATATACATTTTTAACAATTTGCTTAGCATCGGACGATAAATGTTTTCTTTTAAAATTAGCACTACCGTAGGCATAATGATCATAATCTTGCTAAGAACGCCACATTTTTAACACGTTTGGAACAATAAAAAATATGATCGAACTTATAGAATTGCACGGTTTAAGAAAATAAAGCGATTATATATTTTTTTTCTTTTTTTGGGTTTTTCGCCACAATCTAAAACTCAAAAAATATCAAAATATCTGTTCTTATGTAAATAACGAATCACTAGGTAAAAACAAAAAACCAAACAAACAAATTTCTTAGTGATTCTTTTTTGTAATAAATTTGCCATAGAACATCATTTTAAAAATATAAATATGTTCTAAAATAAATACAAACTTTTGAACGTTAATGTTTCGGGAGGTCTTCTCCCCCCGTTTTCAAAACGAATCTAAAAAATAAATTATATTAATTTCTATATATAATGCAAATATAGGAAGTAAATATATTTTTTGTGTATGTTAATGATACTTACATTGACAATAATAGTTTTTAATGACAGTGACATACTACTTAAAAAATATATGTAGGTGAGGTTTACTGTGTGATTGTTTACTGTACTGATTGTGTATTGAAATACTTAAATGTTTTTAATTATGTTCTTTAGAATCGGGAACCACATAAAATTTAAATCTACCGAAGGCATAGCAATACAGTTATTTTTATTAAAATTAATTATAGTGGTTTCTTTTAATATTAGGTATTTTGTTACCGATTCTTTTAATACCGTTTTGGAATTATTCAAATTAATTGTATGTCCCGATTCCCATGCGGGTTGACAAATTCTAGATTTATTAAAATCGCCCTTTTTAAGAATGTTTTTATGTTCTTCTATTCTAACATCTAACGGTCTAGATGTCTCACCTATATAAGATTTGCCACAGCAAGGATTCGTAGGGAATTTTATAAACCGCATTTTTGGTATTCTGTTGTGTGTTGTTTGGTATAGTTTTTGTTAATATAGGTCTAAGAGTATTTTTTGTTTTAAATGTCGTTCATATGTTGTATTTATATCCTACTCTTAACTGTGTCAGAAATACCAGGGATGTAAGGAATTGTGAGATTAATTGTTTGAGAGTTAAATTATTATTCTTATTAATAACTTGTGTGTTTTGTCTGGTATTAAAAGTTTTAAACGATCTATCTATAAAATTTTGTAAGCAATTGTTTTTTGTTAAAACGTCTGATGTGATTTATTTCATTTTGTAGTCTATCACTGTCGGTACAAACAAGTTTTGCTCTGTCATATAAACTTATAATTACTCCTATTTTGACTGATTTTGAGTGATTGGAAAAGAAATTGAGATACGTATCTGTGTTTGTCGGTTTTCTGTAAACTGTAATGTGTTGTTTTGTTTTAATATTAAAGTGTTGAGGTATGGCAGTTTATTCTCCCTCTCTATCTCTAAAGTAAACTTAACTGTAGGCTCTCGAGAATTTATATCTTGTAAAAAAATATTTAGATTATCAATGTTATATTGCCATATAGCAAAAATATCATTAACATATCTAAGTCATATTATTGGCTTTTTAAGAGATTTACTTAATATGTCATTCTCAAGTTCCTCCATAAAAATATTACTCATCAAAGGAGAAAGTGAAGTCATTCCGAAATTTTGTTGATAATAATCATTTTCTAATTGAAAATATGTTGTTTTTAAGCACAGAGTTAATAATTCCAAAAGTGTATTTATGCTTAGTTTAGTGCGGTCTTTTAATGTTGTGTTATGTTCTAATCTCTTTCTAATTATTTAATTTATCAAGTGGTACATTAGTAAATAAACTCACTAAGTCAAAACTAACCATTAAATTTTGGTTTCAAAATGTTAGAAATTTTATCTAAAAAGTCTGAAGTATTTTTAATATGTGAATCTACCCGAAGGTTTTGGACCATAGAAATAAGGTGGTTTACTATAATGTGGTGTTCATTCTAGATCTGTAAATTCATGTTTGTGTTGATATAATGTATTGTTAATTTGTTTCTCTATTACCGTTACCTTTATCTGATGGCAATATTTTAATAGATGTGTCTTTTTTTAATTTATCTATAGCTAACCTTTCCTCGTGGTATAAATTTGATTTGATTTTAAATGGTTTTCCTAAGATACGTTTTAAATTGATTCTGAATTAATTTGCACTTTCCAAAGGTAATTTTAGAGCAACAGACTCTACTGCCGAAATAATATCTAATATAGGAACATCTTTCGATGTAATATTAAAATTTAGTCCTTTAGAAACTACATACTTTTCAGAATTAGATAATATTTTACTTGAAAGGCTAACTACAGTTTTATTAATAAAATTTTTGTCTGTATGTGTATTAATGTGTTTTGTATTTATTCCATGTTTTTCAGTAATTAAATTTTTAAATTTCTTAATGTGAGTATTTTTTTGGATATTAAAGTGATACATGTAACTGGAATAGACGCTATTATAAATATGATTAAAATCTACTTCAGTTAGTTTTTCATATATTTGTTGTAATATATTATCTATGTCAGTCTTTAATTGTTGTTTAGTGTATATGTGATGTTGAATGTAATCTCTTAAAAGTGCTAACCTAGCTCTATGTAAAATATTTATGCTTGTGTTTGTGTTATATGTTATATGCAAACGTAAACCTTTGGGTATTATGTCACAATCTTTACATTTGTAAAGAAATGTTAAGCTGTTTTCAGCATGTTGTAGTTTAATACACTTACTTTCTAAGCCGGTCGCGTTGGTGCGGCGGTAAGAGCGCCTGCTTTGCCGAATCCGCGCTGGAGCGATAGCTGGTTCGATTCCAGCGCTCGGATGGTTATTTTTCTTTCTTCTGTCCGTTTATCTTTCCTAAATGTTTGTGATTGTTTCTAGGCAAGAGTGTAAAATCCGACTACGAATTACCCCTCAGTCACGCCAGTTAAAGGCTGGGTAAGGCCGGATGCCTTCTGAGAAGTGTTCTACGTTGGTCACTCGCCAGTCGGTAGGTTTCCTGATAGACTTATGGGTAGGCACATAACCAAGGGTTTATAGCCCGAGGGGGGTGCTGGCCTGGGTTTGTCGGAAGCTGATGACCGTGGTTCGGAACCCACGTTAAGCTGTAGGTCCAGTCGTTAAATAGCCTAGTTGCTGATGCGCCTCTAACCCAAACACTTTACTTTACTTTACTTTACTTTCTAAATATCTAAATAAAAAACATATCTCAGGTCCATATCTGTAATCTCAGTAATGTCTGAATGATTGTGGCGTGTTCATATATTTGTTTTTTGTTTTTTTTGGTTTTTCGCCACGATCTCAAACTGAAAAAATATCAAAATATCTGTTCTTACGTAAATAATACTAAATATAAACTAAGTAAATAAATCCCGAAACGTTAACGTTCAAAAGTTTGTAAATATTTTAGAACATTTTTATATTTTTAAAATTTTGTTCCTTAGGCAAATTTATTACAAAAAAGAATCATTGAAAAATTTGTCTCCGTTTGGTTTTTTTGTTTTTACCCAGTGATTCTTTATTTACATAAGAACAGATTTTTTGATATTTTTTGAGTTTTAGATAGGGGCGAAAAATCAAAAAAAGAAAAAAATATATGAACATGCCACAATCAGACATTAAAAAGAATGCGAACTAAACTAAAATATTTTGAAACTACTAAACCAGATATAAAATTAATTTTATCTTTTTACCTGTTAATTTATTAGGCCCGGTCCTGTTTACGTTTCTTGCAACTTTGTCGAGTTTCTTGTTAAGAGTTTATTGCAGCCAAGTTGAAATGCACTATAACAAGTTTTTTCGACCTGGGATTCGAGATTTGCCTGAGAGGTGACGACAAAGTAATAGAATGCCAGGAAGATACTTTCGTATAAATTTTTAATTTTTAAGTTTGTATTAATTTTTCATAAACAAATATGAAAGGTAGTAATAAAAAGGCCAAGAATTCAGTTAAGGATCAAATATTTACGAGACTATTTCTATTCATTTCCATTTCTTTTTTGCGATTCAGTTTGGGAACGAGATAGAAAAGTATAAATCGACAAACACCATCAGTCATAGAAAGGAACGTTCTCCCACTAAATACGTCGTTAAGAAATCGGTTAAATAATTCATGTATGTCAGACGAAAAGTCTCGAATCAGACCGTCGCCGTTTTGTAAGCAGGAGTTCGATCATCGGCCCTTCGTCGCCGAAAAGGGCGCAAATCGCATCGGAAACGAAGCAATTTCGACAGACAGGCGTCTCGTAATAAATAGAGGGTTGTAGTGGAAGACTAAATATTTCTTGTGAGCTAGCATTAACGTTAGATGAAATTTTTTTAATGGAAATGGCAGAAAGCATCGTCAGTATTATCAAAAAATTTTACTGTGAATATAAATTAAAATTGTTTTCATTTTCGACGGTTAAAAAGAGAGCTGCTGAATTTAAACTTAGTCGAACATGCATTGAAGACTGAATCTTCGAGATGCCTAAAAATCACAGCAACTAACAAAATCAGTACAAAAATCTGCAATGTCGTAGTAAATTATCGCAGACTGAAGGTACGTAAGCTTCCTGCCGTTATAACTATCCCGATAGCCCATATCTACTATATTTTGGACAATGTTTTGGGTATAAAAATATTTCTGCCATATGGATACCGCATTTATTATAGTACAGTAAAGTAATAACGCCTTTGGTTTAACCCTCGGTAGCGGGTCCACAGGCAAATGGGAGGGTTAAGATAGTCAAGGGGACGGCCCTAGCGTAACTACCTATTAAGGAAATTAATATAATAACATACTTTCACAATACCTACTGTTTTTATGAATAAATATTTTATTTCGCTATCTAAAATGTTTATCTTATTGTTATCGTTGCATTAAAAAAATTAAATTAGCATTATGTATACGTATACCTAATTCGGTTTAGTGTTGTCGGTGACAAGTCTTTGCAAGTTGGTAAGCAAAGGCGCGATTCACACAATCAATCATGTTTCGACAAAAATATGGGACCTTGTACTGACTTATTTACAAAACAATTGCACCGGCATAGCAAACAAGCAAAGGCATACAAATTGCTGCGTGAAATCAAATCTATAAAAGGTAGGTATAGCTCTAGGAATGTCTTATTATTTTTGTGTATTTCGTCAATAATCTATATTCATGAGTGATAAATGATTAAGTCCAGATAAGTCATTATAACCATTATTTTTATAACTAATTATAAATCTGCTGAAAAGTTAATTTATTAAAACCGTGTAAATTTTCTATTTTTAATGTCTAAAACTAAGAAGAAATGCCTGCAGTACAGTATTGAGTATATAAAATTGAGTTTACGCACGTTACTATGAACCAATCATTACTTATGCGTTTAATTTACCATTTTTTTTTCTAATGAAGCCATGAATCACTCTAGGCTACAAGAGCATTTGAATAAAATGTATTCTGATAAAATGGACAAAGGTTTATCCTATTTTCAATGACTGGAAAAGAAAAATATAAAACAGCCAACTATACCGAACTTTCTTGCATCGTCTTCTAAACAAAAAAATGATGGACTACAAGCTTCATATAATATTTCATTGTTAATTGCAAAAGCGCAATTCTGCCAAATAACAAAGCCCATAAAAGAAGAACAAAATTGTCAAGAGTTATTACTTGTTAAAAATTTAGGAACCGATACAATGGGAGAATCGATATTTAATACCATAAACAGATTTTTTAGGAGAAATAAATTCCTTTTCGAAATAATTTGTCAGCTGCTACTGATGGTGATCCAGCAATGACGGGGCGTCATAAGCGTTTCATAGCGCACTTCAAACGAGCAGTACCAAATGTATTCACTGTATATGAACAAATAACATATATTCATCATCAGCATTTGGTTGAAAAAGTCTGAATGACTGCCTGCATACGTCTTTCTATTACATTCTAGAGCAGTTAATAAGATTAGAAGCAATTCATTGAACGACAGATTATTTGACCAACTTTGTAGTGAAAAAGATGAAGATTACAATTACTTGGTGCTGCACACATAAGTTCGTTGGCTCTCAAAAGGTATTTGTCTGAATTGTTTTTTCAATCTATTTGACTCAGTACTGGACTTCCTTGAAAACAGAGATGAAAAACTATGCGAAAACCTGATATATCCAAAAATGACATCGCTTATTTGACAGACCTGTTAAAAATATTTAATTTCTTTAATTTGTTTTATTTAATTTTATAACATTTTAAGTCAATTTACAATTGCAAGGTGGTGAGTTGAATTTAATAAAAACAAAAACGTCATAGCTGCCTTTACGGGTAAACTTATTCTATTCAAACGAAATCTAGATAGAGATGAATACAGCCACTTTCCAATATTATCAGCAGTCTCTGTAAAAGATTTGCGTATTTACTGCCAACACTTGGGCGTTCTTCATGCTGATTTTACGGAGCAATTCCAGGATATTTTAAACATAAATATACCGAATTCTGTTTCAGATTATTTCGCAAATGCAGATATATCAGAATCGTCAAATTTAGAACAAGAACTGGTAAAACTTACAACTAATGAAGAACTAAATGTAAAATTCAGAAATGAATACAAAGAGTTCTGGCTTCAAAAATCAATACCAGCTCTCTACCCTGGATTGTCACCAACAATACAGAAATTTTTAATTGTATTTCCTTCATCGTAATTGGCTACTTGTGTATCCAGTGCAGTAGCTCATTTACTGTCTAAGAAAAGGAACAGACTGCACCTGCAGATCACTGAGCGTGGCGATTTGCGACTGATTGTTACGTTGTTAAAACTCCACCAGGCTCAAATATCTCATTATTTCTTTTTATTTCATATTTTGTGTTTATCTTTAAATTTATAATAAATAATTCTTTATTTCATTTGATCGTATTTTTAATTAATTTATTCTTTGTGATTCTTAATAGATACATAGACAAATAAAATAGGTATCGATAATGTGTAATATTTTAATATTTGGTATAATTAACTATTATGCATGGTTGGATTTTCTTTTTCTTATAAAGGGGACGGTGATCCAGAAAAGGTTGGAAACCCCTAGTCTAAAAGTATTAACAGTAAAAAAATAAACTAAAAAGTAAAAATATACTAAATATGTTACTGAAAGAATGTGGAATCGTACACATGTGTTGCGTTATATTCAAATATTCAAAAATATATTTAACTTTAAGTTATTGATTCAGAATTGTGAAAAATTAAGAATATTATAGTAACCATGATGAAATAGAAAAAAAGAGTATGGCTGAAACAAAGATAATATGGAAATATGTTAAGAGAAAAGAGTGCAAAAGCGGACGGGAAGATCAAGAAAAAGAAAAAAGAAACAGGAATAAATGAATATGCGGATTGGGAACAATGAGAACTTATTTAGAGAGAAGTTTCGAGAAAAGACGAAAAAAACGCAAGTAGGCAAAATAACGAAGCAAAATTATATTGAACAGAGTAAAACAATAAATTACGATTAATCTTAATTATTTCAATAAGATGCAAAATAAATTTATCATTGAGGCTCGGCATCCTCTTTCCTTTTCCTCAGAATTGGATCGGTTTTAAACTGATTTCTTTTATCGAATCTAAAGTCTATTACAACTCTCGTTACTGAAAATAGAATGTTAAGAGTGCTATAAGAGTGCTGAACATAGAAATGAATTAAAAAAAATATATTGATTGATTCGATTGTTACTTTACATTTACGTTACATTTACAGTTACGTTACATTTTAACTACGTGAAAGAAACCACTTCAACTTTATTTTTGATCACTATATTTAATAAAATATTTGGCGTAACGGCTGTTTCGAGACGTTTGAAAAAAAAAATATTTTGTTCATATAAACGGCCTATATTATTCTATTATATATAGTGATTTAAAATAAAGTTCAAGTGCTTTTTTCACATAGTTAAATTTAGAAAAGACAAACACTTGTGAATGTGTCGCTTGTTGATTGGGTTACGAAGCTCTGACTATTTTTTATATATTAAATTGAAATTGTAAAATAAACTATAGAACATTATAATGTGAACAGCAATTAGAATATATTTCTTAGTCTGTTCGTTATATATCATTCATCTTGACTCTTTAAAATTTAAACGATAATATATCCACGTAATTGAATATGACATTTAAAAGTTTTTACAATTATGATCAAAAAGTAAGATGACTTTGTAAATAAAACACAAAGTATCTATTTATTAATACAATTTATTTTGCCTTCTTCAAATTAATTCTCTCTCATTGCAATACATTTATTCCAACGTTTTCTTCAGCCTTCGAAAGAGTTTTTATACTCGACTTCAGGAATTCTCTTCCAAGCGCCCAGCGAACTTTCCTGACTTTCCTGAATAGCTTCTATGGATACAAAGCGGCATCCATGAAGTGGCTTCTTCAATCGAGAGAACAGAAAAATAGCACACGGTGTCATGTCTGGTGAATATGTGCTTGTTGAACGGTATTTTGGGCCAAACATTGATGAATAATTATTGCGGTGTGAGATTATGCCTTATCGCTATTATAAAACCATGAATTATTTTTCCACAAATCTTCCAGTAATACCTACAATATCTCTAATACTAAATCGGTGATTATTTAATACAAGATCTTTAATTTTGGAAATGTTTTCTTCATTGGTTGACCAAAAAAGTCTTCCCGATTAAGGCCAATTTTCATTAAGGTCCTTGTACAACTTGTAATAATTTTTTTGGCATAGCTTCATCACCGTAACACCCTTTTAACAGATTTAATGTATCAGCACAATATATTTCGTTCAATAAATGTATCTGTTAAAAAAATCGCTTACGAAAATGTTTAACCATTGCAAAAGATGCTATAATTTCTAATTTAACAAGTAAAATGATATGAAATTGTCAGATGAAATTTGATCAGATCAAGGACAGTCGTACCAACTTAAAAAATTGTTGTATCGATATGTAAACCCTGCAAATTTACAAGGGAGAAAGACAAGGCTTGTATAGTGCATTTCAATATAGTCCAAGAACTCACAGCCCCCAGACCTACGTCATTTTAGCAAACTTAACATTTTAAGAATTAATAATCTAATATGCAGTAAAGAAGGTGCCCTTTTACAGGTAGTAGGTGCTAAAGGTACATAAAATCCTTACTCACCTACGTTAAAGTAGGTAAGCTGATTTTTACATATGTTTTACAGAATATTGTCAAAAACCAGCATTCGTTATTGCCAGACCCGTTTCGAGGGCCTTAACTTCCGCCAGGCCCTTTAAAGATCGTCTAAGAATTAGGTAAACTACGTTAAAGTAGTAAGCCTAAATTTTATATACGTTGTGTAGGGTACTATTTAAAGACCCTTTGTAAGCAGCCAGACCAATCCGAAGGGCCAACATCCCCCGAGATACGACAAAAGTTCCGCTGTGAGTGAGAGCGTGAGGGCATTATTCGTGCGCATGAGTGCGAGTGACAGCATTAGATGGCTTTATAAGACAGCTTTATGTAATTTTGGTTATATTGTTATTATTATTTATTGGTCTTGATGGAATGTTTTAATAATTATAATTATAATAATTCAATGATATTTTAATGCAATGGCTAATTACAAAGTTAATTACAAACCTCTGTAAAAATTATTCATTTTTACAGAGGAATCAAATAACGATGGATATGATGGTGGTGATGAATTTAATATTCAATTCGAATATGCGTTTGACCAGAAAGGTAAAAACTGGGTCAATGACGAAAATGAAGAGGAATTGTCAATAATATAATAAATAATATTTAAGTAATTATAATTTGTCAATATTTATACATTTTAAACCAAAATATATTTAAAAAAAACATCAAATTCTTTAAAATTTTATTTTCCCCAATTTATTGCTTTGTAATTAATTTTATAATTAGATATTGGATTAAAATATCACTGAATGATTATAATTATAATTATTTAAAAAATTATATCAAGCCCAATAAATAATAATAACAATATAACCAAATTTTCATAAAGTTGTCTTTTAAAGCCCTCTAATGCTCTTTTCTCACTCGCACTCATGCGCATGAATAATACCCTCACGCTCACACTCACAGCAGAACTTTTGTCGTGTCTGGGGGATGCTTGTCCCTTCGGATTGTTTTAGCTGTTTAAAAGGATCTTGAAATAGTATCCCAAACCAAATATATAAAATTTAGACTTGCTACTACGTAGTTTACCTAATTTTTAAGAGATCTTTAGAAAATCTGGCGGAAGCTAAGGCCCACGGAAAGGGTCTGACACTAATGAATGTTGGTTTTTAACAATATACTGTAAAACATATGTAAGATCCAGCTTTAGGTAAGTAAGGTTTTTATGTACCTTTAGTACCTGCTACCTGTAAAAGGGCCCCGCTTTCAAGCTAGCAAGTACGCATACATTATTAACTGCATATTAGGTTATTAATCCTCAAAATTTCAGATTTGCTAAAATGAGTTAGATTCGACAAACAAATTCGATAAACAATCTCATCTCAGTCACTCCAGTTCGTGGCTGGGCAAAATAAAATTTAATCTGCGGTGGTCACTCACAAAATAATAACAATTCGCTCAGTTTACTATCAAAAGTAAGCTTGATTATCCAAAGAGCTAAAACCATAACATTCTTAGTTTTAATTAAATTTGACGATTAGACCAGTTATTTAGATAATTTCGTAGAAAGTAATTTCATAAACAACATAAATCGAGTTATTATCTTGACGTGAATATTAAAAGGCATATCGGTCGTTTACGGTAACCGTTTACCGTAATTTGCTTATCGTCACACAGTACCCTAGACGACACGACAAAAAAGCATCAGCAGATGAGCTTAATGCAGTTAAAAGTCGCCTTCAAAGCCGACGTCAAGAAGCAACCCCACATGTTTCTGTTTAACTTGTCTTATCGCATTTACATAGGTTCGAATTAATGGAGACGGTGGCAGGCGGTAGGGGAGAGGTAAAACAATCAGTCACCGGTTTATGATAAGCTTGACGAGAGGGGAATGATGCCTCAGGCCAAGATCAAGCAGGAATAGTAGCATTACCGAATTTTGGGGTGGTAACTGTGGCGGAAGTATTGTTTCAAGGAATTATTTGAGATGCTAATATGGAAACAACAATATTTTGATTAAAATGTTTAAATAAAGTAATTTTGAAATAGTGTTATCGCCTGGTTTGAAATCTATATTTAGAAGATTTTGCAAGACGATTACATTATTCCGGTTTATTTATTTTTTGACATGTTATTTTAACCATAAGGGTTAGTTAGCAATTGGATCTAGTCGTTAATCTAGATTGACTGGTGAGTGACCAACGAGGAAGACCGTTCAGAAGATTTTACCTAACTTTGTTACTGGCATGATTGAAATGCAATTAAACTTAATTAATTAATGCTTACCAGGTGTAGCGGTTAAAAATTCTTAACTTTTTCTTAAAAAAAAAACATGTTTAATTTGGGAGAAAGGTAAAAATGGTTTGTTCAAAGTATGCGCCATCGCTAGCTGCACATTTTTCCCATCTCTCTAGCAATTTGTGGATGCCCTTCCAGAAAAACCGTACAACCCCTGAGGTGGTCCAATCATCTTGCCATTTTTCAACATATCCGTAATTGTTGAAGTGTTTCATGGAAAATGCTTGAACATTGATGAAAACAAGTGGTAGTCGAATGGGGATAAGTCTGGTGTGTTCTGATGGTGGGGCAAGAATTCCCAGCCAAGTGCAGAAATGGTGTCTCTGACCGCTTTCGCTGTGTGTAATGGAGCGTTGTCATGCTGGACAATCAGTTTTCCGTGTCTTATAGCCAATTCTGGTCGCTTTTCGATCAATGCATGGTTGAATTTGATCATTTGTTGATGGTGAATGGCAGTGAATGACAGTGAATGGCATTAACTGTTTCAGCTGGTTTCTGAAGCTCATGATACACGATACCCTTCAGATCCTACTAAACGCTCAACATTGTTTTCTTCCCAAAGCGATTGTCTTGCGGTCGATGTTGAAGGTTGACCTGGGTCAACCCATGATTATTCTTTTTTTGGGTTCACGAAATATATTCATTTTTCATCTGCAGTAATGATTCGATAAAAAAAATTTTTTCTTCGAATAAACTTCGGCCACGGTTTTTAGTTTTTTAATGCTGATATAATACCAATTTTCCTGCCGTCTGGATCTTTCCCATGGCATGCAGATGATAATAAATGGTTCAACGAGCATTAATCGTAGGTGTAACGAACTCCTTGTGCACAATTTCCTGCGAATCGTAGAAACAAATCAACATTGTTTTGATTTTTGACTTTTCGAGACGGCTTTTCTTCGGATTTGGCTCGCTTGGGTGTTGTATTTGAAGTTTTCATCCATTTTCGACTCTTTAATCAAGTTCTTGCAATGTTGAATTCGGAGCAATTTTTAGTCGATAGCCAATTTCTGTGGAACAAAGCGTGTTCATGTTCAATTACATACATGTTCAATTCCATTTGCATGTATTGCAACGAAGATTTCGGCCGATTTTTAAATAAATTCACGCACAATTTCAATGTTACCAATTTGAGTAACCACGGAATTTTTCTTACCAGGATGTTCATCGTCTTTGATATCGTCATGACTTTCTTTGAATCGTTCGAACCACTCCTGGTCTCTGCCACGAGATAAACAATCATACCCTCATCATACACTTATTTCATTAATTGAAACGTTTCGGTGAATATTTTACCAAGTTTAAAACAAAATTTAATATTGGCTCTTTGTTCCACGTTCATTTTTCAACCGATAGTATAAACATATTGACACTTTAAGGGCGATAACTTGGCTTCTAATGATCCGAATCTCATGAAATTTTGTCAGAACGTCAGTGAAGGATACTTATTCCTAACGCTTACCCTCGTCGGAAGATGGCGCCACTAGAAATAGCTATTTTTCCTGTTTTACATGAGAGGCACCTTGTATAAATAGATCAGATTGAATCATTTTCTGATGATGATGCTAACATTGTAAACAAAATGCGCGTCGAATAGTTTTAAAAAAGTAATTTCATTTCGAGTTTAATGATTGAACATGTTTTAAGTTGAAGGAGATCACTTTGAAGAACTTTTATCGGTAGTCTCAATGAATATAATAACATTTTACAGAAAGTATGCTTTATAAGATGATGTAGATAAGCAGATATTTAAACCGGTATGGGCCTATCGAATTCAGCTGTGAGGCTGTGCCAGTACACAGCAGTGCCAGTATACAAAGCAGCATACAAACTATTCAAAGGTTTCAGAATAAAGTGCTAAGGAACATAGCAGATGCACCTTTGTACATACGAAACAGTAACCTCCATCGGGACCTGGATATGGATGATGTTGAATAAGTCAGATCCTTCAGTCAGAAGATTGCCAGAAGTCATGAACAAGGACTCCTCCAATATGTCAACGTCGATGCGACCAAGCTTCTTGACAACGCAACATTAACAAGAAGACTCAAGAGAATCAAGGCCTTTGAGTTAGTTCAGTGATGTGGCAAAGCAGAACATTTCGTGTCTTAATGTTTACGATAGTTTTAGTGTACCTACTTTATTAGAAATCTGTGAACACTGTTGAATAAGAGCTTAGTTTACTTATTCCAAGTTGAATTACTATTAAGTTAGATAAAATATACTTATTGATCTTTGTGATCAGATCGTAATGTCTGTGAATGTGCTACAAAGTATTTATAATAATAATAAAAAAAGAAGATGCTGCCTTTTTGATCATACATTTTTAAAACCTCACATATACATATGTCCAAAAATTTGAAATATTCACTTTTTTGAATCAGAAATTCTCGTCTCATCGGAGAACATCAAGTTATTCCAGTTAGGACTATGATCCACCATTTCTCGAGTCTATTGCAGTCTTACATTTTTTTGTTAGAGCCGGTCTTGTGCAGCTGTTGTACATTGTTTTATATCACTTCTGGGGTGAAACCTTTACGTCATTTGTCTCTTGGATTTTTTTATGAATTTTCAATACAGCGCTTTGGAAAACACCTAAAATTTCTACGATATAACTTTGATGAAAGCCCTGTTGTAACTAAGCAATTACTCTTGATCTGTTAAAATGATATATTATGTTTTCAGGCATTATTAATGGAATGGCCAAAAATCGAAAAACCTGTGTTATTAGCAAAACAATGCTTTTATTTTCAAATTATTTTTATTATTATTTTAAATTATTTTTATTCTATTTGTAAATATTCCAAACCTTTGGTCATATGTGTATATAATCACCTGGTATTATTTACGTAATGTCAGTAATGTAAAAAAACTACATTTATTATTACCGGATGAAATACAAAATAAAAACAAAAATAATGCACGTGCTATTTTCATACCGTACCTTTTTATTTTCAAGTTACTGCTTAACGATCGGTGCAGCAAAACTAAGGGTCCATTAAATTCATGACTCAGTTTTTGACCGACAGTTCGACAATAATAGAACGACAAGAATATACCAACTGATTCACAGTGGTGGCTAAATAAAATGTTATTTTTACCTGGCAAATTCTTGAGTGAGCAGCTTAAGACGTGATCTACAACGAGCAGCTTCTTGCAAGGCCTGTTTCGCCCTTGCTTCGCTGTCAACACGCAATCTCCGTTCTCGTTCAGCATCCCTCTGAGCTGATTCTCTCTGAAAAAAAAATGAAAAAATCAACTTTTAACTTAAATATAAATCAATGTTCTTAAAATATTTGCACCTTTTTTAATTTTGGATTATTAATTTTTGAAGAAGTTGTTTTCCGCGTCATAAGGAAAAAAGTTTTGAAAATTTGTTCGACCGTCTGTTATCCGTAATTAAAAAAAAGTTTTCAGGAACTTCTGCAGAATTTTTTCTTAATTAAAAAATCGAAAGATATTATAGGATTTTCAGAGTCAATAATAATTTTGTCGATATTAACCTATTGTTTGGATGTGAAATTTGGAAGGTCACAAAGGCATTTGAAAGGTCTAAAAAGTCCTTATTAAAAAAGTTATTATGAAGACTACTTTCTATATTTAGGCTTAATCAAATCAGTAATAAGGGCTTTCTTCAACTAACTCGGAAAAAGAAAAGGGAAGAGTAATAAAACCTTAAATGTATGGCTGGATCTACCAGTAGGGATGATGTAACTGTGACAGGTGGCCATATTTGTTGACCGTTTTTTGACATGTCTTGTCAGTTGTTTTCGGAAAGGTTTGCAATTAAATCATGGTTCATTTCACGTTAGAAGAACTTTTGGAACTGCCCAGTTTTATTATGCTAATTCGCGTGTCGCAGATTAACATGATCCAAAATCTGCCAAACCGCATTGATCCAGTGTGGCAGATTACGGTCCATACCTTCAACACTGGTATTTCAATATGTTTCAATATGACAGAACAACCTCAAACACGGTCCTCATTCCCCGGAGGCCAAGGGGCGACTACCTACGGCAGCGAGAAGACCTGCCTCAAGGCAGAGGGTGCTAAGAATCACCGGGTTAGATCAGCCTGCCATTGGACTTTTGACATTGCAACGCTCAATATACGGACCATGGAAACGGAGGCCCGATTGCAAAAACTGGTAATCGAATTTGACAACATACATTGGAATATTATTGGGCACTGTGAAACACGAAGAAAGGGCGAGGAGTTAATCAAACTAGAACCAACTGGACACGTACTCTATTCTCGATGTACGGAAAATGGCCGATGTGGCGGAATTGGATTCCTCATCAATCGAAAGCTGACCGACTAGCCCAATGCGTCATTCAGCTGAATAAAAAGTTTAGGCTTCAAATCGTCCAAGCTTATGCACCAACTATAAGCCATGGGGATGAGGAAATTGAGGCATTTTATGATGATGTGGCCCAGCTTTTATACAAGGAGAAATGTAGATACAAAAGCTTGATGAGTGATTTTAATGCTAGTATTGGAACAACAAGAACTGACGAAAATGCAACTGACCCATATGGAATTGATGAGCGAGACAATAAATGTGACAGATTGGTTGATTTTGCTGAAGGACAATGAATTCGTTTTCTAAGAAAAATGTCACCAGAAAATGGACATGGAAAAGTCCTCATGACCATCATGACCAACGATAAAACAATATTTTGCTATTGTACTGTCCTTAACAATTTTAATGTTGGAAGTGACCACCGAATGGTACAAGCAAAAGTTAGAATTAACTCTCGAAGATAACGCGATAGAATGGTAAGGTCAAAGATTGGCTTCTGATTGGATATTCAGATTGGATTCTGGGACACTGCTGGAGAGAGGAAGTTTTGGAGAGCAATTTTAAGATTGCTTTATCAAACCGGTTTGCTATATTACAAGATCCGGAGGAGGTGGAAATATCAGTTAATATGAAGAAATCGCCAACAATGTACTTCAAACGGTTGCTTCAATAGCACTACAAGAAAAATGTCTCAAGCAGACAAACATGTCCAGTGAGACCATTAATTTAATGAAGAAACTGCGAGCAATGAGAAATGCAGGTAGTGTTTTTGGCAGGATCGAGTACACTCAGCTCTGCAAAACTATAAGAAAATGTATCAGGACAGAGGACATGCACCGATTCAACATGCAGATAGTACAAAAAACCCTGGAAGAAAACAAAGGAATTAATATATAAATATCTTAGTGGAGGAAGTGATAAATGCTATGGAATTGATGAAAAACGGCAAGGCTTCAGAAAAGGACAGTGTAACTGTCGAAATGCTAAAAGCTGGAGGTCGGACGTTACATAGAACACTGGCAAAATTACACTCAAAATGCCTCAAAGAACAAAAAGTACCTGACTTATGAAAATGCAGAAGTGATCCTTTTAAATAAAAAAGGAGAAAAGGAAGATTTAAAGAACTACCGTGCAATAAGCCTATTATCAGTAATGTACACATTTTTCACTAAGATAATATCTAAAAGAATAATAAAAAACCGAATGACACACAACCAAGAGAATAAGCAATATTCAGAAGGGGATTCAGTACAATGGATCACATCCAAGTTGTACAGCAGGCCATAGAAAGGCACAACGAATACGAGTCCCTGTGATTGGCTTTTATCGACTACAAAAAAGCATTTGACTCCATCTTAAAGCATGCGATAATGGATGCTCTGCTTAGCCAAGGCGTATCAAAAGCATTTGACTCCATCTTAAAGCATGCGATAATGGATGCTCTGCTTAGCCAAGGCGTAGATAAAGCATATATAAACTTATTAGGATCGATATGTTATGGAGCTACAGCTACAATTTACCTTGATGATCTTGAAATGGGAATTAATGTAGAAGGAGGTGTACGGCAGGGTAACGCAATATCGCCCATTCTATTCTCGGCTGGCTTGAAGAAGTATTCCGTAAACTGAATTGGGAACAGGATGGTGTAAAGATCAATGATGGAAACTTAAACCATCTTAGATTGGCAGATGATATCGTTCTCCTTTCACAAGTCCCACAGGAGCTTCAAAGACGCATACAAGAACTGCAAAGGGCTGGCGAACCATTTGGCTTGAAAATAAACTTGAAAAGGGGTCAGGTTATGTTCAATAACTTCGCTCAGGACAGAAGAATTTCAGTTTTAGAAAGGGATTTGGAGATTGTGAACAGCTTTATATATCTTTAGCAGAGGATTTCAATGGCGGGGAATACCGCCCGGGAAGTGAAACGGCGTGTTAAATGCGGCTAGCAGGCATTTAGCAGGCTCAACATAGTGTTTAAGAGCAGACTTCCACTTTGCCTGAAAAGAAAAGTCGAAAGCACGATGGACTGATGAGATCGTTAAGTATAATGGACCCAAGTGGCAGAGGAAAGCCCAGGTCCGTGAAAGTTGGAAGCATGCTGAAGAGGCCTGGCTTGAAGAAGTATTCCGTAAACTGAATTGGGAACAGGATGGTGTAAAGATCAATGATGCAAACTTAAACCATCTTAGATTTGCAGATGATATCGTTCGCCTTTCACAAGACCCACAGGAGCTTCAAAGACGCATAGAAGAACTGCAAAGGGCTGGCGAACCATTTGGCTTGAAAATAAACTTGAAAAGGGGTCAGGTTATGTTCAATAACTTCGCTCAGGACAGAAGAATTTCAGTTTTAGAAAGGGATTTGGAGATTGTGAACAGCTTTATATATCTTTAGCAGAGGATTTCAATGGCGGGGAATACCGCCCGGGAAGTGGAACGGCGTGTTAAATGCGGCTAGCAGGCATTTAGCAGGCTCAACATAGTATTTAAGAGCAGACTTCCACTTTGCCTGAAAAGAAAAGTCGAAAGCACGATGGACTGATGAGATCGTTAAGTATAATGGACCCAAGTGGCAGAGGAAAGCCCAGGTCCGTGAAAGTTGGAAGCATGCTGAAGAGGCCTGGCTTGAAGAAGTATTCCGTAAACTGAATTGGGAACAGGATGGTGTAAAGATCAATGATGCAAACTTAAACCATCTTAGATTTGCAGATGATATCGTTCGCCTTTCACAAGACCCACAGGAGCTTCAAAGACGCATAGAAGAACTGCAAAGGGCTGGCGAACCATTTGGCTTGAAAATAAACTTGAAAAGGGGTCAGGTTATGTTCAATAACTTCGCTCAGGACAGAAGAATTTCGGTTTTAGGAAGGGATTTGGAGATTGTGAACAGCTTTATATATCTTTAGCAGATGATTTCAATGGCGGGGAATACCGCCCGGGAAGTGGAACGGCGTGTTAAATGCGGCTAGCAGGCATTTAGCAGGCTCAACATAGTATTTAAGAGCAGACTTCCATTTTGCCTGAAAAGAAAAGTCGAAAGCACGATGGACTGATGACATCGTTAAGTATAATGGACCCAAGTGGCAGAGGAAAGCCCAGGTCCTTGAAAGTTGGAAGCATGCTGAAGAGGCCTTCATCGTGCTGTGGATCGACACGGGCTGATGATGATGATGATACATACATCGAGATTTACATCTCGAGATACATACATCGAGATTTTACAGATCTAAAACGCGGTTCTACCCGAGAAGTTAGTAATTCCAACATTACCGACTGCGGAAGCCTTTCCGAATATTTCATTGATTGGTACGTCCTTCTTGTTATGATATACGGAAGGGAAACCTGGACACTCATATCGCAGTCAGTTCAAAATCTTAGGTAGCGTAGAGGGGAATGGAAATATTTATGCTTGGAATTACAAGAAGGGACAGAAAGCTCTACACATGAATGAAAGAACAAACGAAAGTATGTGACATCTTTAGAAGAGTAAATGAATTTAAATGGAGATGTACAAGCCATATAGAGAGACGATGGATCGAAAGGTGCACCAAAGCGGCCCTGGAGTGGGTACCGTTTATTAGTAAACGCCCACGGACAAGACCGAACACACAATGTGCTGATGATATCATTAAGTGTATTAGACCCGAATGGCAGAGGAAAGCTTAGGACCACGTAACGAACGATTCTTTATGCCCTCATTTGAGTCTATGTAATTTTGGTACCCATCTAAATTATTTTCCTGAACACGTCCTGATATATTTCTAATCTGTTTCCTGTTTCTCCGTAAATTACAAGCATATCGTGATATTCGCGTACACAATACTATTTTGGTTTTAAATGGAATTTAAATACACATACTAAAGTAATTCTTGTTGCAAAGCAATGCCCATTATCGTGGGAATCATCTCAATCAGTAAACACGACGTTGTTATATTCATTGTATTGGCCGATGGCTGATTATTAATAAAAAAAATGTTTTAATAATTTTTATTTGTTTATTTGCAGTTTATTTGTTAAACCAATTATTATTTGCCGAATATGTTTTTACATATATTTGCTTAAAATGATAATTCTTACCTTAGCTTTTCGATTTTATAACTTTGCAATTTTTTTGCGGAAACATTTAGGTTTTTGTCTCTTGTTGTAAGGAACTTTTTTCTTTCAAATGATGTGAAATGGTATATCATTTATCATATCATGTCATTATCTACCATTCGTGAAATATTCGATGATAACTCGGTTGGTGTGTCATATGCAGATAATAAGTAATACAGAAATTCCCAAATAGATTCAATAAAGAAATTCCTAATAGTATGGCACCCTAACGAAAGAAAAAAACTTGAAAAGGTCAAGGAAGAAGAATTTATAGTTCAGTACAATTTATAGAGAGTCTTTATAGCTACTACCTGGTATAATCTTGCATTGTAGAACCGGCCCTTAGTGGGCCAAGGAAGAGTTAGATTCAAGGATGCAAGGAGGGATCTGTTCAAGGATGAGAAAAATGATTCATAGGTTCGTTTAACGAGTAAATTATTAAATTTTTGCACTAAACAAAAAATGTAGTTTTTTTTTAATTAAACTTTAAAACTGTATAGTTGGTCACTTCTGTTTTGAATATATCTTAAATGTCGGCGTCTTTCATCTGTATATGAAATAATTGGTTTATTAAACATCAAATTTTCTGAATGTCTCCTTTCCTTAAATGGCGATGAAGATTGACTAAGTAGATGCTACGATTTGATTAAGGGCGCTTTCTTCGGAGTTACGTTAAAGGAAATTATTATACCAACAATTACCAAACAATCTAAGAGCTAATGACGATATTTGAGATGTTACTGGTGATATAAAGCTACAGTTATATGAAGCCGTGAGAGAATGTTTTTTTTTTAATTCCATATAAAAACCATTTTGATGAAAAATTATTTATTTGAAATTGAACTATATTGGATTTTGCTAAAGTTTCAATTTTTACCTGACTTTTTAACTTTTTTTTAACATCACATTGACATAACCTTTATGTACATAAAATTAATAGTTTCCATAATTATATGATTTTTTCATATTATACTCAATGTCAAAAATGTATCAATTCCATTCATAAGTATAAAAAATAAGCAAACAATAAGCAGACAACATATTAATGTTGTGAGGATTTTGGGGGCAATATCAAGCTGGATTTAGAAACTGCTGATTAGTAACTGATCAGATTTTCTCACTAAAATAAACCCATACTACCGGTTACGAATACAAAGTAAGCTTCTATGTCTCGTTTAAAGACATCTAATAGGCCTATAACTGGAATGAAACAAATAATATGTACCAGGCTCTGAATTGGTTAAGCTTATCCGTAAAATTAATTAGATTAAAAAAAATGACACTGGACAGTAAAAAGTATGAAATAGTATGAAAGAAATATAAAAGGACTCTTCGGCATTATTTAAATAATGATAACTAATCACAAAAAGCGCACCAAAAGCACAAAACTAGATGCAGCATTAGTTCTCGATAACTGAAGTTAAGCGACGTCGGTTTTGGTTTGATCAAATCCAACCAAAAGTATAAATAAAATAGATGGACCGAAACCATGGGCCAACTCGCCCTGTAGAGCTGTATATTACAGAAATATATCATCCTTTCTCCACGTGGTACCACCGATCGCCTTCGTCCAACTATCATATCATGCGCCGTCACGTATCTTTCGGAAACCGTTTCTAGCCTTTCACCCATGATCAACCGAGCTCCAGACGAACGCAAGGAAAGCACTTGGGGGAGACGATCAGGGCCAGGCCAGGCCATTACGACCCGTCATCAAAATGGTCAGTTAACATGGCCTATATATATATATATATATATATATATATATATATATATATATATATATATATATATATATATATATATATATGTATATACCATACCATCAAGAATAGGGGGACCCTATCCACAGCCAACAACCCATGTTTTCGCCGACCTCCCGTCGGATGGCGTATATATGTACTGTTAGATTTTCTTGGACTGCGTCCAATGAGACGGCAGTAGCTGAGCTATTGTGGATAGGGTTCCCCTATTCTTGATGGTATGGTATATGTCGGCGCCCTGAAGAGACTGAACCTCGAGAGACGAAACATATGTCATCCAGTTGAAGGTATAGGTGGGGCTCCTTCCCGGTCAAGCAACCAACAAAAGTGTTCATTTAGGCGGAGACGCAGGTTGTTGTGTGTTCCACATGAGATTGTGGAACCCAACGGTTGGGTGTGTGATGACACTCAGCTACGGCCGTCTCATTGGACGCAGTCCAAGAAAATCTAACAGTGCATATATACGCTATCCGACGGGAGGTCGGCGAAAACATGGGTTGTTGGCTATGGATAGGGTCCCCTTATTCTTGATGGTATGGTATATGTCGGCGCCCTGAAGAGTCTGAACCTCGAGAGACGAAACATATGTCATCCAGTTGAAGATATAGGTGGGGCTCCTTCCCGGTCAAGCAACCAACAAAAGTGTTCATATATTTTTTTTATATTTATATATATTTATATTTATTTATATATATTTTTTTATTATAGAAAATTTTAAAATTTTTATTATAGAAAAACTGCAAAAAACCATTAACCCGGATAAAGGACTTATTTCATTTGGTCAAGTTTTCAATTACACAGGCCTACAAGAAAATAAAAATGGTGTCTAGAATTCTAGAACTTACTTTAGATTTGGGGCGCTAAATCTAAATATGAAATCAGTTTTTCTCTATCTGCTCTACTTTTT
This sequence comes from Cosmopolites sordidus, assembly GCA_031761425.1. Taxonomy (NCBI): domain Eukaryota; kingdom Metazoa; phylum Arthropoda; class Insecta; order Coleoptera; family Curculionidae; genus Cosmopolites; species Cosmopolites sordidus. The sequence goes on along the minus strand of JARFXV010000708.1, from coordinate 116,646 downwards.
TAGATACATCCACTTATCTTTCAATGTTTTTTTTTCAATTCAGTACATTCAAGTATGAGTGATGTAAAATGATTATACAAGGATTGGTTCCTGTATATTTGCTCTATTCTCAGTCCGCCGTTGAGTTACTTCCAGAAAAATCCACTAGATTGCATAAGCATTGTTTTTCCGGTAATTGAAGTGATCTTCAACGCTTGAACTACAGTGGAGGTTACTTTGGGAGTTCTCGCGACATATTTGTGTTTAGGAAAGAGTTGTTATAAAGTTAACCTAACACGTATTGTGCTATAGATTGTTGTATTTGTGTTGTTGAATAGAAATAAAATGAGTTCAAGTAGAAGAAGTTGTGTAAATTATCCTGGTATGTTTTGCTACATATGTGGAGAATACACATTAAAAGAAAACAGAAAAACTCTTAGTAACTTTGTAAAGAGAGCTTATCTTGGATACATTGGGTGTTAGGGTTGGTAATCAGGATAAAACCTGAGCAACTTCATTTAGTCTGTAAAACTTGTATAGTAAAATATTTACGACAGTGGGCTACTGGGAAAAGAAAAATTCTAAAATTCGGCGTAGCGATGGTTTGGAGAGAACCCAAAAAGCATTTCAATGACTGTTATTTCTACCTACTAAATATTACTGGAATCAATCGAAACAACCGTAGAAAATGGAGTCATCTTGATTTAGTATGTGCAAGACGCTACGTACCTCACTCAGAAGAAGTGTCGGTCCCAATGTTTGACCAAGTACCAGAGTTTTGTGAGGTTGAGTATTTTGCCTCATCGATGACTTTTTCCTCTATCTTTGTATATAATAATTTAAAATAGTCCAACTTATATTTCACTAAAATGTTATATCTTAGAAATTTAAGCTCCTAGGCAAAAATTAATTCTATATTTGAATTCAGGGCATCAAATTGGTACGAAATCAGCTCTAAATACACCGGTACCAAAACAACTGTAGGCTTGTGTTAATAATGTAAGGGTTAGTTAACTTCACGGTTCATGATTTTTACACGCTTCATTAGGTACGGTACGGTATAAATAGAACATAGTTTAGTTTTAGAATTAGATTAAATCATCCCCTGATGATGCTAATATGGTTAGCAAAACGCGCGTCGAAAAGTTTAAAACAAGTTATTTGATATTTAGTGGTAATTCTCTTCGTGTTTAGTGTATGTAATGTTAATTCTGTAGCAGTTATTTAGTTATATTACAAGATACATGAAGAAGAAAACAAAAAAAATATTCTATACGACGTCTGTTGAATAGTTTTTTCACCACAAACATAGAATACAATATAAAAATACATACCCAGTTTTTATAAGATAAATAGCCGGAGTATTTCTTGCACTTACACGTAAAAAATGACATGACACCCCTTCACTAGATCCGTACCCGATCAAACGAAACGAATCGTCGCTAAATTTCATATCTCAAAATCACGGCCTACTTCGCCAACGCAGAACGCTTTGACAGCAGTGCTGCTGCTGTTCAGCGACCTATAAACTGTTCGTCTTATAATTAATTGGCCGTAGAGATGGACCGACGACTGAGAAGAATCGACTAACGGATGATATCGAGTTAAGTTTTTAGACATTGAATTTTTCGATAGTCGAAAATTTTAAGCTTAACTTTCCAACCGCTGTGGTCGATGTGCAATTGGCCGTGGTCAATTGAACGCGTCGCTATTTAATTTTTCTGCTAAGTTTGGTAAAAAGGTGAGGACTGTTAAGAAATTTTAAATACAAGCTGCATTTTGGCGGCAATGCTTTTATTATTCAGTGTTAAAAATTACTTAGGACAAACTTCTAATTAATATTAAAACGATATTATAAAAAGTTATGTCCTTTAATGTAGACAGAATTCTACCTCTACATTTATATAAATGTTATAAATATAGAGATATTTTTTTTTGCAGATTAAGTAAATGCATTCATCTTAAGGCATTTTTTTTATAAAGCTATGTAAAATATAAATTTTGAATCGAAGCTTATATCTCGCTGCATTATCATTTTTATTTGACGATCTGATACAAGCATGTTATAGATTTTATCCATAACGATTGATCTAGCTAAGTAGCTAAGCTGTAATACTTATCAAAAAGGTTTACGCTTATTTAAATGAGATTCTGCTAAGTTTCTTCAACTTATTATAACATCAGATGTAATATGGATACATTATGATACGTTAAAGATAAAGCAGCAGTCCAAACAATGAGTGAAAGCAAGTCAAAAAATTCATTCTGCAGGAAAATTCATGGTTACGGTTTCTTGGGATCTTCGTGAAAAAAAGGCAGAACCATCATCGGCGAGTATTACCCTTTATTACTGGATCAACTGACGGGTGCTATTCAGATTAAACTGGTCAAAAAAGAATGTGCTCTTTCACCTTGATAAGAAGCTTGTACAAACCTCTCGGATTGTTGCTACAAAACTCCATGACTTATGCTTCGAAGTTCGTATTCGCTGGATTTAGTTCCCAACAATTCTTCTGTGGGTAAAAGCATACGTTATTATAATACATCATTTAATTCAAAGATAGCCCTGCTGGGAAGGAGAAGATTCAATCAGTCATCATTTCCATTCCACAAACTGTAGAGATGCAGACCACACGAAGACCAAAGTTCAGATTCAAAGTTGGTTATTTGTTGTATACCTAGTCTTCGATTTTCCTCTTGACCTTCTATCCACTGGTTTTTGTTTGATAATTTTGTTTGATTATTGCTTCTATGTCCGTTTTTCTTCCCACATGCTTCTCTTCCATGTCTCCTTATCGATATTGGATTATTTAAATTCTGGATTTACCTTATAAGCATATTACCTATATCATTCATCGTATCCTTTGTATGCTACAGTATTTATACATACACTAGAAGTGACTTGATAAGTTTTATATATTTAGTGTCTTGTAATTCTTCCTATCAGGTTTATTTTTAGGTGTATAATGAGTCCTCAGTAGGTTCTATTAACTATAACTTTCTTGTTTCTACACTATAATCATTTTGTATAATCTCACTTACGGTAGGGATGTTTGCCTATTGTTTGTTTAAATGTTCGTAAATTGCTTGAATGTGTTCTCTAAGCAAGAGTGTAAAATCCGATAATATTTATGTTTGTTAGTTTGTATATATTTATATATATATAGAGATAAATGATGTACTTAAAATCACTGTTAATAAAATACTACAGTCAATACTAATAATTGTCCAATTAAGAATGGAATTTAAATTGAATGTTGATCCGAACTATTGAATCAATTATTATAAAAATATTTTCTGTTTATACATAACCAGTATGCACTAGTTCCTTAACACTGATATCATAAAACAATTTAACGGAACCGAAAAACATTGATTCAACATAAATCATGTTTAATTATTAGAAATATTTGACTGACTTTTGTTGACATGCCTTGTCAGTTGTTTTCCGAAAGGTTTACCGATTTTGACATGCCTTGTCAATTTTTTTCCGAAAGTTTTACAATTAAATCATGGTTCGTTTCACGTTAGAAGAATGTTTGAAAATTGTCCAGTTATATTACGCAAATTCACGGTCCCCTCGTGCCACTCAACAAGCAATTCATTCAACAGGCCAGAAGTGTTAAGAATATTGCCGCCGTTCAAGCAAGTGTAGCCGAAACTGTCAATGTTAGCAAGAGTTAGGTTTCTGGCCAATGACAACCTAACGAATTTTGAGGTTGGACTTAGGCTTGCATCCATATAAAATGGTACTGGCACAAGAATTGAAGCCAACCGACCATCGTATTCGTCGTAATTTGCCGAATTGGCCCCCAAAAATGATGGAAGCCGACAACGAATTTCATCGCAAAATTATATTCTCCGATGAGGTTTATTTCTGGCTCAATGGCTTCGCCAACAAACAAAATTGTCGATATTGGTGGAAATCTAATCCACACGTGATACATGAGAGTGATTTGAATTCGTAAAAGTTTGGTGTGAATTTTGGCATGGAGGAGTCATCAAGATTTTTTTCCGGTGCTCCACCGCATATTTTTCGAGTAAACATGTTCGGCAACTAGTTAATTTCAAGAAATGGCCCCATCGCTTGGCCGCCGAGATCATACAATTTAACTCCTTTAGTTAACTCCTTAACATTATTTTCAAAACAAAATACCATTATTTGTTCTTCAAGGTAAAATAAAAATTAAAGGATTATCATTTGTAGTTATTAGCTGTTATCTAGAAGATGCGATACAAAAAAAAATAGATAACCTGCGTATTATAATGCAAAATATTTTTTAAAAAGTTTAGTAAAAAATACAATTTTATTTACAGTACATTTATCAAAACATTAAATAATTTATTCTTGTACATAGCGTCATAATTTATACAATATAAATGTTTTACCTGATGTTACCAAACTAGATGCAAATTTATCTACTACGTAAAATAGTAATGAACCGAACTACATCGTACTCGTGTAGCATTCGATTTCTAATATCCTGCAACCGCTTCCTGCTAATGGAAGTTTAATTTCCGCCCCGAGGCGAACAACAATCTTCTGCTTATTGATTGTTGTGACATCAATACGGTAACTTTCGCCATTATAGATGCGATAAACTTGCCAGGCGAACACCTTCGAACAGACTTACAGAATATATTGTTTGAATGGTCGATCTGATAAACGGAATAAACCGCAATTTAATTGAAATAGGTTCGTAAATAAGGCGGGGACATTCTTTGTACTGTTCGAAATTCAATCATAGCTAAAAACCGTTAGTCATTATGACAATAAAGCTTCATATCTGCCGTATTATTTCTCGTTCTATTAGTATTATAGGTTTTAAAGCTAACGTATTGTAGGTAAAGGTAGGTAATAAACAGAAAATATAAATATCAAGCCCAGTTTATAACTGATTTTATGAATAATAAATATCCAAAAGTAACTCTAATCGAGACTATGGGTTGTAAATACTTGATAACTTTGATTATTTTCCTCGGAAAGGTTTGCAATTACTGTGTATGGAAAGGTGGAGAACATTATCAGAACGTTAGAAATATACAATGAGAGCTCAGGGCGGAAACATATGAAATGAGATTCCCTTGTCAAGGTTCTTTTAGCCTAGCAAATAAAACATAATCGCTGAAGGTCAGATCTAGAGTTTAAGGTGGTTCATATATGGAAACCTTTGGTATGAAACACCACACTTAAAGAGATGGCATACTTTCTCTGCTCCCACTTACTGTTTGGGCTGCTCGTTCATTTATGGGGTCTTATAGTGAATCCATGCTTTATCTACTGTAATACAATGCCGAAGAAATAAGGAAGAATTACTTTTAAATAAGTCTAAACACTACTGAGAAGTGTATATTTGGATGCGTCTTTGATCAAGTGTTCACAAAGGCGGCATCCATCGAGCGATACGCTTTTTCATACCCAAAACATCGTCTAAAAGTAGTGGATACGGTCCACTGAAATGTTCATAAGGTCAGTAAGCTTACGTATCTTTTTAGGAATATTTTGTCGGTCGTAGGGATTTGTTGGTATCCCACTGTTTTACCATCGAAAATGAAGGGGAAGAATCCTTTAAATTGGACTAACTCTTTTTGTATACTGGTTTGGGTTAAACTTTAAAATTCATCATCATCACCCTAATCGTTCAATCTCTTGAGATTATGGTTAAAGCGTGCAAGCATTTTAATTCGGTTAATGAGGTGGATTACTCCTCTTCTTCCAATAATCCTTACAGTTTTTTATGTGTCCTGGTGTCTGTGGTTATGACCATTCCTTCCATTCCTTTCTGCCTCTGTATTCCATTCTCCAGTTTACAATGGTCTATGGTTTTGCATCCTTTTCTGCTTAGTCTTACTATCTCTCTATCAGTCTTCCTCTTGCTCTTCTCTCTGGTGGGGTCCATTTTGTTACAGTTTTAATTATATCTATGGGTCACCTTCTAATTATGTGACCTACCTATTCCAGCCTTCTTCTTCTAATTCTTGCTCTATTTCTTCTGCAGTTCCTTTCTTCGCCTCCTTTCTCCATCTTATGTTATATCTGGTCCAAGCATTTTCCTTTCCAGTATTTTTAGGTCTTCTTCTTCTTTCTTATTTATGTTGGCTGACTCCAGTGCATATGTAATGACTGGTCTTATTAATCTCTTTTAGATCTAACAAGTGTTCTCTTCATTCCAAAGACTTCATTTTCCTTCAGTATTCTTTTTTTTTATCCTTATTTTCCCATTTTAACCTATTGTTGTTCTTAAGTAAGTAAACGTCGATACTGTTTTAAAATTATTATTCCGCGTTATTAAGTGAGTTTTTCTATTCTGAATTTCCCTTCCCACTCTCATGATTTTTAATTTTTCTTCATTGATATTTAATCCGAACTTTCTGGCTTCTCTGTATAGTCGTTCTACTTGCATTATTAATGACAGACAAACGAGATTTGACTATTACAGCGAAGTCCTGAGCGTAGGATATTAAGTGGATGTCATTTCAATTCTTCTATTGGAACCTTCGATGTGAACCTTTAGTGGATATCATTTGTTATAATGTATTTATTGCTCAGGTTTGCCTTCCTTAAAATAGCTTCCAGTATTAGGTTAAAGATCGTTGGTAATAATGGGGCTCCCTGTTTCACTCCTTTATGTTGATTTCCTTTGAAATCAATTCCTTGAAATATTACTTTGTTCTTAGTGTTCTTAAATGTAATTTCCAATAACTTTAATAATTTCTTAGGTATTCCTAATGTTTTTAGTTCATTTAGCATTCTTGGTTTGATTAGCGAGTCAAATGCATTTTGAAAGTCTGCAAAAGCAAAAGTCTGGCCTGGCTAAAACCATTTTGGTAGTCCCATAATATTCTTTCTGCACATATCTTCAATTTACTGATAATTTGATTGATAATATTCGCAAGGATTTTGTAGGTTATATTTAGTAAAGTTATTGGCCTAAAGTTTTTAAATATTTCTTTATCAGCTTTTTTATGAATTGGTACAATGAAACCGGTCTCCCATTCCTATGGTATTTTGTTCTTGGTCCAAATCTGCACTAGTACTTTGTATATATTTCTATGTAGTAGCGCCTTACTATTTCGCAGATTTCTTATTTCTTTCTGACTATCTTCTTCTGTGGGACCCATTAAAATTAAGGATTTTATAATAGCTCGAAATTAAATTTTATCCATTTTTCGGAAAAAGACAAAACTTGTTTACTCGATCACTACAAACAACCAACGAAATTCAGGTGCTTAAAACTATATAACATATCTTATTTGACAAATATCATAGGCATTTGGTCATACTTACTTCATCTATTTATTCTGCCGAGAATTTTTCGAACGACCTTTGTACAATAAATTTAAAATGCTGCTACTAACGAATAAACAACAGAGAGTGTTAACACTTGAATTTATCGACATTTGGAAGAGGAAATAGGCAAAACGTTTGAGTTTGGAAATGGACTTGGTACTCGGGATGCCCTCTTTAGTTTTAAAATAGTGGTTCAACGGTGCCTTGGCGTCAATAAAGAAATTCATGTGTGCTTTATAGATCACCAAAAGGCCTAATTAAATGTGCCAGACGGCAATGAACTGCGCGGATTGAAACGACGGCTGCCGTGCGACCTGACTGTAGGACTCTGATAAACCTAGACTTAAAGGCAAATGCATATAAATTTACATAGACAAATAAATTTTAGATAAAATTTTAAAGATCACTCAGTAGAGTTATAACCTACATGTCCTTCACATGTAGCATACCAAAAACTTATTGCCGGCTGGGTAGATTGCAAAAGTTGAGTTCAAGTGATTAACATTTATTTTGCGAGTTATTAGGTTGTTAAAAAAGTTACTACGGTTTTGTTATTTCAATATTAAATGATGTATTTTCAAATAAATTTGTGTTAAATTGCTTTGACTTTATATACCATTTTCGCTGTATCTAACTGTAGTATTAGTTTTGTTTTAAAATAATTTTGGCCAATTTTCTCAGAGCGTTAAATGGATAAAAAGCAAATTTGCACAATTTTTTTGTTCCACTTGTGAAACTAGGCTGAAAAGATGCCGAAACAGCTCGCGATATCAATGATACGTTTGGTTCAGAAATCACTGATAACCGTACTGCGCAATGGAGGTTTAAAGAATTTTGTAGCGGTTATGAGAGCCTTGAAGATGAGTGTAATGGTCGGTCATCGGATGTTGACAAAGACAAATTGAGGCCCGAAGACACTCTACGTACAACTATTCGGGAGCTTTCCTCTGAAGTAGGCGTAACGCAGGTGACGATTTCTAACCATATGCAGGAGATTGAAAAGTTAAAAAAGCTCGATAAATGGGTGCTGCATTAATTGAATGATAATGAAAAAAATAGCGGTTTTGAAGTGTCGTCTGGCCTTTTTTGTGCGATAAAAACAACCTGTTTCTCGAACGGATTGTGACGTGCGATCGGCTCAGTGGTTGGACCGCGATATAGCTCCACACACTTATGGTGACTGTTTGGTGGTGCGTTTACGCTTCCTGAACCCAGGCAAAACGATTACAGTGGAGAAGTACTTCAGTAAATCGATTAAATGCACCAAAAAAAGGTGCACGTGCCCGGTATTGGTCAACAGGAAGTGACCAATTCTTCTTCATGAAAACACTCGGCCCCACATCTCAATGATCACGCAACAACAGCTGAGTTGGGCAACGAAACTCTTGGTCATCCACCATACTCGCCTGACCTTTCGTCTACCGACTATCACTTTTCAAGCGTCTTGACAACTTCCCTGCGCAAGAAATGCTTTAAAAATCCAGAAGATGCAAAAACTGCCTTCAAAGATTTCATTGCCTTCAGGACTCCGGAGTTTTACGCAACCGATATAAATAAACTTGTTTCTCATTGGCTAAAGTTTTGTTTGAGATATGTGCATTTCAATTTAATGGTTAAAAGTCGCATTAACTTTCTTAACCAACCTAATAAAAAGAAATTTAACAAAAAATAAAAATGTAGATGTAGTCATTTTTTAATGGATCGCATTATTATTATAATTAAAGCAACGATAATTTAAATAGATTTTAATAGTTTAGAATAAAATTACTGGATATATGAAAATAAATATTTATTAAAAGAATGTGTATCATTGCGTTGCAATCTTCTAATCTACGTCATAGTTGATTATTATACCACTCGCTTATATAGCCACCCAACCAGTCATTTTAAGTGAATATAGTGGCCGTTGGTGCTTTAATCGAAGGTCTATTCTGCTTCAGTACCGGCAATTTGATGATGTGAGATGATTCATGCGAGCCATGATGAATGCTGATATGCATTGATGATACTATGGTGTAAGCGTTGCTTGATACAGATGAAAGTACTACGGTTTATGATTTAACTTAACGTTTTTAATACATTACATTGTAATATGCTGTTTGTTGAGTGCTTTTTTCATCTATCATCTTGAGACATGCGATGAGACTTGAGATATACTGAAAATTTTGTAATGATATAAGAAGTGTAAAAAAGCAATTGTTCTCTTGTTCATCTTTTAAAGAACATATAAAGTAGGTCAATGAAAAGTTGATACAGTTAACGAGTAATACACTCCTTATTAATGGATAAATAAATTTCATGCTACAAGTTCCGTATAGACCTGATATGGCATCTTATGATTTTTTCCATTTTCTTCATAAAAATTTACGATTTGAGAAGAATGTCTTCAATATTTAAATCTAACAGGAGATATTGAACCGTTAGTTTTGAAGTATATTGCTAAAATCGCTTCCAAGATATTTCAAAGATTGTAATGAACGTTCGCATATACAGGGTGTAAGGAAAAGTATATCATAAACATAGATAACGATTCTTTAAATTTTTTTTTGAACAAAAAGTTTCCTTAAAACGTTTATCTAAAATGCAACCATTTCCGCAGGAAACAAGTATGAAATTAATTTCAATTTTCTTAACAATGGAAAAGTCTTATCGTTTCTTTTTATTTCAATTCATCGGAATTCAGTTTTTTTTTGTTGCAAGGGTTTCTTATTACTTTATAGTCATTTATTCCATATTTGTTTTGTTACAAAAAAAAAGAACTTACATATTATGGTCGTTTAATGTCGAACTTAAAATTCTTAGCAACTAATTTTTCACACCATAATATGTTTTTAACGATTCATTTCACATTAAGAAACGCATGATTAATAGTATCATTAAATTAACTGTTCATGACACCATCCAGAAGAAAGCCACCCTCAAAAAGCTTCGTCGGTTGATAAAATATTGGACAAAAAATGTATATTTCTTTGTTTTTGGATAATAAACTATTCACAATATTTTTGCTTGTGTGAAAAATCAGCGAGTAAGAGTGTTACCATCATAAGGAAATAGAATAATTACTATTCTATCCTGTGTAAAAAGTCCATTTTGTCACTTCGAGTACTTGTAAACTTGGAGTCTAGTTCGCTTCAAATCCTTCTGGTAGAGTCCTCTTCGACAAGATGTAAAATTTGTTCTTCAATTTAAAGGCCGATTTCTCGCTGGCATCATATGACTCGTATCTAAAAGTATTGAAGAAACTTGGACAAATGTTTGCCAAGCAAAAAGCGGCCTTTCTGGGTATCGTTGATCATCGTGCATCGCCTTGCTCCTTAACATACACTGAAATAATTTTGTTCCTATTTTAAAATAGCATTGTCGTGGCAATTTTGTTATGTTGCCACATCGTAGTTGGCTGATGTATAACTCCTAATTAAAAAAAAAATAACATAAAGATGTTCATTAGTTTATTTGCAGTTTATTCCATAAGTAATAACAAAGTAATCTTTGCCAAATATGTTTTTACACAGATTTGCTTAAAATGTCGATTCTTATCATTTTTCATAATTCTGATCAATTATTATCATTTCGATTGGTGATTTAAGAACATTGCCATTTTTTCTCAGAAACCCTTAGGTTTTTGTCCCTTGTTGTCAAAAAGTATTTTCTTTAAAATAATGTAAATAATCGTTGGTTAAATTTACGAATAAACTTTTCCTTACACTGTATAAACGGTTATGTAACGGTATTGTTTTGAGAAGCTCAACATTAATTTCGGGGCATACGTTTGTTCATAATCAATTAAATCTTATCGAGAAAATTCACTTCATGCATTACCCACTAATTCAACCATTTAGAGCATGTTTCAATAGTTAATCTGAATCAATTCTTCTGTTGGAACCTTTGGTGTGAAATACTAAACTTGAAGAGATTTACCACTAAACACCAAAACGCTTTTTTGAACTGCTCGACGTTTCGTCGTTTCGCTAACTATGTTAGCATCATTAGGAAATGATTTAATCTCATTTATTCATTAAGATTTAGATTAAATCATCTCCTGATGATGCTAACATGGTTAGCGAAACGTGCGTCGAGCAGTTCAAAAAAGCGTTTTGGTGTTTAGTGGTAAATCTCTTCAAGTTTAGTCAATCTGAAGTTCAGAATGTGTTTAAAAGGCGTTGACACTTCTTATATCTCTTTTAACCTCTTTTTCATCCAATGAAAATACTTTTATTTTAGTGGATCACTCTTGGAATAATAAACGTATGTTCCAATCAAAAGCAGAAAACAATACTTATTTGCAAATGGCTGATATTTTACTTCTTACGTAAGCCTTTTAATTGTCTAAAATTCCAAAATATATTCCCTAAATGTTTGGTGAGTCCTTAACAAGTGATATAATCCGAAATCCAACATCCTCCATCTACAATTATACCATTCGAGTGCTTATTTAGGCCAATGATCGCAAAACAATCAGATGTTTACACGAATCCGGCGAACCTGAAAGATTTTCATTTATAAAACCGAACCTACGCCTGCGAGTTGACACACCTGTTTAAGTGGGAAGAAATGTAAATCTACTAACCCGATTAGTAAGAATCTACAATGGACTGAGACGAAAAGAGACGAATTTTCGTGAGATTTAGCGAGAGAAAATTATTATATTCCGCAATGCAACCCATTCATTACGCTAGTTCAACGGTAATTTATTGTTGACAGCTTAATTCGGTCCATGAATTTGGGCTTGTGTGAAGTAAGAATGCCGTAGAGATTTGTTCCATATTGTCTTGTTCGCTTGTCGACAAGCTAATTCCTGTTTCCAGTTCGAGTATTTTTAATTTAGTGTTAAATGTCAGCTGGAGGGTGTGTCGACAAGTAGGTTTGTTCATTCAAGCTTTCATATAGGTTATTATATTACTTATAAAGCATTTTCTTTGTTTAAAATTTAATATTTATGCTCAAAAATGTATTAATAACTTCAGATAACAATATTGACAATCTATTAGCACCTCGTCTGGTGATTGAAGAGTCCCAAATGTTTACAAATGGTTTTAGTTTTTACTCCTCATCAGATGAACTGACGTCAATTATCTCTGTAGTGCTGAATGGTTGTTACTCCACATAGTGTATAACAGTTAAACTTGGTATACCACAATTGATAGAAAAGTAGAAATAAAAATACATTGAAAACCCTAAAAATACGTGAGTATAAATCAATAGTCCGCCCTATAGTAGCATTTGCGCGCGAGATATGGATACTGAGGCAGAAAGATGTGCAATACTAGAAATATAGAAAAAAATTCTTAAGGAAATATTTGGACACATAAAAGTTGAGAAGGGCTGATAACGAGGAACAAATAACCGAAACTAGAGAGATGTTCAAGGACGCAAACATAACGGTCATACATAACGTATATAAATATATATATGCCTAGTCGACCTCCCTTTTTCATCTGTCTTTTGGTCGCACTTCTCTTTTATTTTGTCTTCTTTTTTCTTATTGGCACTTTCAAAATACAGGTATGTCCCATCCATCGTATGACTTACGAACTTATGTTATCTCATTTATAAATCTCTCTAATTTCGTTATTTGTTCTTTATCAGCCAATATCAAATATCTATTATCAAATTTTCTCTCTCCAATTATTTCCTTTTTTCCGGATTTTTTTCTCACATTTCTAGTGATAGTTATATTTCCGTCTTAATATTCATCAGTTCAGAAATGCTACTATAAGGCAGAGTGTTGTCTTATACACACGTATTTTTAGGGCTTTCGATGTATTTTTACTTCTACTTTTTACTCGAAGCATTAATACTTCTGTTGTCCATTTGTTTTTAAGTCTTGCTCTTCCATGTATCTCTTCCCCAGATCCTGAATTTCTTCTCAATGTAACTTCTAAATTTTTGAAAATTGTAACTTCTTGTCCTCTTAATTATACTGCAATATTGCTGTCTGATAAACTCGTATACTTTATTGTATGTGTATTTATTTCGAGTTCCCCTTTCGAGCCAATTCTTCTAGCATCTGTACAGTTTCTCTCAGTTCGTTTTTTGTTCTTGTTAATAAAGCAACCGCCCAGGTGAGATACTGCTATTTTTAGTGGTATAGCATACCAGATCTACCAATATTTGGAATATTAGAATAAGATTCATTCATTGGTGTTAAATTTATTTTTTTAAGTTTGTTAACAACACTAGAAATGGTTCCTCAATAGTTTTTATTCACTCAATTTAATAATATTATGATATGGACAATGGCCAGAATGGCTTGATAATTGTGTTAATTGAACTTTATATGGTTAATAAGTATCTGAAAAGTGAAGATGAAAAAGTATATATTGGACAACAAAAAAATCCAACACTATAAACATATTTTATTCAATTAATCTTATAATTTTTGTACATACCGGATAGCATTATAAAATGATAAAACAATAAGACTTACATAAAACAATAATACTTACTTACATTTGAAAAAATATTCAGGAAAATAATCATGAAGGAATCTTTTCAATGGAATATCATTTTTAAATTTTGTGTTTATAAAAAGTTAAGTACTTATGTACTTACACAAAAGAATTACGAAGTGTAAGGTAGGATTTGTTATCCTAATGCAGTAAATTTTAATCAAACTTGATTAATATACCATGGATATTATTGAAGCAAGGATTTACTCCATATATTACAGTTATTCTGTCATACTGTTCTGTCAAGAAATTCGTAATGGGCAAAATTATACGGTGCTTTAATTTCAATAGTAGTTACCTTTATTATTTCTTTTAGCAATGGAAATTAGCTCTTGATAAAAAAACGCGTTAATTTAGATATCGAGAGAGAAGTCCAAAACCAATGTCCGTAATATTTTATTATTCATATCCTTACTTCCAACAACCACTGCCTAAAATTTTTAAATGGCAATCCTTATCTTTGAACATATCATTTTAAAGGTCTTGAAAATTTTAATTGCGTAAACAAAAATTAAATCGGTTGATCCGTTCTCGTAATAGAGGAAAAAATAAATTTTAAAAAGTATTTAACGGAATCGCAATATTGTGTTTACAATGTTTGTTTTAATTTTTTTTTTACGCACACCATTTTTCTTTTCCTAATATGAAAAGTAAGATATTTATTTTTTGACTCCTCGCTCATTTATATTTTATGCACAATTAAAAACATTTTTATCAGAAGTGTCGATTTTCAAGTGTTTGTCAAGTGATGTCAGTTGAAATGACAGTGACATAATGTTATGAATACTTTATGAGAGAAAATTGAAATTATTTTTATTTATGGTGCTGAAGGTAGGTGTGCTCGCAGAACAGCCCGACTTTTTAATGAAGGGTATCCGGACAAAAATATAGGACATCAATATGTACAAACTTGTTCAAAAATTTGAAAAAATTGGGTCCATATGTAACAAAGTGAACAAGCAGCCGAGAGTTCTTAATGAATCTACACAGATTGAAATTTTAGGCCATTTTGCTGTTGATTCAACTACTTCAATTCCAAAAGTCGCTAAGTTAACAAATATTTCCATTGATTCCACACACAAAGTTTTAAAACAAAACAAGTTCTTTCCTTACAAATTTAGTATTTTTCAGCAGCTCAGGGAAGATGATTATGACAGAAGGATTCAGTTTTGTTAAATAAGGACTGGGATGATCCAAAATAATACGAATTTAATAAAGAATATTTGTTTCAGTGATGAAGCAACATTTTTCCTTAATGGCTTTGTAAATAAACATAATTGCAGGTACTGGGATAACAATCCACATGTGTTTCAAGAGGGTTATACGCAGTTTCCCCAAGAGATTAACGTTTGGGTTGGAATTGTGATGAATATAATAATAAGTCCGATTTTTATCGAAGAAAATTTAAGCGATAAATTATACTTAAACTTATTGAAAAACGAAATCGATCCACTCATAACACAGTCCTTAGAAAACCTAATCGATGAATAAGAAAACCTACTGTTGGACGAACAAACTTTATACTTTCAACATGACGGCGCACTACCACACTAAACATAATTATGTTTAACATTGACTCGATCAAAGGTTTTCTGAAAAATAGATATGCAGAAGAGGCGCAGTGAAATGTCCGGCGAGATCTCCAGATATAGCGCCACTGGATTTCTTTAGGGTTATCTAAAGACAGCTATATACAAAACACTACCGCAGGATATTCAGGACCTAAGAAATAGAATTATGCATGCATGCAGATTAATTAATAAGGACATCTTTCAAAACGTTCGAAAATAATTCGAGAATAGAATAAACTATTTAATTAGTTTAATTATATTTTGAAATCGTGTTTTTAAAAGTACATTTATTTAATAAATTTATTTTTGGGTTTTACTTAAAACATTTTCACTGGCACGTAAAATACTATTTACAGCCATCGATAGTTTATGAGAACGAATCGATCGATTTTAGTTTTATACCTTCAGTTTTGTATCACCTTTAAAATGATATGTATTACAAGGTAGGTGTTGCTATTTGAAATTTTTAGGTAGAGGTGGTTGGAGGTAGGGTGGGGAAACATAAAATATAACGGACATTGGTCTTCCCCCTTCCTTCCCCCTCGAAAAATTTGAAAATTATTGCCATAGATGAATATTACTCAATTATTGTCCCACCTTATTATTTCTTGTAGCAATGATTTATATTCACATGTATTATATGACATATATTCTTGTAGCTAATTTTCATTGCTATAAGAAATAATGAGGTGGGACAATAATTGAGTGATATTTATCTATGGCAATAATTTTCAAATAATCTGTTATTTAAACACAGTAAACACAATGGAACGGAACCAAAAAATCAATCAAATTACATAATCCACATTTGAAATATATAGTGTGGTACAAAAAAGGTGCTGCAGTGAGTATATGGCACATTTTAATTTGAAAAAGGATGAGATATTGATATGAAAGAAGCATGTTTTAGATTTCATGAAATAGGGGACAATTACACATGGTCGCTTCTACAATTATGAAGACATGGATAAGATGGTTTATGCGCAAGAACGAGATTTTGGTCGCCCTAGAAAAATCCGTAATGAATGCTATCGTTGATTTCTTGCTGGACGAAATGGACATGAAAGTATCTGTCAAGTGCATGATAAAGATGTTAGAAAGACTACTAAATAATCAAATGTTTTTTGTTTGTGTTTTAACTTTCCTTTTTCCTGCAAAACTAAGGCTGTGTCTAACATTTTGACGCATCTAAAATCAAAAAACGTCAATTTAAAAATAACACAGGTCGACATGATGCTTGTAACAATGATGAGAATGCTCTTTTTGAATAGGTAGTTATCATTCATGATTTCATTTAGGTGGTTATTAAAACACCTTTTCACAGACATGGCCTAGAACGTCCTATTTTCACGCAACTATCAAACTAACAGTCACAAGCTATATCCGAAGAAGTTAAAAAAAAATATATTTTTTTATATTTTAAGTGCCAAATTGGAGATCAAGATAGAAGTTGGGCTCCGCATGTTTGCTTTGTGAGTTGGCACGTACATTTAGTGCAAGAAAAATCTATGCCGTTTGCTATTCCTATGGTGCGGAAAGAATCCACTGATCATGTAAGTGATTGCTACTTTTGTATTTTATAGAAGGGATTTCAAAAAGCAAAGGGACAAAATTCAGTATCCAAATTTGCCTTCTACACTTAGACCAATTCTTCATAGCCAACATTTAAATCTGGACAAAATGTTCCTCGGTGAATCTAATCCTTCATCAGGATCTGATCCACAACTTCCTGAGAACACCAGTTGTGACCCAACATTTTTAACAACTACCAGTGAACCTCACTTAATAACTCAGAATGAATAAAATAATTTGGTACATGACCTGAGATTGTCAAAACAAACATCGGAACTCCAAGAGATCCAGACTTCCACAGTGGAACTTGTTAGATAAAAATGCAAGTATTTTAATGTACTGAAAACGGAATGGAATATTTTCATGTTTTTATAAAATAGAAGGATCGCTATGTGTCTGTTGTGATATTGATGATTTAATGAATATAGAACATAAACCTTCCGAGTGGTGTATTTTCATAGATTCATCGAAATACAGTCTAAAAGCAGTCTTGCTTCATAACGGAAACAAAAAACCCATCTATTTCTTTAGCCCATTCAGTGACAATGAAAGAAATCTATGACAACTTAGCAACCTTACTAAATCGCGTTAAATATGAACAGTATCAGTAGGAGAAGTGATAGGGACAGGGACTACTATGGGACAGTAGAGTAACAAAAGAATATTTCAGTAAAAAAGATTGTCCTCGTAGAATTTCTTTTGAACCTGATACGTCCAACATAAATATGCCCCCCTTGTTAACCCAAAAAGGTGTTTCTATCGCCTCTCCATATTAAGCTTGGACTAATGAAAAATTTTGCCAAAGCCATGGACAAAGAAGGTAATGGTTTCAAGTACCTAAAAGAAATATTTCCTCAATTAAGTGATGCAAAACTAAAAGAAGGCATATTTAGTGGACCTCAAATAAGGAAGCTTCTAAGTGATTTCCGTTTTTAAGAAAAATTAAATGGAAGCTTGGAAATGAATTGACAGCTTGGAAGTGTTTTGCAAGTGTCGTGAAAGGATTTTTGGACAACAAGAAAGATGAAAACTATAAAAAGTCCTAGATGGACTCTTGAAAACTTGTGAAATATTAGGCTGTCGCATGTCCTCAAAATTTGGGTGCAGTAAGAGACAAACATGGAGAGAGGTTTCACCAGGACATCAGGATGATGGAAGCAAGATACCAGGGACACCGGAACTCATCTATGTTGGGCGACTACTGCTGGTTTTTAAAGAGTTGATGGTACAGAACACAAGTGAAAGTTTTTGTCCTTGTATGACATCTCATGTAATATAATTTTTTAAATCACATATCCTCAATAATGTATTTGCATATATTTAACACGTTTTACATGTTTATATTAAATAAATATTAGATTGTAAAAATATGTCGCCTCCTGTTTTCCCCACCACTGACACCCTGTAACAAAAAAAACTGTACGTGTTACAGTAATTAGCTTATTATTTTCGGACTTAGGACTACAAAATATTTCATATACACGTATTTTAACACGTACATATACACGTAAAAAAAGTGTGTGACACTGGGTGCCCATTGCAAAGATAATTATATAAAATTTAATTATCTTTGGATAAACCTGCCATCTGACTGGCAAAACTGCCTTACAATAACTCCGGTAAGATAAAAAGCTTGTATTCCTCCACCCTCGATACAAATAAAGAATTATTCAAGGTATATCAATCCCTCCCCTATATACAATAACAAAAGAATAAGGGCTTTCGTTTCCGCCTGCCTGGATCACTAAGTCGACTATAATTCCGCTTTATCATAGGAAAACTTTTAGCTTATCATGCACGGCACGACTGCAGGGTGATACACCTTGCACCCCTCAATTTCAAGGGGGAAAAAGTTGCAATCTTTAATTGGCTCTATGAGTTCCATAAGCTCTCTTAAGTCCCTCGAGCAGCCTCCATATATATATTTTGGTGCAAAGGGAATCCTGGATTTCAAAAATTGATTTAAGCATTAAGTTGATTTAACGATCGCATTGGTGCAGGACGGAAACATGGTTGGTGTTTTTAGTGAAACTGATGCAGTGTAACGTGTAATGGGATTTTCTGGGGATTAAAATGACATTTTAGAAGTAATTCCTAAATAGCATGCGATATTTTGGCCTTTTGATTAGTAGAGCATAATAATTCTATGAATTGTGCATGAATCAGATTAATGCTACCACATTCACTATACTAAATTAGAAATTAGAAAAAAACATTTGCCTTACCACCAAATATTTATGAAGTAAAGGTTTGTCGAATAAATTAATATATATTATTGATTTTATAGGGTGATATTTGAATGCGTCCGAACTGCAAATTCAAATAAAACAACAATCAAATTAGATACCTTGAAACTATTTATTTTATGTGAAATAACATTGAATTTCATTAATGCTTAAAAACAATTTCTGGTAAATATCCGCCGCGGCTACTTCTGATAAAGCGCATGCTGTCAATCTAATTTTCGACCACTTTTTCAAGAAATTGGGGTCCTATGTCCGTAATTGTTCTAGTTATATTGGCTTCCAAGGTGTCAATAGTTGCCGTTTATCGGCATAAACCAAAGCTTTAACACCAAAGAAAATAATCTAAAGGCGTTAAATCACATGGTGGCCAACAAGTCCGTTCTTCGAAATAATTTTCAATTTAATTGTTTTAATACATAAAAATACATAACATATTTTTTATTAACGTAACCATTTAGCTAAAAATAGGATTTGTCACTGAACAAAATTTTGCGGTTAAATTCTGGGACAAAAACGATGGTCTTACAGCTTGAGTTCTTGGACAAGCTGAATCTTGTAAAGCATCAGATCAAGAACTTTATGTAAAATTTTCCGCGCAGCCCGAATTTCAAATAACAAAGTCCAACATATTGCGGATGGCGACAAATTGATAAATTTGGAACTTTTCTTCGGAACATATTTTTTTGTTTTGTCTTGGTTATAACATTGAGCTGCGTGAAATGCGAAACGCGTCGATAATTTGTCAGAATTTGTCGATAATTCGGCGAATATATCGCTCGGTTGGACGATTATGTGCACTATACAATTGTCGAAGTGCTATAAGTTTGACATACAGAACACTGATTTTGATGACAAATTTCGATAATTTGCAAGTGTTGTTCTGATGTTTAACGTTCTATGATGATTTGCCAAACTATATAGAGATCACAGTTCGTTTGATAGTGACCCCTATCCGAAGTTCGGACACAGTAAGCAAATTTTTCGTTATATATATATATATATATATATATATATATATATATATATATATATATATATATATATATATATATATATATATATATTTCTTTGGGCAGCGCCCAATGAGACAATAGTATATATATATATATATATATATATATATATATATATATATATATATATATATATATATATATATATATATATATATATACGTCATCCGACGGGAAGTGGGGGGATGGCGGGATGGATGGGGCTCATTCCCGGTCAAGCAGCTAACCCACCCACCACTTTTTGGGTATAGTTTCATTTTTTTTTGTCGTATATTTGAAATCCAAGGCTAACTTGATTTTTTTTAATGACAACAGTACTTAAATTTGACATTGTTGGAAAGAACATTTTTTCCTATATTGAACGAGGTAAATATTGTATGGTTTTTTTTTAAATAGATTTAAAAAAGTGTTAAAAGGTATTTCGGTCTATTTTAGGGTAAATATATTTTTTATTTAGTAGGCTATGAAACAATGGATGCCAGATGAAGTATTCGATTACATTTGACAACTGTTAACATCAATTTGTGAATTTCAAATTTCTTTCAATTTTTATATGAAATTAATATGTATTTAACTGAAACAGAAAGAATTGAAATAATAACAATTGTTAGATACGATGACAGAGAAAGCACCATTGCTGAAGTTTGTCAACAGTTTCAAAAACGGTGAAAGTATTCAATGATACAGGCAGCATTAAAAGTCGTCCAAAATTAGGAGCAAAACAAAAATGTTGGATTTGATAGTCAAGCAAAATAAAAAAGTACTCTATGGTACATCTAATAGAGATTTTGATTTAATTCTTTTCGTTTATATCAGAATAAACTAAATACTTACGATATTTTCAGAATAGAGAGATATTCGCCTGCAGAATAAATATAAATATTCATAATGGACTTTAAAAATGAAATCGTCAAACTCGACGACGTTTTATCATTAGACATGCTTCTTTTAAGAGCACAATACGAAAATTGGTAGACAGATTTTTGGAGACTGGGTCTGTAGGTGATGCTAGAAGACAAAGCAGACCACGAGCGGCAAAATAAGTCAAAAACATCCGTGTAAGGGAACCTTTTCGAGAAGCTGGAACATCGACCCAGTGACGATCTGCTCAACAGGGAAAAAAACGACTGTCCATACAGACTATATTAAAACAAGATCTCCATATGCATGCATATTAATTCCAGCTAGTGCAAGAGCTTAACTGTCATGATTTCCAACCGGGACTGGAATTCAGGCGTGCCTTCTTAGATCTTACTGAGGCACATGAAACTTTTGTCAAGAAATTCTGGATGTCTGATGAGGCTTATTTTCACCAAAATTGACTTGTTAATAAATATATTAAATTTATGTTACTGGGACACAAAATCTACATTTGTTTCATAAAAGGGCTCACCACAGTGAGAAAGTCACAATGTGGTGTGCAGTTTCCGTACAAATAATTATTCTTTTTTTAACCTTCCTGTGGTCCCGCGAAATTTTATGTCGAGTGGTCGTAATAAAAAATAGTCTTCTCGTAGTCTGTATTCTGGTAAATTAGGCGTTAGTTTTCTTGAAATCTGGCGTTAAATTCACTGCAAATTACATTAACATGTTCTAAGCACAGCCCAGTACCACAGCTTGTACATATTTCGTTTTTCTGTTCATTCTCCAATCACAAAAACTGCATCTTCCGTGTTGTCCAATATTTCTTGCTTGTTTTTTATTTTCAGGAATTACTATTCCACATATTTCGTCATACAATTGTTCAAGGGTTTTATTTTTTTTCGTAGCGCATCTGTGTAAAATAATGTTTTTTTTGTCAACTGGCATTTTATACAACGACTTTTTTTACTTTTCTTACAATTCTGATGAAATTATAAACCATTTAAAAAGAGGGTAGACGCGCACTGTCTGAGAGACCTTATCTGCAAATAACTGTTAATAAATTTTCAACAAATGCACCCTTCTACATAACATTCGGTACTAACATTTTACAACAACTTTTAAGAAGGTATTGGGAGGGGCAAAGGGTTTCACAGTCGGTAGTGCGACCACCGGAGGGTGCGGGCAGATAGCGCAAATGGTTAGCATTATAGACATATACTTGAAAACTTTTACTTGGGTCAATTAGAAAACGCTGAGGAATATTCGTTTCAGCAGCATGGTGCCACAGTCAGGGTTACAATGGTACTTTTGAAGGAACATTTCCATAGTCGATTAACCGTCAAAGATCTGGAATGGCCGGTAAGATTTTCAGATCTCACCAAATGTGACTTCTTTTTATGGGGTTACCGTAAAGAGAGCATTTACATTAATAATACTCAAACATCAATCAGCTCAAAGATATTATTCGACGAAAAATAGAGAAAATATTAGGAGTGTAGATACAGTAATGAGGTTGGTGCTGTAGTATTAGATCTAGTAACACTGTTGGGTTCCTCTTTGGAGAGGAGGTAGATCAACATCTGGTGCGTCCGCAAGAAAAGTTTGAACTTCCTAGAGTCACTTAGCTGTCAGTAGCAATTCTTTTTCTGAACCGGATTTTTAAAATCATTCACGGTTTTTTAATTGTTCATCAATGTCCCAAAATGGTGCTCCTTGAGGTGAACTTTCAATCTTGGGAAAAAAGTGACAAGGAATCAAGTCTGGTGATATCAGTGATATTCTTAATTGACAAAAACTCGTTAATTGAAGTCAGTGTGGCGAAGCGCATTATCGTGATGTAATACCCAGGTGTTCGGTGCGGTGTTGATTTTCCATTTGGCCTTGATGCACAAATTCCTCATGAATGATCCGTGAGCTACCAAAAAAGCAAATCAGCATGTTTTTGATTTATTCATTCTGACTTTTTATTTTTAGCGTTGTGAGGTTGGAGTGAGCTATTCCTGGTTGTGGCGCTTCATTTCCGGGTCGTATTTGACCAAGTTTCGGTCTTCTGAGAATGCTTTAAACCACCTGAAAACATGGACTCTTGATAAAACACTGTTTCTATAGGCCTGCTAAGTTTTGTAAAAGTTTCCGTCGCATTGTGCTCAAGTCTAATAATCAAACTTGTTTTTTTTTTGAAAAAAAAATATGAACACGCCCCAATCATTCAGACATTAATCAAACTTGTTAGCTCACCGTTACTTAAAATTGTTGCAACTCATTTTCATAACACACTAGAAAAATTCGGTTGCTACACACCACCAAGTTACTATAGTGAGTTCAAACTCGTACTCACGACGTATCAGATGTTGTCCTGCCTGCCCTCCAAAAAGAAGCCAAGAATGTTGCCAGATTGAACGCTACGCTGCCAGTCGCATTACTTTATTTACACACCTCGTATGTTAAGAAACACTAAGTTGAAGATGTTGTAAAAAGTGCATCAATTTGTGAACAAATGGCCACCATTTAATAAACGTATGTCCACGTCTGTTCACCTTCTCCATTCAATATGCGTTTGAACGTGCTTTTCAACTTATGTTATTGCATGCTTTAACGCAGGGTAAGGCGCATGCCTCCATCTTCTCCACATGTTTACGTCAGTTTCATTTAACATTTCTGGCCAGTTCAATAAAGACGGTTTTTTAAAAACGTTAAAAACATTTAATTTTGTAAGTATCTGTTAACTGTTTAATTTCAGTTTCATTAATACATCTGATATTGTCATGTCAGCTGGTATGAGTGCTGCTGTGCTAGTATTGATAAGAGCAAGGGAAATAAGGGAAATATACACATTTACAAATATGTAAATCTGTATAGACAAAGGAATATTTAGAATATTTACTACATATATAGGAACACATATATTAAAAAATATATATTCCTTACACACTCAATTTACAATTTTAATACTTTTTATTTTATTTAATCTAAAAGTCCGTTGTACCGTTAGATGTAAGACTGACAGTTTACATTTCAGCATGACGGTATTTCATGAATTTTTACCCTGCATGAGTTCCTGTCTAGTGCTAATTTTTAGCCTTATTCCAATAAATTCCTTGTTTTTCTGCCGCTTGTCGAATTGTTTTTCCCATCTCAGTCTTGGACGTCCAACTTTATTTTTCCTCGTGTTTTCGCTTCATAGATTTGTTTTACTAATCTTTCTTCATACATTCTGTGGATGCGTCCTAGCCAGCTCACTTGTCTTTCTTCTATAATAGCTCTTTCTAATGGTTTCGTTTACAGTTGTTCCATTACTGTCGTATTTTTTACTTTCTCTCTTCTTGCAATTCCCTGTATTTTGCGTGGATATCTTATTTATGCAGCTGCAATTCTACTTTTATTTCTCTTTGTTAAGGTCCAAGATTCGCTGCCGTACATCATTGATGGTCTCACTACTTTCTGATACAACTGTGCTTTTACCTCTTTCGGTATCGGCCCCACCCATCCCTTCCATTGGAGAGCATATGTTTCATCTCTTGATGTTCAGACTCTTCAGGGCACCGACATGAGCTCTCTCGTGAAGAATAGGAAGAACCGATCCACAGTCAACAATCCATACTTTTTGCTAACTTCCCGTCGGATGGCACATGTTTCGTCTTTTGATGTTCAGTGCCCTCCAATGGAAGGGATGGGTGGGGCCCGTCTCCTGTCAAACAATCAATACTCATTTAGGCGGAGACGCAGGTTGTTATGTGTTCCACATGAGATTGTGGAACCCAGCAGTTGGGTGTCTGATGACGCCTAGCACTGTTGTTTCATCGGAGGCACTCCAAAGAATTCTAACATTGCATATATGCGCCATCCGACGGGAAGTCGGCGAAAAGTATGGGTTGTTGACTATGGATCGGTTCTTCCTATTCTTGACGAGAGAGCACATGTCGGTGCCCTGAAGAGTCTGAACATCAAGAGACGAAACATGTGCCCTCCAATGGAAGGGATGGGTGGGGCCCGTCCCCAGTCAAACAATCAACAAAATGCTCATTTAGGCGGAGACGCAGGTTGTTGTGTGTTCCACATGAGATTGTGGAACCCAGCAGTTGGGTGTCTCATGACACCCAACACTGTTGTTTCATTGGACGCAGTCCAAAGAATTCTAACACTGCACAAATATATATATATATATATATATATATATATATATATATATATATATATATATATATATATATATATATATATAAATTATGTTATAGTTTTTCTTCAGAATCTGCCATTAGAACCATATCATTAGCAAACAGTAATTCTTCTGTTGTCACTGTTTTTAGTTTTCTGCCTATTTTTGTAGTCTTGCAATTTGCTTTGCTATTTTTTACAACATCGTCAATAACTACTGAAAACAACAGTGGACTAATTACGCAGTCCTGTCTTAGGCCTATTCCTGTCTCAAATTCTGTTGATTCGTCGTTATGCGTTCTTACTTTATTCTTGTTATTGTATAAGGCCTTGATAATTTCTATTACTCCCTCTTCAAGTCTTCTTCTTTTTTAGACTTTTCTAGACATCCCTTCTATTTTCTCTATCAAATGCATTTTTTGGATTAATGAAACAAATATGGATTTCAGTTTATTTCTTTAACATTTTTTCTCCTAATTATCTTATTATAAATATCAGATCTCGTGTGCTTCTACCCTTTCTAAAACCATGTTGTGGTTCCTCTAATGTTGCTTCTAATTCTATTCTATTTCTCTCAGCCTATTATTCTATTAATATTTTTTCAGGTAAACTTGTTAGTGTGATCCCTCTATAGTTTTTACATTCTTTGATATCTTCTTTTTTAAACAAGTTTAATATTATACCCATATTTAAGTCTGTTGGTACTTTCTTTTCTATTATGATACCGTTTAGTAGTGACAAAAATTCTTCTGTTGTTATTTCTCCCATATATTTCATCATCTCTGCTGTGATTTCATCTTGCCCTGAAGTTTGCAAAAAAATATATTACTTCAACATTGTATATTTATTTTTTGTAGTAATTATCTTAATTATCTTAGTAATTATCTTTGTAGTCTTCCTGACATATATTTAGCATTTATATATATTTATTATACTGTTCATTCAGTAGTGATGATGTGTCATGACCAATGATTAATGAACTAACAAAAACCAATGTTCCAGTTTTGTTATGTCTAAAAATAACCTTAATTCGATTGTTCATAAAAAAGGTTGTCGGTTATTTCCATTATGATCGTCCATCGACATTATAGAAATGAAAAGAAAAGGATATGGTTGGTCGAATAGGTGCCCGAGTGCCTATTAGGGAGCTTTTGTTACCCCCTAAGACGTATAAAATGGGTTTTTATCTTAACTGCTTAAAAAAAAGAAAGTGTGTTTTTTATTGGGTTTTCCCAATGATTTTTTTCGCAACAGTCCGGAAAATTACCGCAGATTCTTTTATTCTGCTTTTTATCATGTATTCATTGTTTTTCTTTTTTGTTTGAGTCAAGTATATACATATATATCTAAAGAGTAAGGGAAAGTACTTGCAAAAATGCAAAAATTTTGAGTTATATTGCAACAAATCTGAACATTTTTTTCGAATGGACTCACGCAAATTCATCATATAATGTCCAATATTTGTTGTTAACTACTGGACTAGTTGGAAGGAACTCTTTGCAGACGATATCACAGAATTCGAAGAAAACAGTTATCAGATGTAGCGGTTAATAATTCTTAATTTTTTAACAGATGGTGCTGAAAACAAGTGTCTGGTCCCAGTTTAATCTGTTATGCCATTTTGTCGCTACGATAGTACTTTTCAAAACGCCATTAATGTTTAAACGATTTTGAATTAGAGTCATATTTTTTTCGTGTGGTAAACATGTCGAGTTTCGAGCCAAATAAAGCGCATTTGCGTAAGTGCTTTTCTTGTTCAATCAAAAGAAAATGCGATTGAAAGACTTCCATGGCCAAAATAATGTTCCAACACAGGATGCTTATGGGCGTTGGTTTAGATGATTCAAAAGTATTGATTTCGACTTGAACGACAAAGAACGCCCAACTCAACAAAAAAAAAAATAAGATGCCGAACTGCAAGCATTATTCGAAGAAGACGATGTACAAACTCAACAACAAATGACAGAGAGGCTAAATGTCTGGGGAGATCCAGAAGGTTGGAAAATGGCTGAACGACGGACAGATGGAAATAGGGAAAACAGTGTGCGAAATTTTGACCTTTCTCAGCATGAACGAAATACCTTTTGGCATCGGATCGTGACGGAGGACAAAAAATGGATATATTTTGAGAACCCAAAATACAGAAAATCAAGCGTTGACCCAAGGCAACTATCAACATCGCAAGACCGAATCGCTTGAAAATAAGACAATCCTGTGCATTTGGTGATATCAGAAGGGTGTCGTGTACCATGAGCTTCTGAAACCAGGTGAAACACTTAATACAGTTCGTTATTGTTAACAAATGATCAATTTGAACCATGTATCGATCGAAAAAGACACAAAAAAGTGATTTTGCAAGTCGACAACATCCCATCACACATAACGAAAGCGGCCAGAGACCAGAGACTAAAGTATCATTTCTGTACTTGGCTGTAAACTCTTGCACCACTCGCGGTACTCACCAGACCAGACCTTCCGACTACCACTTGTTTTCATCGAAGTCTTACGCACTTTTCATGAAACACTTCAAACAATTACGGAGATGTCGAAAAATGGTTCATCAAAAGATGTACGGTTTTTCTGGTAGGCATTCACAAATTGCCAGAGACATGGGCAAAACGTGCATCTAGCGATGGCGATCCTTTGCGCCAATAAACCATTTTTACCTCTCCCCCATTTTTAGCACGATACTCATTTGAGTGTTAAGCCCAGAAATATTGATCATACATAACTATTTCTCACCACCTGTACTTATACATTTGAGAATGTCATTATCCAAGAAAGTCCCTACGTCTACTCATGCGCCTATTTATCTATGAACTGAAATACATGTAATAAGATTTTTTTAAATTGATGTTATTATTACACTAACAAATATATTCCACGGCAAGAAACTCAATTTTCAAATACCTATGGTCTTGGTAGAGTGCTTATAAATCAAGTAAAGTTAAAGAGGTGTTATATTTCAATGCCAGTGTACTAGTTTTGAAGTTTATCGGGTGATAGATATTCAGAAATACATAAGTAACAAATAGCTATATGATATAAGATATTATGTCAAAGAACTAATGAAATTAAGCTTGAATAAAAGAGAAGCAAAGTTGTGTCTACTTGATCGTACTAATTATCAGTATATACTGGAAGTATATACTAGCTTTTTATGTCAGGGCTGGGTACGTTTGTGAGAGCTTTAGGTCGTGCACAGAAACGTTGAAATAAAATTATATATATATATATATATATATATATATATATATATATATATATATATATATATATATATATATATATATCTATTGAATTAATTATAATTACGTTATAATTATTAAAAGAGATGCTTAGTGATATAATGATGTAACGATGGAATGATGTAATGGTACAATGGTACACTAAATTATGTTTGATCGTCAAAACTGGTGGCGTAACTAGTGACGTAACTAGTGGCGCAACTGGTGGCATACGGAATTAGTACGGTATGCTTAGTGGTTGCGATAAAGGTTGTAGTAGACTCTATATATAACGACAGAAGGAATCACAAAAGCGCCTAAATTCACCGTGGTTATCGATACTAAGGGCTAGGAGAACCCGCCACGCTGCTGATCGGCGGCAGTCAGATTCGCAAATGCCATGGAGGCAGCGCTGGTCGTACGTCGACTCTAGAAGGGATAGGGATGGCGGAATCTGCGCCATGGACGGCGTGTTTCCGGAGACAGATAAGAGAGGTCGTCGCCCATATGGATGTAAGCAGAAAATCTGTGACGCCCGCCGGAGATCGGGGTTGGGCAAATACGAATGAGGATGAGGATACATATGTAACGGCAAAAACCCAAACGTTGCAATACTAATTAACTGTATTTTTAAACACTGGTAGTACGATTAGGCGAACTGTATCTCGTTCGATTACTAGGAGGAAAACTATATCCACATCTTAAAACAGGTTTCGTTCTTTAAGAACTCATCGGTTAAGCTCCGGATGTCTTTCTCTCGAAGTAGTCGAACCCGACCCAGTCGTCTTTAATTCCGAAAATCAGATAATAAAAAATCGGACCGAAACCGATCTTAAGATGTGGTTGAATTTTTCTTTCAATATTGTTTTTAGGCTATAAAGAAATGATTTAGAGGATACCCAAGTAAAAAAAGTCAATCTCGGAAATAACTGACATCCTAATAAGTACGAAATATTTTGATATCGCTTTTCATAACTTCTTCACATATTTCATATGAAATATCTTGAATGGCTGCCCAAATATTTATAGTTAATTGCTAAATTGTTCTTGGTCTCAAGAAGGCACAGAAGAACTTTTAGACACAAGACCAACTTAAGTGATGTCAACTCAAGTGGCAGAGGAAAACCCAGGACCGTGAGAGTTGGAAGCATGCTGAAGAAGCCTTCATCCTACAGTGGATCGAAACTGATCTTAAGATGTGGTTGCATTTTTCTTTCAATATTGTTTTAGGCTATAAATAAACGATTTAGAGGATACCCAAGTGGAAAAAGCCAATCTCGGAAATAACGGACATCCTAATAAGCACGAAATATTTTGATATCGTTTTTCATAACTTCTTCACATATTACATGTGAAATATCCTGAATGGCTGCCCAAATCTTTATACTTAACTGCTCAATTGTTCTTGGTCTCAAAAAAGACACAAAAGAACTTTCAGGCACAACACCAACTTAAGTGATGTCAAATCGTATAAACTTGAAGGTCAAAATTTAAAAAATAGCCCCCTTGATAATATTCCTCTCTAATTACCCACTGTTTCTCGACTATGGTAGATAGCCTCGTTTTGTTGCAATCACATGTTCTCATGGTATATATACAACTCTCCAATAACAAAAAAAAAATTGAACACCCTCAAAGAAAATAATTGTGAAAATTTGCGCACTCTTAAAACACTTGATATCAATTTTAATACTATATGATTTCGATACATTTTGTTCTCCTGAAGATTTAAATTGCCATATTAATGCCGTCATGACAATTATAATACTTAAAATAGTTTCATTAAAACTAACTAATTAAAAAGCGTTAGATAATTAAGAATTAATACAAAAAGTGTGAATGGAATTGAATATCACTCTGTGGCCTGTTCCCAAAGTCAGTACTTTTTAAAATATTTGATGGAGTTAAATGTTTTCTTTAACATCACATTGTAATTCGATAAAAAGAGAACGTAACGTCTTTACTACATACAGTTCATCTGAGCGAATAATTAAAACTAAGAATCTTAAGTGTTTTAAATACAACTAAAGTTTATTATGAAAAGTTGCACAGTGAGCTCGTGGAGAATATTAAGAATATACGAAAACAAAGAAAATTTTTCCATGCTCTAAGCAAAAATTGCCCAATCCTTCAGCCGCCATCAAACGTCAGTAAGCGTCTCCCGAGACCGGTTTCTGGTCTTAAGCTGTCATCAATCGGGCTCGAGCTGAATGTTCGAAAACAAGAGTTGACCAATTGTCCGAACATAATATTTTCTTTTTTAAAGTGTTTTATATTATAATTATGGTATGCCAAAAAAGAACCCTTAAACCGATTTGATGATAGGGTGTGTTTACTCTATTATTCTTCTTCTTCCGCAGATGAGTCAACTACGAATATTACTATGAAAATTAAATCAAAATAATTTACAGTCTCGCTTCTTACGACTGTATGTGTGTTGCTGTAAACTTTCTGCATTGCCATACAACTTTCATTCTTTGACATTGTTGTTTGGCCCCTTCTGATCTGTTTAAGGGGATAACCTCCCCTTAAACTTGACTTATAAGTCTTTTTGTAGCATTTTGCAGAAAGAAGTTTAAAATTCTTATTTGGTCGATTTAGCTATGATGATGATCAGTCTTAATCCTTCCATCTTGTTTATGTGTCCCCAAAAAAGATGAGGCGTCTTTTGATAATGCTGTTTATTAAAGGTGCTTGTTAAAGGTATAATTATGCCCTTCGAACAATGTTGTTCCTTAGGATGATTCTTCCCTTGGTCTCTTATTTTTGTAACAATTTCGCTCGTGTGCTGGCTAGTATTTTTTTTTATTTTCCTTATTATATTTATAAATTCATCTAGATACTACAAAGGGCGAAATGTGGCATCACATGCTGGAGTTAGTACTTGGCTTGGATGGGTGACCTTCCGAAGAGCGACCAGGTTTACGAACTGCACTTCACTAAGTAAGGGTATAACATGTGACAAGGAATCGTCTCTCGGCCACGTTAGTAAGTAGGCTGGTTACTTGTTACCCCATTGATAGGCTTCATAAAATACTAAAATGTTAAACATAAAAGGAGTGATAGCTCAAGGTGGCTTGTACTATTATTATTTATTATTCCCAGACATATAACTTCACTGTATTCCATCTTTTCTTGAGTAATAATGCGCGAAATTGTTATATTGCTATCTTACCGCACAGTAATATCTTACCTGTATCAATAATTGCTTATATACATAATTATTTCCGAAAGTAGTAAAAAGCTTATAGTATTATATAATATAAGAATATAATAAAATATTATTATTATAATATGAATATAATATGATATTATATACTGAAATTAAGCTTGTTTGCATTCGCTAATATAATTATCAATTCTTTGACTCGAATCTCCAGAATTGTCCCCTTCGATTTTTATCACTAATATTCAATCAAAAATCACTCGTATAGTTCTAGTGGTATATTTTGTTTAAATATACCTTTTTATTTACATGTAATAATATAACTCTTAAAACCTATTTAAGTGAGGGTCGTTAGAGTCACTGTATATTGTAGAGTCTCGGGTTTATTTTGGCATATGGTAATGCTTAAAAGATAGCATATGAATAAAACTATTTTAAATTTTACCCTTATGTACATAGTGGGAGGGGAAAAGCAGAAAATGGTTGAAAAGTTATGTAGGGGAGGTCTAAGCTTGAAAAATGAAGCTATTTATGAAGCAAGAGGATATAAAATTATATAAAATTACTTTTCAAATCACATTGTGTAAGTTTATTTGAAAATTCTATTGTGAGACATTCAAATATAAATACAATAAATAGTATGTCATTAAGGATGTATCGGAGGTATAATCAGAGGCAAAAGTACTGAGAAATAATATTAATAAAACTGTGCAAAAAATCTTTGTACAATTGTAACATGGTTAACTGATTATGTTAGTGAAGCTCTATAAGATAATGTATAAAATTACGATAATTTTAAATTGCAATAACTTTTGAATGGCTTAGTCAATCGATTTGAATTTTTTACAGTGACTTAAGTATTAAGTAAAGAATATTCTGTCAACAACGTTTTTGAACGTTTTGTAGCATTTTGATATACCTCCGAAACATTCTTAAAGTTTAAAATATTTATCATTAATAATTATTAAAAATAAATAATATTTAGAGGTTTTAATTGATATTTAAGTATTATTAAAAATTCCATGTTCGTAGTTCTTAAGATTTAAATCAAAAATGTTTTTACCGAAAAGATATAATCAAGAATTATTCACTACCAAAAGTTAATTAAAATGTTTTCATATTATTTGTTATTATTAATTTAATTCTAGATTATAGGTAATATTTGCTCTTTCAGTCTTAATTATATATTATTTTCTAGCATTGTCTTTATTGACTTTCCTTTTCTATGTTCTGTAAAGCTATCTTTTCTTTCACCAATTTATGATTTTCAGTATTTTTGCCTCCGAGACACCTAGAATAGATCTAAGGATTAAGACTGATCATCATCATAGCTAAATCTATTAAATAAGATTTTTAAACTTTCAAGGTCCTTGAAACACAAATGCGTAAGAGAAAGGCTTTTCGAAAAACTATACAAGAAAACGAGAGATCAGAAGAGGCCAAGAGATCAACAAACTCAGAATGAAAGAGGTATGGCAATGCAGAAAGTTCACCACACACATACAGTCCCAAGAACCTGGACTGTAAATTATTTTGATTAATTTTCATAGTAATATTTGTAGTTGGCTCATCTGAGGCAGAAAAAGAACAGTACAGT
The DNA here is from genome assembly GCA_031761425.1 of Cosmopolites sordidus. Taxonomy (NCBI): domain Eukaryota; kingdom Metazoa; phylum Arthropoda; class Insecta; order Coleoptera; family Curculionidae; genus Cosmopolites; species Cosmopolites sordidus. The sequence continues at coordinate 83,516 of JARFXV010000708.1, read as the reverse complement.
AAACACATCATATCATCAAATGAGTTTAAGGGTTCTTTTTTAGCATACCATAATTATAATATAAAACTCTTTAAACATATTCAAAAAAGAAATAATGTTCGGACCATTGGTCAACTTTTCAGTTGCTTTCGAACATTCAGCTCGAACCCGACTAATGACAGCTTAAGGCCAGAAACCGGTCTCGGGAGATGCTTGCTGACGTTTGATGGCGGCTGAAGGATTGGGCAATTTTTACTTGGAGCATGGAACGATTTTCCTTGTTTTTTCGAATATCTTTAATTCTTCTCCACGAGCTCAGTATGCAATTTTTCATAAAAGAGTTCTAGTTATAATTATTCACTTTGAAGAACTATATATAGCAAAGAAGTTACCTTCTCTTTTTATTAAATTACAATGTGCTATCAAAGAAAACATTTAACTCCATTGAATATTTTAAAAAATACTGACTTTGTATTAGTTCTGAATTGACTAACACTTTTGACAATTTTTAATTGATCACTCTTAATGAAATTACATTAAGTATTATTATACATGAAGAAGATAATTTATATCTTGAATGATCATTTAAATCTTTATGAGAACCAAATTTATCAAAATCAAATTGTATTAAAATTGATATCAAGTGTTTTAAGAGTGCGTTACAAATTTTCAAAATTACTTTCTTTGAAGATAGGGTATCCACCATAGTCGAGAAACAATGGGTAATTGGAGAGGAATATTTTCATATGCGCTATTTTTTAAATTTTGACCTTCAAGTTTATCCGATTTCACATCACTTAAGTTCGTCTTGTGTGAAAGTTGTTCTGTGCCTTTTTGAGACCCGGAACAATTGAGCAGTTAACTATAAAGATTTGGGAAGCCATTCAGGATATTTTATATGTAATATGGGAAGAAGTTATGAAAAACGATATCAAAATATTTCGTGCTTATTAGGATGGCCGTTATTTCCCAAATTGACTTTTTTCACTTGGGTATCCTCTAAATAATTTCTTTATAGCCTAAAAACAATATTGAAAAAAAGATCCGATGGCGTTTAACCCTGCCTAAATGACGATACTTTTTCCATTCATTTAACATGGGAGTTTTGCTTTTTAGATATTTTTTTTCTAGTTTATTAGCATTGATTATCTTACTAAATATTCTTGATTCGCTTCGGTTGTGATCCTTTTAGATAGACACGTTTTTATATTGGAGTCAAACATTTATTTTATAAGTTTTCCGAAGGTTAAAATTTAATAATATCGTTTTCTCCAATAATTATCTAACATTTTCAAATTGTCTCTCTACCCGATGCTTTTATTCATTTAACTTTACCCTAGTGAAAAAAGTTAATTTGGGACACCCTAATGTTTATAATACACATTTGTCGAACATTATATTATACACGTGGCTTCTTCCTGCCTATAAATTACTAATATAAACATTATTTGTTTTATTTATTTAAATATAATGTATATATATATATTATATTTAAATCGGTTGGATACTTATTACCTACCCTATATATGGCGATTATATGTTTTTATTGAAAGTGTATTGTAAGTAAATATAAGGAGATGCTTTACAGAATACCAAATAACTTTATTGCCCTAAACTCAAAGAGATTTTCCACTAAACACCAAATCACCTTTTTTTAAAGTTCTCGACGCACGTTTCGGTAACCATGTGAGCATCATTTGAGTTTGAAGAGCACAGAACTGTTTAAGATACTGTGTTAATAAAGTCGTAGAGATTTACCATTAAACAAGAAAATCAGTTTTTAAACTTCTGGGCGCGCGTTTCGCTAACCATACTGTTAGCTAACCATGCTGTTAGCATCACGAGGAGATGATTTATGGTTAAATTAAATTATCTCCTGATGATGCTCACATGGTCAGCGAAACGTGCGTCGAGAACTTTAAAAAAAGTGATATGGTGGTTCATACCGAAGGTTCCAATAGAAGAGTTCAACTTTATTGCGGTTTCTCGGTATGCGTGCCTTTCACTAACCATGCAGACATCATTAGGATATCTATCTATCATAGATTAATCATCACATCAGTGTAACTGGAAGTAAATAAATGTTTTAAAAATATAATGATGTACACCCATTGAACTCTATTTATTTTTATATATCTGTTGACAAAATTGACACTAAATGAAAACAAGTATTATAGAGGAATAAATTATTATCAATATCATCGTTTTAATAATAAGAAAATTAATGAATGTTTTTTTTTATTATTCGGACCATCTATAATAAATGATCCATCTTCGTGTTCGTAAACAAAGAAACCAGACGCAATACTCACCCCATTTGGACTATATCAAATAATTCAATTATTGATGGAAAAAAATAAGAAGCACGAACAACATATCATCACCTCCTCAAATTCGACGAACAAAAAAACGAAAACGACTCGAACGCCTTTAATATTACTAAAAGCATTTGAAAAGTCGATTTCGGGCTGTTCTTCTTCTCTCTCCCTCTCCACGCTACTAATTCCCGAAATAAAAAGCACCGAATCACGAGCCTGTAAATTTTCCTGGAAATAAATAACCGACGGAGGGACATTTACTGGTGCAATCTCGCTTGGTGCGGTCGGTCCCTGCCCCGGCGTCACAAACGGATATTGCATTCCCTCGGCCGCTCTTGACCAGCCGACGTGGTGGAGAAGCGGTTTCCTGGACGCTTTCGGGACGAATTTAATAACACGAAATGCATGGCGTGATGTAATGATGACTTTAACGACGCGACACGACAATAAACATAAAACACCAACAATTTTCCTTCATGAGGAACGACAATGTTTGCTTCGCTTATATTATTATTATTTTACGGATAGTTCTGACTCGATTATCACCGCAAGCTATGCTTATAAACTATATATAATGTCACAAATGTACTATAACGGAATATGAATGTACTAATAATGGTAGATTTTTGGCAATGAAATAAGCAAATAAATTATTTTACATGTCTTTTTTTGCAGTTTTTCCGGTTTTAAAATGTTTACTGTGTAGTTCTAATAATGTTAATATGGAATGTATCGCAAGAGAGTGAATCTGAATAATAATTTATATAATTTTTCTATTTTTGAATAAATACGTCCAATTCGGGAGAAAGGTAAAAATGGTTTATTCAAAGTACACGCCATGGATAGCTACAATTTTTTCCCATCTTTCTGGTAATATGTCGATGCCCTCCCAGAAAAACCGTGCATATTTTGAGATGATCCAGTCACCTCCAATCAAGCCATTTTTCGACATCTTCGTAATTGTTGAGGTGTTTCATGGAAATTGCGCGAGACATCGATAAATACAAGTGATAGTCGAAAAGGGCTAAGTCTGGTGAGTACAGCAAGTGAGGCAGGAGTTCCCAGCCAGGTGCAGAAATGGAGTCTCTGATCACTTTCACTGTGTGTGATGGGGTGTTGTCGTGCGGCAAAATCACTTTTCCGTATCTTGTAGCCCATTCTGGACACTTTTCGATCAATGCATGTTTCAAATTGATCATTTGATAACGGTAGCGAACGGTATTAACTGTTTTACCTGATTTCAGAAGTTCATGGTACACGACACCCTTCTGATTCCACCAAATGCACAGCATTACCCTTTTTCCAAAACGATTCGGTCTTGCGATCGATCTTGATGGTTGTCCTTGGTTGTTAACCCATGATTTTCTGCGTTTTGGGTTCTGGAAATATATCAATTTTTTGTCTAAAGTCACGATCCGATGCAAAAAGTCTATCTTTTACTCTGAAAAAGCTAAACTTCGCACCCATTTTTCGCTTTTTCATTTGTTGATGTCATTTAACTGATGTGGTACCCATTTTCCACATTTGTGGCCTTTCCCATGGCATTCAGAAGTTCATAAATGGTTCATCGACCAACATTTAATCTCTCTGCCATTTGTTGTTGAGTTTGCATTTCGTATTCTTCCATCAATGCTTGCAATTCGACATCTTCAATTTTTTTCGCTTAAAGCGTTCTTTATCTTTTAAGTCGAAATTACTACTTTTGAATCATCTAAATCAACGTCCACAAGCGTTTTGCGTTAGGATATTGCCACCGTAAGTTTTCACAAGTATATGACGGCTTTCATTCTAGTTTTTCGTTTGATTGAACAAGAAAAGCAGTACGTGCCACAAATTGTCTTTCTTTGGCACGAAACTCGACATGTTTACCACACGCAAAGAAATATCGCGCTAATAATCGGTTAAACATTAATGGCATTTTGAAAGGTACTGTCGAAACAACAAAATGACACAAGAGATAAGTCTGTAAACCGACCCTTGTCTCCAGCGCCATCTCTTAAAAACATCAAGGATTATTAACCGCCATACCTGGTATTATCATATAAAATCATTTAAATTGAAACATTATCTGTTCCATTTTGTGGTGTTCTCTCCTTGACTGTCAGAGGTAGCTCTGACAGTCAAGGAGAGACGGCAACGGTTATGAAGCTGTAGAGTATTATAATATTGGAACGAGGAATTACACTGAATTATCTTCAGTAATGAATCTTGATTTTATATAGGTTGCTGTGGTAGTTAATGGAGAGTCAGATGGCGACATGGAGAAACACGTCAATTTGATGTTTAACGTTATTTATACCGAATAGTATATTTGAAAATAAGATATTGCTTACAGGAGTCTACTACTACTCCACACTACTCTTGGTAATAAGTAACGTAAGAGTGCAATAGATCCGATCCATGTTTTCAACAAAATAATTGTATATATCATAATGAGATTGCATGTTGCCAAAGTTTTGTTTGAACTTTTGTAGAAGTCTATGTCAATCTGATGTCAGGGCTAGTTAGATCTGACTTTTCGACCATAGAACATATTTGGGACATGGTAGGTAGTAGGCTGGAAATTTATCTCTGCAGCCAAGGACTTTAGTGGCTTTAAGGCTTGAGATATATGTAGTTTGCGATACAATGTCCAAGACGAAATTAGTTTCGCCATTCAATTCATGTCATAGACATGTCATGTCATAGACATGTCATGTCAGTAAATAACATGGCTGCACACATTATTAACAAAATTAATTAAACAGAGTTCAAAATCCCTGGTATGGTATTTACAGATATTAATTGTTTAATTTTTAACTCAAAGAGAATTATCTTTAAACTCCAAATCACTTTCTTTTGTTTCCGACGCACGTTTGGCTAACCAGGTTAGTATCATCAGGAGATGACCTGATGATGCTGATGATGCCAACATGGTTAGTGAAACGTGCATCAAAAGCTTTAAACAAAGTGATTTGGTGTTTAGTGGTAAATCTCTTTGAGTTTAGTGTTTCATACCGAAGGTTCCAATAGAGGAATTGTTTAATTCTTGCTATAGTACCTATGTTTTACTCAAAAAAATCAAATAATTAAATAATTCCTTCTTGGTATAGTAATTTAAGGTTCGTGAATAAAGTAATGAGACTAATGGCGTACGCTCAATTTGGTAAAACTCTTGGTTTGCCGTTTGGAGGCGAGGTATGTCAACATCTTATGCATCTTCAGCAGGAACTTGAACTTCCTAGAGTCACGAGGTGGTATGTAGCAATTCTTTTCTCGAACCGGAGTTTTCTAGTGCATTTTGAAACTAAACGACCATAATTTCGAACAACGCTTCCCTTAAGTTCTCATTCAGACAAAATGCCACCAAAACTTTTCCAAAACTTTTGCAAAACTCTTGCAAAACAACCATTAATCAGATTTTGACTAATGAATTATACATGAGGAAAAATCTGCGTGAAACTGATTCTGAAAAATATTTCGCAGGATCAAAAAGACAACAGGAAGAAAACATGTGTTGACTTCTTGGAGCGGGTTGCAAATGACGCTCATTTTCTGGAATCTGTCATTAGTGACGGTGACGAGTCTAGAATTTTCGAACACAACCTGGAAACGAAGTGCCAAAGAAGAGCACACTCCAACCATTGTCAAAAAAGCCAGAATAAGCAAATCGAAGATCAAAAACATTATGATTTGCTGTATAGAAAAACTTATAAAAAAACAGTCTCGCTACTTTCTTTATACAGCTTGTATGTGGTTAGAACTGCAACACTGGACTCAGACAATATGTGGTTGCAATTAGAATCAGTTACATTGCATGGAAATGAGAAAAACATTTATTTTTACATATTAAATTTTCTAAACCTATCTTGTCTGTAAATGACGGTGAAGCGTGGTTCCTTATATCATGTGATTTAACGCAGTTGGACTACTTACTTGGGGGCTACGTTATGTTAAAGGAGATATTTTTAAGAATTATCCCCAAACCGTCCATAATCCCAAGGACTAGTCATCGGTGAAATAGAGAATAATATTTGAGTAATATATTTTTTAAATATGGAAAGAATCCAACCACACTTTTGATTTTTAAGGTAAAAATTCAGTTCAATTAAAAAAAAATAAGTTGTTTATCTAGAAATTTAATTATCTATAAATAATCGTTATATTAGGATAGGAGGTTATAAAAGTAAAAAGAAAAGTGAACTGAATGAATTAAAAAAGTTTGATGTATCTTTTCTATGGAAAAAGTCTAAGTAATATATAGTACTTAATCAAGTGATGCAAAGACTTAAAAGATTTGGAAGTGAAATTTTAAAACATTGAAAAAAAACGTACATCATGGCGGAAGTGCGCAAACGCAAACTTATGGTAACGTTATTTACGAGGGTCGTTAAAAAGCTCAAATGATGAAATTTTTTAATATTCTCAACTTAGTTACCGTACAATTCAATACATTTGGACTAAAGGCTTTCCAACTTTTTAATACCCTTACTATAATGTGATTTATCCAATTCAGCTTTGACCTCATTTTTTTGAATGAGGTGAATACAATGTATGTAGAGCCCTTCGAAGTGTAACTCATGGAGTTTTACAACAGCAAACTGAGCATATGTAAAGCATTTAATGTACTTGATATACCACCTCAAATGTTATTGGTTTGGTTTGGATTGGTTTCATTTGGAATTCTTTATTAATATTTTTAGATTCAATGCATTAGTGTTCTGCTATTCCAGTTAATTTATTTAAAGGATAGAATAGCAGGATCTAACACAAGCTTATTCTAGATCTAGTGATAAAATTTAATTTCTTCATTCCTTTCAACAATAATATTGATAATATGTAATCGTAGTAAAAAATTTTAAAATTAAGTAATTTTGATTATTTAGATGTTTGATGAATATTGATTGCTACGGTAGAATGTGCCTTTTTTTTATAGTAAATAGCATTAATAGATCAAAAAACGCTAATGGATTAACAAATCGTAATGGCGAATTTTGTAAAAGTCTTTCACAATATTAGCTGTTGCAAAAATATTCTTATGCATTGACATGAAGCAGCACATATAAAATTATCTGAATATTTGAGATAGAACTCACCTTTCAGACGTTATTTAAAAAATCCTGTAATATCACAGAAATAGAGAGCAAGCAGCCTTTGTTGATAATTGGACCACCCTGGTGACCAGTAAAGTACCTAGATTAGCTTTAGAGAAACTACAGAAACTCCAAGCAGCATTAGTAGATATTGAGACACCGAAAAAATCACTTTCATTCTGAGATTAGAAACATGCCCCAGCATGCCAATCAAAAACTATTCTCAAAATTCGACACTATTAAATAGTATTTAGATAGACGACTGAAACCATGGAAGCATCACATAATTACCAGAAGAAAACAATTAGGTCTCAAATTATTCAAATTTCTGTGGTCGATCGGCCACAAGTACAAATTGTCCTTAGAAAATAAGTAAACAATATATAAAATCATACTTTAATCAATGTGGAACTGCGGATTCAGTTTTGTGTTTAGATTCTTATTCAAATATGAAAATATTGAAGTGCTTTCAAGCAAAAGCTCTAAGAACAATTGCAGATACTCTGTGGTACGTTAGTAAGGAAACTGTACATAATGATCTAACTATTCCGTTAGTGTCACAAGTGATAAAGTACGAGGCTGAGAAATAGCTCATACGACTTGATAACCTTATCAGCACAATAGCTGTAAACCTGCTTCGTAATAGCAATAACACCCATCACTTAAAAATATGTGATATGTGATGAAAATATGAGAAACTTTAATGTAAGTAACTAACCTCAAACTAGCTCTATATGAAATTCCCCATTTTTTTAATTATTTACTTAAGCTAAAATAAAATATTTGCTTATTGGGCCAATTATAAATTCATGGGAGCAAATAAAATCAATCGCAATCAATTCAAAAACTTCGGGTGGCACAGAGGGGAATGGATAGATGTATGCTTGGCATTACAAGACGAGACAGAAAGTCCTGCGCATGGATCAGGGAACAAACAAAAGTCTGTGACATCATTGGAAGAGTAAAACAATTGAAATGGAAATGGGCAGGCCATATAGCGAGGCGATGGAACGACAGATGGACCAAGGCAATCCTGGAGTGGATACCGCTTGATCGCAAACGTCCGCGAAGACCGAAAGCACGATGGATTGATGACATCGTTAAGTATATTGGACCCGAGTGGCAGAGGAAAGCCCAGGACCGTGAAGGTTGGAAGCATGCTGAAGAGGCCTTCATCCTGCAGTGGATCGATACGGGCTGATGATAATGATGATGATGATGAGATACATATATATATATATATATATATATATATATATATATATATATATATATATATATATATATATACATATATATATATATATATATATATATATATATATTCTTCTGTTGTTTCTATTCGGTATGTTATAAAGTATTTCGATTAGTTAATAAGTTTTAACAATCATTCATTTCTCTACCGTACCCTGTATCTAATTACACAATTATATTATTGTAAAACATTGAAAAAATGACTAAATGCGAAAGAAAACAATTCAAGAATGTCATAACATCCAATTCTATAATTCTAAGAACAAATAATGATTTGTTATAGCATTGTAGATATAGAAAAATAAATACAAGATATATCCACTCCCTACGTATCTGGTTCGGATAGTTGATCACGTTTCTGTTCAAGTGTTTATTGCAGCTTTGATGTAACTGGGTGTAGTTAGTACACGACCGTTATCGTAATACTTGACGCAATATATGATCGTATATTAGCACGAGTAGGAACAGAGATAAGAAGCTAAAGCTTGAGCAGACTGGACGAAATTTAATTGGTACGTCTGCAGTTTCTTGCACAAATAGAGTCATAAATATTGCGCTCTAGAAAAGTAACCCTAAAATATAGATATAAACCACTTACATGGAAGAAATTACATAAAATAAGAGCTGCAGTGTGTTTTTCTACTTCCGCAGACCAATTGTGCAATGTGTTAAATGTTGTGCACAAATTGTGCAATGTTTAAAATACTATAATTCGATTTTAGTTCCAATTCAATTTTGACAATGGCTATTTAAAAATATAAATATATAAGATGGGTATTTTGTAGTTATCTAAATTAGGTATTATATTGTAGTAGGTATTATCAGAAGATTATTATTATTATAAGGAAGATGCGAGTAACTAGACCAGATATATATATATATATATATATATATATATATATATATATATATATATATATATATATATATATATATATATATATATATATATATATATATGGAAATCAAGGTGTACGCACTCCTTGGATTTGAGAAGGATGATGATGGGATTTAGAGTTGAGGTATCGATCGGTGTGAGTTGGTTGTTTAGAAGCATATATATATATATATATATATATATATATATATATATATATATATATATATATATATATATATATATATATATATATATATATATATATATATATATATTCTTTCTGGTAACGCTTTTTGAATTTCAAGCCGATATCATCTTCAAAAGTAGATACATTTTTATGTACTATAGAAGAAAACTAATTTCGTGTGTTGATTAAACTTCTTCGGTGGAAAGATTATCGCACGATCTTTAGAGATGTTGAATGGTGCTAATAATGGTCATAAAAATCCAAGATATCATGATGGGCTACCGCATAGTGAAGGTTAGAGAGCGTATTAGACAAAATGCAGACGGAACATTCTAAATGAACACTTGGGCGTGAGAAAGTTGTCAGCACGATGGGTGCCATGTTTGCACACTACGGACCAAAAACGGAATAAATTATCCAGTTCACAGTAGTGTCTAGATATGTCTAAGAGCAATCTGAAGCAGTTTCTGCAGCGATTTGTGACAGCTGATAAATTATAGATTCATCATTGCACGCCGGAAAGAAAGCAATAAACAATCCATTATGGGAAAGCGTAGTAGACCACACCTCTCTCCATTTCTGCTCCAGGTGGAACTCTTCTTCTGTTGTAGTTGGATCAATAGTCCACGGGGGTTTTCTTGATAGTAGCCTTAGATTGGGAAGATTTTGTAGCTCATCATAAAGTATTGAATTAGCGTGGATATCACTGTTACTAAATTCCCTCTCCGCTGTTTATTGTCTTCTTATTTGACATGCAGCGATATTAGCTAAAACTAGGAGACATTGGAGCGGCGTGGTTCTCAGACTGTTCTTATACACGATCCATCGAAACGTGTCCCTGGCTTCGACCTACCTCGATTAGAATGGATCCACTTTAACGATGTATCGGAGGTACAACCGGAAGTAAAAGTATTGAAAATGAATATTAATGACACTGTGCAAAATTCCAACTGTGCAAAACAGTTTAAGTTACAAAATGTTAAAGTTTAGAACCTTTGATAGCTTTTCTTTGGATATATGTAACGGATTTAACTTTTATGTTAGTTAATCTCCATTAAATCACGTATAAAATTACGATAATTTAGAATTGCAATAATTTTAGAACGGCTTAGTAAATCGATTTGAAATTTTCACAGTAGCTTAATTGACTAAACTTTTTTCGATAACGATGACTTTTATCGATAACGTTTTTAAATATTTTGTAGCATTTTGACATCCCTCCGATACATCCTTAAAGTTTAAATATTTATCATTAATAATTATCAAAAACAAATAATATTTACAGGTTTTAATTAATAGTTTAGTATCATTAAAAATATGTTTGTAGTTCTAAAAATTTATATTAAATATGTTTTCGCCAAAAACCTAAAATCAATCATTTAATTCTAGATTATGGGTGAAATTTGCTCTTTCTTTTTTAATTATACATTATTTTCTAGCATTACCTTTATTAGTTTTCTTTTTCGGCGTTCTGTAAAGCAAATATATGCACAAATTTATTATTTTTCAGTACTTTTGATTCCGATTGTACCTTCCATACGTCGTTAACCGTTTTCGAACCGACTAAGGAAGGCGTAACTACTTAGTGTACCGATTGGGTAGAATCGAGGTTCCTTCGTGTGACTGTGGCGCAGACCATCAGACCACAAACCACATAGTATACGAATACCGTTGAGGACTTTTCGTGGATGGTTTCACCGAAATACATCGAGCATCTGCCTCAGCTGTGTAATATATTCTTAGTTTAGATTTACTATTTATTAGTTTCTATTTTTATGTTTAGTTTGTTATATACTCTATCTTTGATTCATGCTTGTGATATCATACAAAATAATAATAATAATAAGGAAAAAAAAGTTCAAAACACTGTGTTTTTGCAAGAAGGCAAAGATGCTTTCATCGACCGGAAAAGTCATGGCAACTGTTTCCGGAACTCGCAAGGCATTATATTTATTGACAATTTTGAAAAAGGAAAACTAAGTAGCTTTCTAGTAAGATTCTAATTATACTTGAGTATTATGCTGCAATAATTGTTAACTTTCACGAAGATTTAAGAAAAAATGCCTTCGCATTTGGCAAAAAAAAAAAATTTTGTTTCGTCATGAAAATGCACCCGTCCATTTATCCACCGTTGCAACAGCGCTCAATTTACGCTAACATTTGAGGCCACGTCTACTATATTCTCGAGACTTGGCCCCGCCCAACTTCCTTTTCTTTCCAAACATAAAAAAAGATAGAAATACATTCATATTTACTGAAGGAACAATGCCGAAACAGAGGACAATTTTCCAGAATTTATCAAGTTGTACTTCTTGAAATGCTTAAAAAGGTGTATAAAAAATGCATACAAAAGAGAGTAAGTTGAAAAATTATTCGATCTTCGACAATACGACGAAAACAATATTTCATTTTAAAGTATCTGCCTTTTCACTCTAGCGTCCTGCATATGAAAAATTAATTTTTGGAAATCAATCAGTTTTAATGACGATTTTTCATTAATTCTTTTAGAGAAATGCTCAAAAATAATACCACATGATATGTGAAGATAATAATATTAATAATGCCAATTTATTGTATTCTAATGAAGACTGACTATTTCATCAACGTTCCGCTTCTGTATATTCGGTGAAAATTCTACAGGAAATGTGAGTAGCTACGTATACTGGGAATTATACTACAAACAGTATAATTCATATAGGAATAGGAATAATTCATCCACTGATAGGGAAATACCAAGCAGGTCTTACGAAGGTAAAGGGTACATACTACTTTATGTCATGAAAGTAGCATTAACAATGTGTTACGGCTATAAAATTGTGGTACTGTTTATACATTTTAGTAAGGCCTATGTTAAAGTAATAAGATTAGTGAGTATGGCGGTGGAGATAACAACAACCAACAAGTGTAAAATAAAAAGAGAAACGACAGCAGATTTCCTAATCAAGGCAGGCCTAAAGTAAGGGTATCCACTAGCGACACTATTTTTCAAGATGGTTTTGGAAATGATTATTAGGAAGAGTCAGTTGAACAGGCAATGACACATTCTTTACATAAGCCATCACATAGTGGGTTATGAGGACGATACGGCAATAATTGCGAGAAGTGAGAAATAATTCAAAGAAGTGACAAAAAGACTAATGGAGGCAGCATACAAGTTTGGTTTCAAAATCATTCATAGAAAAAGAAACTATGATGGTATATGGTATACAAGAAATGTTCTCGAAAGTAGCAGTGGATACAGAACTAAAAAGAATGACTTTTGAAAAGGTGAAAGAATTTGTCTACTTAGGCGTAAGGATAACAAACAAAAGTGTCAAGAAGATCGAAACTCATATCGAGAAATACCAATCTAAACAAGAAAGATGAAGAGAAAGTGTTAAAATGGAAACGTAGAATAACCACAGGCATACCAAGAGGAAAGAATGTCGATGGTTTGTACATGAGAAGACCAAATGAGAAAATTTATGATATTTCCAAGGATCCAAGGATAAACATGATAGCAAAATCGATAGACTGCAGTGGCTGGGTCACATAGAGAGAATGGGAGAAATTAGAGTGGTGAGGAAGATTGCATGGGGAAGACAAGGTGAAAAAAGGCAGGGCAGGCAAAGGAAGAAGTGGAGAGAGACTGTCTCCAGAAAGGTTATGTGGAAGATCTGAAAGAGAAGGGGATTAAGAACTGAAGGGCAATGACAAGATACAGAACAACATGGAGAAGAATCACAAAGCCGAGGACCTAAAGGCCTATAATATGGCTATATATAATAATGCTAGTTAAGCAGGTCATCTTTAGTAACCATGACAAGAAGTTTAAATATAGCCTATTATTTAAGGAAATATTTCAGCCAGTCGTATTTGTAATACGTCGTATTTGTAATCACATCTTTTAGCAATGTAAGGCGAAACTGCATACCGCTCATCAAATAGTGCAGTTTATATAAGAGTCTGTGATATGAATACTGGATTGGTCGGAGAGATACGCAGGTTTATCGGCGATAGAACATCTATGGGATAGCATTTTTCGAACATCTTACGAGCAATTACCCCGGTAGTCAACAACTTTAATATAACTTGCAGGCTTACAAAGGGCTTGGAATACGTTGCCACAAGAGTTCAAAGAATATCTAATTCTGTTCATTCGAATTAGATATTCGAGAGTCACAGAATACTCTAATAAACGTGGTGCAGCTATTCATCACTAATTATTTTGTGTCAAATGTAAATCCACAAAAATATACTTTTCACTGTAGTTTTCCTTTTGTATTCTACATTACGAAATATGAATGGCCTGCCCCTTGTGTCTAAAAAATTATTAAAAAAGACAACGTAAATTCTTTAAAAGTGAAATGTATTTTATAAAAATAGTTCTCTTAATATACAACATTCAATAATGGCTAGAGATAAAAAACTAATGGAGCGATGCAAACATTTTTTTATTTCTTATACAAGGTAAGTCCGACGGAAAAGAAGACTTAAAAAAAAACATTTTTTTTTTCGGCAAAAATATTTATTATTATTCAAATTAGTCTCCTTGCAACGTTTTGCATGGTTAATTAGGTTGACGAATGAATTTTTGAGCTCCGCCAAAGATATGTCCTTGTCCAAAGATATTGTCGGTGTTGAAGTTTTTCGAAGAAGTAGAAGTCGCAGAGAGCCAAATCAGGCGAGTACGATGATGATTTATGGTTAAAATGTTATTTTTGGTTAAAATATCAGTAATGAGCTCGAACATTATCGTGCAACAACCGCCAGCTACCTTGTTGACGGCATTGCGGCCGCACACGACGAATACTCGATAACAGATGCTTCATAACACCAAGATAAAAAACGGCACTGATCGTTTGACCTCCTTGTGCACAAATACTGGGATTGAACTCCTTCTGAATTCCCAAATCATCGGTCAAAATGCTATAAATTGAATCTTTGGACACGTTTAATTCCATTTCCATGTATCGCAACGAAGATTTTGCCGGATTTTTTATAAATTCACGCACAATTGCAATGTTACTTTGAGTAACCACGGAATTTTTTGGACCAGGATATTCGTCGTTCTTGGTCCTCACGACCTTTTTTGAATCGTTTAAACCACTCGTGGACTCTGCCACGGGATAAACAATCATCACCATACACTTGTTTCATTAATAGAAACGTTTCGGTGGATGTTTTACCAAGTATAAAACAAAACTAAATATACGCTCTTTGTTCGATGTTCATTTTTCAACAGATAGTATAAACACACTGACTGGGACTTAAAGCCCGATAACTTAGCTTCTAATGATCCAAAGGCTTATAATGATTGTCAGAACGATAGTGGAGAATGCAACTTTCCAACGCTTATCCCCGCCAAAAGACGGCGCTACTAGAAATAGGTATTTTTAAAAAGTTAAAATTATTTTAAATTATTTTTTTTTTAAGTATATATTTTGTATAGCACTGAAATTTGCTTTTTTTATCAAATTATTTTGTAGTTTTCTCAAGATTAATTACGTTCTGTCTGGAAGATTAAAAAGGAACATTGAGAATGATGCTCACTGCCGAGAAATTCTCATCAAAAGGTTAAAATAACCTATTAAAACGTATTATTCTTTAAAATAAACCTATAAAGTTCGTGCTGAGAACGTTATCTCGTGTCAGAAACGTTCATTGCACTAATGAAATAAAAGCTTTCCCCATTTTTCCAGCTTTTACGACAGATTGCTGCCAGAACGTGAAATGTCCATGCCCCTCGCTGTACCGTTTAATACAATTCCAAGACCTGACGCTCAGATAACAGATATCAATTTCCCTCAAAGCCTGGAGATACGAACGGACCATTCCCACCCCTCAGGATATTAGTATCGGTCTCCCTTACTTAGCCAATAAAAAATACCCGTATACTGTCTCTTACTGGTAGATGGCGATCGTAGCGTTCGGTTGAAGCTTTTCTGACTGACAATTCCTTTATCGGAGCTTTGGGAATGTTATACAGCAAGGGTAAATTGTAAACGTCGCAGACATTCAGAAAACAAATTTCTTGAAAATTCTTTTGTCGAAATATATGCCAACTGCTTTAAGATATTACGAAAATACTTTAATTTAAATTAATGTTAACCTTGAATAATTGTATAGGGTTGTCCAGAAAGTTCGTAGAGATTTTTAAGAGAAAAAGAAACGCAAATACCAGATATGGCGGTTTATACTTCTTAATTTTTTCAAGAGATGGTGCTGAAATAATGGTCGGTTTACCAGGACTGTAAATATGAAACTGTAATTTGCCCATAGTTGGCGCCCTAGCTGTTAATGTAGTTACCGTCAAACATCGTCCTTGGCGCCATTTCGATTACATCTGACAAATATTTTCAACTCACAACAATAAAAGTTTCATACAACAGCATAGTTTGTAATAGCGTTGTACATGTCGAATTTTGTGCCTGAAAACTACCGTTTGCGGACAGCATTAATTTTTTGTTACCATTTGAAGAAAACTGCTGCAAAATCGAATGCTTGTAGAAGCTTACGGTGAGCATGCTCTTGGTAAATCACAGTGCTTTGAGTGGTTTAAAACATTCAAAAATGGCGATTTAGACTTGAGAAGCGAAGAACGTGGAGGATCACCGAAAAACTTTGAAGAAAGTTGGATTGTTGGATGAGGATAACGCCAAAATAACGATCAATTAAATGTGACACGAGAAGCCGTCTCTATACGTTTGAAAGTCATGGAAAAAATCCAGAAGATGCGAAAATGGGTTCCACATGAACTGAATGAAAGACAGCAGGAAAACCGAAAAACCATTTGCGAAATGCTGTTCGCCAGGTATAAAAGAAATTCATTTCTCCATTGAATTGTGACTGGCGATGAAAAGTGTATATATTTTGAGAATCTTAAGAGTATAAGATCATGGGTAACTCCAGGCGAACCATCGACATCAACTGCAAAGCCAAATTGCCATGGACGGAAGACAATGCTCTGTGTTTGGTTTAGAAGAGGCAACACAAAGTAATTTTGCTTCATTCAGCAAAACTCACCAGACTTGACTCCGTCCGATTACTACTTATTTGAATCGATGGGACATGCACTTGCTGAGCAGCGCTTCACTTCTTACAAAAATGGCTCGATGACTAGTTTGCCTCCAATGAGCAACAGCTTTTTTGGCGACGTATCCACAAATTGCCAGACAGGTGGGAAAAATATAGTTTATATAAGTGGAATAAATTAGTTTTTATTATTTTCATACAATACACGTGTATTTTCTATACAAAAATTCCGGTTACATATTTATATACCTGGTAATATAGGGTAGGGCAAAACTAGGTTTTTCATTTTAAATTAAAACATATCTTTCATTTAACATTTTTTTTGTCGTAATTTTATTTCAGAATAGCTTAAAATTTCAAGAGTTTTAGAAATGGAGCGGTATTTGGTTGAAAAACAAACACAAATTGTTAGCATTTACTATTAATATATCAACGAATTTTTAACATTTGAGATGTTTCGTCTAAGAGCACCGTAAATTAGTGCCCATATTTTTTTTCAAATTGGGCCTGTGGATGATGCGGAAGAAACAAACCGCCTGAAAACAACTAAAATGTGAAGGAAATTCTTCGGGATGTATTTGGTTGAAAAATAAACACAAATTGTTAGCATTTACTTTGAAAATTGAATATATCAACGAATTTTTAACATTAGAGATGTTTCGTCTAAGAGCACCGTAAATTAGTGCCCATATTTTTTTTCAAATTGGGCCTGTGGATGATGCGGAAGAAACAAACCGCCTGAAAACAACTAAAATGTGAAGGAAATTCTTCGGGATGTCCCAGCAACATTAACCCGGCGACCTACTACTCAAATAATAATAAAAGCACGGTTCATACAACATAAAACAAGGTTCAGCTAGTGATTAAGCTTAATCATCATGATTTTCATCAGCGATTTGAATTCGACGTGCCTTTTTAAGTCTTACTAATGCACGTGGAACTTTTTTTAGCAATTGTTGATATCTAATAAGGCTCATTTTCATCTAAATGAATTTATGTAGATCCAAATCACGTTACTAGGGCACGGAATCCGTAAATGTCGAACGTTACAGGCATATGCTTGAAAATTTTGACTTCCCTCAATTAGGAGACACTGAAGTTTATTGGTTTCAGTAGGATGGCGCTACATGCATAGTGCAAAGGTTTAAACTTTTAAATGATGGGCGTCTCTCTGTGTAGTAGTAGTAATAAATGTTTACATTTAAAAAAACTAGGCTTATACATACTGTTAGAATAACTAAATGTATGTAACAAATTTACAAAATCACATGGTATACAACTCAATATTGGGAGTAAGAGTTGTTCATAACTCGACTTAAATAAAACAATACAAAGAACGAGTCGCTTTGAGTAGATGATATTTTATCCACTTAAAACAGGGTTTCTGTTAAAGATGACTACGAACATCTTGGAATAGTGCGGTTCAAGATATACCGTTGACCGAATGGCTACAATAAACTGTTAACAATCCCTATCGTATAGTAAGTAAACAGGGCCGGGCCTAATAAAATAACAAATAAAAACAAAATTAATCGAGTTCGTTCGATATTTCGAAACTACTAATTTTAAAAGAAAATATTTAGCGTCCGATGCTAAGCAAATTGTTAAAAATGTGTATGTTTCTTTATTGAATTGGGGGCTTAATTTAAATGCAGCCGCAGCAGAAACGTCTTCATTAACGAAAACGCCGTTGTCTACAGTTAAAGATATTGTGACCAAGCCAATTAAAGTCAAACAAATTCGTATTGATTCTGGTAAAAGCAAATGAGTTGACGAAAGCGACAAAGACATAATTCAAAGTAAAATTTATGCAATGTATGAAGAGCAAACTGTAACCGCATTATATTCATTGCAACAGCGACTAAGGAAAGATGAAACCAATATTCTTTGCAGCAGAACTAGCCTCCGGAGAATACCATCTCTAATGGGTTTTTCATATCGGACCATTAATAAAAGACCAATACTAATGGATTCACAACGGTTGCGGCGATGGCGATTTGACTACTTAAACTTTATAAAAAATACAGATTGGTAAATCGTCCCATTATCTAGCTTGATGAAACGCGGTTCGATACACATGAGACGCCAGCAAAAGGATGGATAGATACATCAAGAAAATGCCAAACCAAAGCCCCAGCAAACAAGGGAAAAATAATTACAATGTTACATGCTGGTTCCGAGGATGGATGGGTTTCAAATTGTTTACGGTTTTCTTCCAAAAATATTAAGCATTCATCTTTGGACTACCATGACGACACCGCAGGAAAACTTTTTGAAGATTGGTTTATAAATAGCCTTTTGCCCAATGTACCTAAGGAAAGCGTAATTGTAATGGACAATGCTAGTTATCATAACAAAATAATCATAACAAAATCAATCACAAATATATGTTAAAAAACGATATATACTTTGAAAATATATATGATAAATGTGATCTTCTAGAAATATTAAAGACATTTAAGAGTAAAAAGGAATTTGGATGTGATACCATTGCTGCCGATATGGGACATACGGTTTTACGCATTCCCGCGTATTACTGTATTTTAATCCAATTGAGCATATGTGGCATCATGTAAAATCCAATGTTAGAGGAGAAAACATTTATCCGCCTCTAAGTGCAAGTGCTGCAACATTAATTAGGAAGGTTGTAGATAATATTCCCAAAGAACGTTGGATAAATTCGATTAACCATGTTATAAAAATAGAAGATTCCTATGAATCATTTACTAATAATAGAATAGAACCACTTATTATTAATGTATAAAAATATTACGAATAACGAATTAATTGTATAATTAAATTTAAGTTATAATTTTTATTGTACTAATAAATTCAAAATACACAAAACAATAAACAATGTTTTAGTCATACATAATAATAATAATTTTACAATATTTTATTTTTTCCAAAATTATTCAGAAATTAAACCATTCCGACTCGTTTGAAGAAACTGGTAATATTTTTATTGAAATTTATTGGGGAATTAACATTTTACCGAAAGGCAACGAAATATCTTGAACCGGACTATATGCCGTGTGGCAATTCTATCGTAGGGGGAACTTCAGTATTCATCTTAAATTTGTTTATTTAGTTGCTAAAATTATTAACATTTTTATGCTGAAAATATGGTGGTACAACTCGGTTATGACGTAAAGATGCCACGAGAAAACCTTAAGAGTGCTGATAAAACAATATCATAAATAACGTGTAATAGCTGCAACAAAAAGGGTCGGCGGCATCAAATAAATAACCGCGAACTAGAAAAAGAAACAGGTAGGTGTTTTTTTTCTGTTGAAAACAGGTCATTACGTATTCCAGGCAGGCAGCGGATCTGGTTCTGCCCCAAAACCGGAAGCGGAAATGGAGAAAAAAATCGGCCAACCTGTAGCGGCGCCATATGGTCGGCGAAGTTTCCGAATTCTATTCAGATCTGTTTGGTTTTCTTTTGAGTATTTACACAGAAAATATATACGTTTATAATTTGGAGTTTTACGGACTGTTGGAACAAACTAATAAATGCTACTATATATATATGTAATAAAAAAATGTTATTTTTTCAAGAATTCGAGTGACATATATATATATATATATATATATATATATATATATATATATATATATATATATATATATATATATATATATATATGTTACATCTAAAATCTTTTCACGGGTCGTTGTGCTCGCTTTTATAGCCGGCCGGGGACTGCGCAGATTATATTATTATATTATTAATATTATTATATTATTATATTATTATATATTATATATATTCTGGAATACTCGAATACACAGTGTATAGGAAACCAACTCACACCGATCGATACCTTAACGCTAAATCCCATCATCATCCTTCTCAAATCCAAGGAGTAGCGAACACCTTGATTTCCAGATCCTTCCGACTGACACTACCAGATTCACGAAGCGAGGAACTACCAAAAATTCCCACAGACAAAATGAATATTCATAAAATTGTATCAGGAAAGCCATTCGCCGTCAGGAAACCCAAACACGAAGAACAATAGAGGATCATGAACCAAATACACCAAATGGCCCGCTATCATTCGTAAAAGGAATCACAGATAGGATAGGCAGACTACTAAGGAAACATAAGATCAGGACAGCCTACAAGCCGCCCAAAACTGTTGCAAACATCCTAAAAAACCCCAAGAATAAAGTTGGACTGAAAAATCATGGGGTATCTTGTTCCGATTGCAACATAGCATCCATAGGACAAACAAACAGACGCATATCGGCCAGAATACATATATATATATATATATATATATATATATATATATATATATATATATATATATATATATATATATATATATATATATTTGGCGCCATTTGTGCGGTAAAGTGTTGGCAACCAAAAAAAGAAAACAGTTTGACATCTGACAGTTTAGGGTTAGTAAAAATGGAGCAGTACACGAAAGAACACGTTTTCATTGTTGAACAATATTTCAAAAATAATGACAGTTTGGCTGCTACAGTTCGTAAATTTTGTACAAAATATGGTCGGAATATTGATTTAACTTCGTCAACTGAAAAGAGAGTTATTAAAAAATTCACGGAGACTGGATTAATTGGGGACGCTAAACACACTGACCGTTCAAATGATAATATCGACACAGTGTGTGCGAGTGTTGGTGGAAGTGCAGGAAAATTGATTGGGCGTAGTGGACAAGAATTGCAAATTTCAAGAAGCTCTCTACAATGTATACTCACTAAAGATCTACGTCTCCATGCTTATAAAGTTTAATTGACACATGAACTGCAGCCAAATAACCATGCACAGCGAAGTGTTTGTTGAATGGATTACTGAACAAGTGAATGCTGATTTCTCGAGCAAAATCACCCTAAGCGTTGAAGCTAATTTTTACCCTGATGGCTTCGTTAATCGTCAAAATTGCCGCATTTGGGGTTCAGAGAACTCACATGTGATTGTCGAAAAACAAATGCATCCACAACGTGTCACTTTTTGGTGACAATTTTTCGAAAATGCGGCTGGTCAAGCAAGTTCTGTTACTGGTGCTCGATATTGCGACATGATAACCGAGTTCTTTCTGCCTAAATTGGATGATATTGATGTGGATGATATGTGGTTTCAACAATTACTGCATGAGACATTTTCTGGTCGTCTACTCTCTCGTTTCGGTGATCAAAATTGGCCCCCTAGATCATGTGATTTAACATCATTGAATTTCTTTCTATGGGGTTATTTGCGTGCATTGAAGGAGGAGATTCAACGATGCATTAATGAAACTGAGCCACATTTATGCAAAATGATCATGGAAAATTTCGACAAAAGAGTGCGTATGCGGCAGCAAAGCCTTGGAGGTCATTTGTCCGATTGCATGATGATTATTTCTTATTTGATTTCTTCGAATACTTGAATGATGATTTCCTTAATCATAATTTCCTTAACAATGATTTTTCTTTATTTAAAATTCCAGATATTCTAACAGGGTTTTGGACCCCAGATGATGAAAAACACTCCCACACCATGTTTCACAGAAGGCACTAAATAAGGCTAATAAGGCCAGTTTTTCAAGTAATCCACGACGAAAAATATCTCGACATCGACGAAATCCATCGACGAAAAACGATTGGATGCGAAGACTTGTAATTTGGATTCATCGCTTCACAGAACATATTTCCACTCCTGATGATCCAGTCTTTATGGCACATAGCCCATTCAAAACGTTTCTTTTTATTTGTTGGCGCAATAATTGTTTAAGCGATGCAGCTCTGCCTATTAGATTAGATTCTCTCAGCCGTCTTTTTTACGGCCGCTAAAGATACCAGTTTCTTAGTTACTTCATTAGCCTCAACCTTATTTGTAGCACAGTACTGTTTCTTTTGCTTTGTAGTATAATTAGATTATCTTGCTGTTCAGAAGTTACACGAGACCTATCCGTTGGTGAACTATCCATATTCGAGTTGGTTTTTTGACATTTTTTTATTTGGTATTTGCCTACCCTATAATAATGTTTATAACAATTTTTTTTCATAAAATATTGGATGCGTTAAAATTAAACACAATAAAAATTGTTTTAAATATATCGTCTCTTCACTAGAAATAATACAGAATAAACTTATTCTGAATAATGTGTTAAACAAAATAAAAATAATTTTATAAACACGGGATTAATTGTCATAGAATAACAACCCGAAAGTTAATTAATATGTTAAATTTCGCAAAAAAAGCCGAAAGTTAATTTGCGTAGGCGTATTGCCTTTCAAATGCAAGAATTTTATGACCGTTCGGTATTCGATTTTTTCCATCTTTACAGAAACTTACCATCGACTGACATAAAGGAATGTTAAACAACAACTCAGCATCTAACATGGCTGAAATTTTCAAGGTTATCTTTCAACGCATGTGCAATTATATTACCAGAATATTTTTGACGAATAACGCCATCTTCATGTTGAGACTAAAAACTTTTCAGACTACCCTTGTAAAGTAAAAACGAGATTTCGATTGTATTTATTATTTTTCTTCTTATCTTCAGTAAATAGTCATAAAGCTATTTTTGAAGGTATAAATACAGTATATTAATTTGAATAAACTATAATCAATCAATCAATAAGAATTTTTGGGAAGTTTTAAAGATGGTCTTAAACTTTTGGCCTGTATGTATATACTACATACAAAAAGTACACGTTCACAAATTAGCAAACTATTCGGCTTCCTTTACAGTAACAAATTGCTGGAAATAATTTTTAAAAATGACTAAGAAGCAAGAATGATGAGATCAAGTATAACTATGTGACTAACTTGTCGATAAAGGCGTGTCAACCCAAGTTGCTTTCCTGCATATCAAGCACATTATTTATTAATTCGATATCCATCATGAGTGATCGGAATATCCCATCGAAATCTAAAAGGCTGTTTTATTTTTATCGGCGATCGTTCGACGTTCACCAAACCGGAAAACGAAGGCAACCTGTGGCGGCGGGTGCTTTCACGGTTGTTTTACCGCCTAGTATTTATTTATTCTAAAAGGTTCCGACAAGGATTTAGTGTCCGTGTCGATTTACTCTGACCGTACCTTCCCGAATTCTTATTTCACCTTTGAACGTAAACAAAATAAAAACTGGACCTGGAGGGCAGACCAGGTCCGGTCTTTGCGAGGTTGGTCGATTTTTCTTCGCAATTTTGACGCTTCGCTTTGGGATTTAGTAGCGGACGGACCGTTGGACCCGGTTCTGAATAAATGGAAGCTCGTTCGAGTTTAATGGTAGGTAAACGTGAGGTGATTTAGTGAGAATTCGGCGTTATTTAAAGTACTGGTTCTTTATTTAACCCATGCTGAAAAGAATTTCATGAATACCAGTATTAAATATTTCGTATAAAGGATGTTGGAAGGGGTCACATTTTTTGTGGTTTATGCGGCAATGAGGCAAGATTTAGGGGGCAATGTATTGTTATGCCATTTTAATTGGAGGAAAACTATGACTTTTTAATAAAAAAATAACTTTTCTAAGGCCTTCGATACATTAAACTACAATCTCTTATACACAAAATTGTAATTCTATGGGTTTGACAAATCATGCATTAATCAAGTGAAATTATTTTTAAAGAAAATTATTAAAGGTACTAAATACTTATTTCAATCTCCATGACTTTAGGCAATAAATCAGGCCTAATTTCGTTTTGACATTATTAGTCCACTAAACTTAAAAGTATAAGAATTATTCAGTCATGAATTCTTAGAGTATACTAAACTCAAATGACAGCTTGATACATTTTAAATATGGCCTCCATGATATATTGGTTATCATATAATCATATTATTGTTAATATATAATTGTTACATCAATTATTTTACAGAGTTTGATTATTTTGAGTCATAAGACATAGAATATAATGTGGTTCATCCGTGATGTTCAAAGTGAGATTGTTTTGTATTATATTGTTCAGGTATTCTCGTATATTCACATATTCACCAGATGAAGATTCACTGCATATGTTTTCAAAGAATTTTTTATTTTTATATTAATTTGAACATACGATGCCTCAAAAATTCTTAAATTCTTATTTTTTCCCTAATTTTTTTTTCGATAGGTAGTGCTTACCTATGTACAAAACAACGAGTAGGTGCGTTCGTTTATGCAGAGATAATGGCCGTAACACTGATAAAATAGAAAACGGGATTAATTATTACCAGACTTATTAGTAGGTTTGGTTTGGTTTAGTTTAGTTTTTTTTTAGTTTGGTTTGGTTTGGTTTGTTATTATTATTAAATTAAAATAAAAAAGTAGGTGAAACCCTATAGAAATGGAAGAGCGAAATGTAAATAAGTACTATATTAAACATTTCATGCTTTATTTGAGTTTTGAAAGTATAAAAATGCCACAAATCCCACTAACGCTGTTTATCCAGGTGCCTTAGATAGCAGAACATGTCAGCGATGATTAAAAAAAAATGGCGATTTCAATCTTTTCGGTTGTATAAAATCTGGAAGACATGTTGAAAATGATCTGTTGTTGATGCCAAACAAATCATTCAGGAGTTAGCGACAAAGCTTAAAATTTAATGGTCTACGATACCACGGTGTATAAAACAACTGAACAAAGTCCAAAGAGAAGCAATCTGGGTGCCAAATCAATTTTCAGTTAAAAACAAAATTCAAAGTGTAACTATCTGCATCCACCATCTGCAGTGCACTTTTGTAATGGTTAGGCAGAGATTCTTTCGTTCAACAAACTGTTACTGGACATGAAAAGTGGATTCTATACAGCAATCCACATACGAAAAAACAATGATTAACACCAGTATATATTCGTATGACACACTACATTTTGATATTTGATATATAATGAAAGCTAGCAATACATTAAAATTTGGACACTTGAATATAAGCAAAAAAAAACAGGTAAAACAAACATAAACTAAGTGTTAATAATAGGAGCAAGAGTACACCAGATGGTTCAGTGTTTTGATATGGGTCGACACAGTCACATCCAGGGGAAGTCGCCATCTTCCATTTGTGTAACATGCCATTACATCTGCAATGTCCGATTCTAAACCTATTTAATCGACTCCAGGTGCTCCTTGGCAAATTCAAACCCAGTATTTCCTTATTCCGCAGATTGACAAGGTCGACATTCCTGGTAGGGTTGTTTTGAAGGAGATATGTCCAGCTTTCGTTAATCTACGCCAGTTTTCAAGCCTGTGTCTATCCAGATTGGATGCCGCGATGTCAACCTATACCATAGCAGGTTGTTTAGGTTCTTACGTATGGAAAATTCTGACATATTTGCATCATGTATTCCGTTCATTGTTCTTTCGCTGCCTTCAATCTGCGCAGTTCTGGAGGAGCAATATTACACAAAGGGGGGAGCCAGGCGGTGGGTATTAATTTCACGGTGCCAGATATAGTTCTCCTGGTGTCATCCAACTGGACATCCAGTTTATAGGTATGTTTCCTTTTGTACCAGATAGGGGACAGTACTCTGCAGAGGAGTAAACGAGTATAGTAAAACGACCATTCGCTCTCCAGGATGATTCTGCCAACTTCTGAATAATATTGTTTCGAGTCTTAAGTTTCTGTGTCACTCCGGAGACATGCTGCCTGTAAGTGAGGAATCTGTCCAGGGTGACACCAAGATAAGTCGGGGTGGGATGGTGCCTTAGACTCTTTCCCCCAAAAATCACATCCGGTTCAGCATATGCTTGTCTCGACGAGAGATGGAAAACACAGACCTCTAACTTAGAAGGATTAGGTATCAGACGCCACTTTCTATAGTACGGCTCGAGGACGGCCATGTCAGTTGTAAGGTCTTTGCTACATGAGTCAGGCTCCCTATGTTGTATACTCAGGGCCATATAATCTGCATATATAAATTGATGGGAGATAGTATCTGGAATGTCATTAGTGTATATATATATATATATATATATATATATATATATATATATATATATATATATATATATATATATATATATATATAGAAAAGTAAAGATGGTAACACTGACCCATGAGGTAGACAGTCTTTAATAGTCTTTCCACAGCTTTTCTTATCGTTTGATCCTTAGGTTGTTGTGATCCTTAGGTTGCTATCATGTTTTGGATTTCTACACATACATTTCTACAGTTTCGTCCTGTTCTAAAACCACCCTGTTCTAGTATCAGTTTACTATCCACTACAGGAGAGTTCCTATTGTAAATTAGGCGTGCAAGGCGTTTATAGCACATGCTTAAAAGTGTTATGGGGCGATAGCTAGCCGGGTTGTTGGAGGGTTTTTTAGGCTTCAGTATTGTTATCACTTTCACCCTAACACCGTTACTGTCAGTATGGTGGGATTTTACAGGAATTATTCATTATGAGGTACCGAGTACTAGTGAAATCATAGTGTTGAATAATATTGTGCTCAGTTTGACAGATTAAACATGGTTTTGATTCAAAATCGCCCGAAACTGATTAATCGAAAAGACCTCAAAGTGTTAGAGTCATCCAAGAAAAAAAATCGAGTTAGGCTGGGAAGACTTCCTCACTCATAATGTTCTTCCAGTGTAGCCGTCAGATGACCATCTTTTCAAATCTATTGAACTTTGTTTCCGTGGAAAAATTTTAAAAATATAATAATTCTGCAATCGAATATTATATTTGGAAATCACCCTCATTTGGCAAAAAGGAAATAGAAAGGAAAAAACATTTAAAAGATGAAATCAATACCAGTGAATATAACTAGTAAAATATATCCCCAAAACGAACGAGATAGATGATGATATGATCTCTCTCATCTATCTTATTTCAAATACATCAATTTAATTCCGCTTCTAGAGATTTGTTCCATGACTTGAACGTTATTAAATTCATAACCCAGTATCAATTAAAACACATTTTTGAATAAACAAAAATTCATACAATTAACATTGCAATCAGAATGACAATTTATCCAAGAATTTTCCATTAAAAATTGATTAAAGCTTCACGCCGACTCCATGTTTTCGATTCGCCTATCTGCTTCCAATATTCTCAAAGTTCTTGGTGGTTACGCCACCGAGATTAAGATTTATTCTCTAAAAACTTTGAAAATGAAAAAATCGAGAAAATTGCGTCTCGATCGCCCCCCTTCCGAAAACTCTTCTGATGCGATTTAAATTAAGAGATAAAATATTTCAATTTCTTCAGGAGTCTCTTAGCAATTTAAATTTCCTAAACTGCTAAAGTTGCGTGCTGAGAATTTCCTTACTGCTTTCAAAATTTGTCATATTAAAATAATATTAAGTTCTTGTCTTTGATGCTTTAACATGGTCGTTTTATCTGTTGGTAGAAAAGTTATTTATACAGAGTGATTCTTTTAAGATTTAGTGTATATGATTATTTCATTATAACTATTTATTAGGAGTTCTAAAGAGTTTTTCAATAAGAGGGTCAAAACTTTGAAACGTCATAGTGGCAACACTGTTTGAAATGTGAATGTCAATCATAGAAGGCTGTGTTTCAGTACATTGTATCATTTCACCACGGAAAGAGACACATTCGCGAATTGGACTTTAGAGCAGTTGAAAGGTGAGCCCCCACTTTGCGGAAAAAAAATCTTTTTCGATGAAGAGCACGTTTGGCTTGCGGTGGTTTGTAAACAAATATTGGTGCGATTTTTGAGCTGAAGGAGTGATATTGTTAATGGTGAACGCTATAGGAATATCTTTAACCTGAACCAATAAATGTGAATATAAATAATATTTTCTGTCAACAAGATATTATGACTTATCACACATCTCGTCAGGCAATCGATTTATTGCAAGAAAATTTTCCTGGGCGCGTTATTTGGCGAAGTGTCAATGTCAACTGGCAACCAAGATTATACAATCTCAAGCCCATTGATTATTATTTGTGGGGTTATGTTAAATCTCTGGTTTACAAAAATAAACCCCAAATAATGCTTGACTTTAGTAGAAACATTCAGGCCACCATTGAAAATTTACCACGCGATATGTGTGAAAGTGGAATCGAAAATTGGGTCTCCAGAATGCATACTACCAGGCGACGCGGAGCGAAAACATAATGTACTAGGCTAAGTAAAAAGTTCGCGGAGCGAAAATGATAAAACAAGTTTATAGTTGAAAAATGACTTTAGTATTCCGTATATTCTCCCATAATATTTTTCCAATGGTTCTCCAATTCATTAATTCCATCTCTGAAGTGATTTTCTGGAAGTCCTTCAAAATACTCATCTACGGCTGCTATAACTTTTTCATTTGATGAAAAACGATTGCCACATAGGAATTTTTTGAGGTGTGGGAACAGATGAAAGTCAAAGGGGACCAGATCTGGTGAATATGGTGGATACTCCAACAATTCGTACTGTAACTCCTTCAATTTGGCCATTGCAAGAACACTTCTGTGGGCCGGTGCATTATCTTGATGAAAAATGATTTTTTCTTCGCTAAACCGGGTCTTTTCTCATGAATTTTTGCATCAAACTGATCGAAACGGTTTGAGTAATACTGTCCTGTTATTGTTTTACTGGTTTGAAGGTAATCAATTAACAATATGCCTTTTGCATCCCAAAAAATTGATGCCATAACCTTTTTGGGTGTTTTTGACCACTTTGGCTGCTTAGGAGCTGAACAACCGGGCTCAGTCCACTCTGCGGTTTGTTGTCGCAGTTCAGGATCATAGCGGTAAATCCAAGTATCATTTATAAAACTCTAAAATCTATTTTATTCTTTCGAAAAAGATCCAAATGTTGGTTAGAATGTTTTACTCGAAGTCGTCTGTAATCAGAATTTAACAAATGCGGTACCCATCTTGCACATAGCTTTATTAAACTCAATTCGTTTTTCAAAATATGAAACATCCCTTCAGTTAAGATGCCAATGGCCTTAACAATTTCACTCAAAGTCAATTGTCTGTCATCCATAACCAAATCATGTATAGAATTAATTATTTGTTCAGTAGTAGCACTTATTTGGCGTCCAAAATGAGAATCATCATTCAGGCTTGTATGGCCACGTTGAAACTCACGTACCCACTTACAAACCATTGTTTTTGAAGGAACATACTCCCTTAATACATTTACCATTTCACTATGAATTTCCATTGCCTTTAAACCTTTTTTTATAAAGGATTTAATCACTGCGCGATTTTCAATATTTTCCATTTAAAAAAATAACACTGATACGTTTACTATAAGCTGCTGTTTTTGTAGGAATGAATTGACAAATCGACTTGAAACTCCACATATGTTCATATAAAGAATGAAACTTCAAAATGTAGTAAATTATTTTTTTTTAGTACTCTATAGGTGTCGCTCCAAGAACTTTTCAATTAGCCTAGTAATTATTTGTTCTTCAAGATAAAATAAAAATTACCGGATTATTTCTTGTAGTTATTTATCATTGTGCCCTACTTTAGTTTTGAAACTTTTATTGGACAACCTTTTATAAAGTCAACAACATGTAGTAGCTAAGATTATACGAATACAAGAATATACGATTATAAGAATAGATGGGAGCATCTATTCATGAACTTATTTCTTGTGGTTCTTTACTAGTGATGTGTGACTATGAATGAATGAATCATGGTTCCTTCTACATTTCAAAAATTTTAAAACGAACTTCGAAATGAACTGTTCTATAAATCAATTCTTCTATTGGAACCTTTGGTGTGAAATATTAAACTTGAAGAGATTTGCCACTAAACACCAAATCACTTTTTTTTAACTGCTCGACGCACGTTTCACTAACCATGTTAGCATCATCAGGAGATGATTTAATCTAATTGCCTAATGTTCTGTAAATATAAAAGTACTATTAAATTCAGATCTAAGAAAGTGCTTACCAGATTCATTAAAGACCACTCAGTAGTCGAGTTACAGCTTAATGTCGTGTTCGGTTTGAGGACATTAAATGGTCCTTTTATTTCGAACTGTGATCAATTAAAAATGTTCGTTAAACAAAATGCATAAAAGACTCAAATTGCACAGCAAAATTTTAAAATATCAAAACTTATGCAGGTTGGTAATTTGAAGATAAACGTGTAACTTTTAATATTTCTTTATTTTGGAACCTTTGGCGTGACATAAAAACTCAATAATAGGTTTTCCACCCATACCAAATCGCATAAAACTTATTCAACGCACGTTTCGCCAACCACGTTAGTATCACCAGGAGATTAACCTAAACATTAACATAATTAGAATTTTCAGAATAATTTATTATACTTAAATCTAAGTCGTGGTCAGTTTAATGTGGTTAGTATGAAACTAACAAGAATGTAGAATTATCAACTTAAAATTAGATATTGAAAAGACAGGAGGTTCTTAGTTGCGTACGAAAGTATTGAAATGACCGAAAATAATCTGTAGAAATAATAATATAATGTTAATGTGTATAATATATTATAAATAATAATAATACAAATTATAATTAATCAAGAGTGAAATGAAATCATGGCAAATGAAGGATGGGACACTCCCCTAAATTGGCCATCATGAAGTCGACAAGAGCACGTCAAACGCCTGGTTGATATGTGATATCTGTTTTACAGACTGATGGTTTTATGTAATTCAGGATCAAATAGAGCACACTAACAATTACCAAAAATATATCGTATATATATATATATATATATATATATATATATATATATATATATATATATATATATATATATATATATATATATATGTATGTATTGATAGTTTCTCGGGTATCCCGTGTTAGCTGAATGACCACTGGTGAACGGTTTCGCTGACGTTTCGATGGAATCTTATCCATCATTTTCAAAGCGTTTACTCGACGGTGTTTCGACGATAAATGCTCCATCGAAAATTCCATTGAAACGTCAGCGAAATCGTCCACCAGTGGACATTCAGCTAACACGGGATACCCGAAAAACTATCATTACATTTCACACCCGTGAAAACATTCGCCAAAACATCGTGTGTTTTTCTATATTATATATATATATATATATATATATATATATATATATATATATATATATATATATATATATATATATATATATATATATATACCACACACACGAACATCAAATGTAGCAAATACGACGAAAAACCTGAAGCTATCCAAAATATAGTAGGTGCATGTAGCAGTATAATCCATCAGAAGCTTGCAAGTTAATGCAAGTAATAGCCTTTTAATAGAAAGAATTCCCTATTATATATTCACGCCGGAGGTAGTGCTACAATGGGTGGATTTCAGATTATATAGATTATATTACGACGGAATAATAATTATTAAAATCATGTACAGTAATAGGTCAGACATTATATTGTTAGACAAAAAGATAGAAAACTGATCGACATAGATATTTGACCGAAAAAATCATGCACCGTAATAGGCCAGATAGTATATTGTTGGACCAAATGAAGAAAACACAGAATTCCTGATCGACATCGAGATTCCAAACACCCACAACATTCAAAAGACTGCTGAAGGAAAAATAAATAAGCAAACAGACCTCACGCTTGAAATAATGCGGATATACAAGTTGAATCAGGTTTATATTGTGTCATTGATCATTTCAACAACTAAAGCATTATACTAAAGAATCTGAAAAACAACATAAAAATTCTGGGAAAAAGGAAAAATAAGAATATAATGTAAAAATAATCTAAATAAGGATAAAGGGCCAGTCCTATACAGACCTTTGTTTACTTAATTTACGACGACGTAGAAAGCATAGGCATGGATGAATAATTTTGGATGCTTTAGCGAATTTTCACCGATTTAGGTATACATTGTAAATAAAACAGGTTAAGTTTAAAGTTAAATAATTTTCTGATGATGTTAAATTGGTTAGTGAAATGCGCGAGGATTGAATTCAATGTAATTCAGTGTGAGTGGAAAACTCATAAAGTTTTTACAAGTACCAAATTTTCAGTGGTTGATAAGTAGAGATACATGAATGTTTTAGAGTTTGTTCATGACTAATTGCAATCGAACCACGTTCAATAAGCAGTTCTGAAGCTTAGTATTGGGCTAATTTGATGTTGACTGAATCTGTAATCTGTATATTGACATAATTTGATATACGACAGTAGGAAAGATTATTTTTAAAAGTATGGTATGCAATCAGATAAATAAAATCATAAATTTCATTTTTAAATATCAATCTCGATATGTTTTGATAAAATCTTTTTTGATATCTATCACTTCACGTGTTTCAACTTCTGAACGGAAAGTTCGTGGATATATAGATGGCATAGTTTCAAACAAGATTTGTTGCGTCCTAGCAGGTTAACTTCAACTCTCAAAATCACATCAAATTTGAGATACAAGACACCTGCTTAATTAAAGCGGATCAACTGTAAAATGTTAAAATTCGCCACTAAATACTTTTATTAAAAACTTAAGAACAGTCACATTCATAGTAAAATGAAAAATGGTTGAGGGATTCGCTTTCAAAGAACATTTTTTACTACTCATAAATGGGTTTATAAGTTCATAGGTAGTTATAAAAACGTAAAATCTGCAACTCCACTAGAAATTGATAAAACTGATTGTTTTCTGAAAGATCAACTCAGCACAGACGAATACTACGCGATTTTTTTATATTATCTAAGATAAAAGGATTAAAGATTTAGGCTTCGATTTGTTGTTCGCTGGACCATGTGCTTCCAGCCCTGAAAAAAATACCTAGCGAGTCAGAAATTTGCAATAGGCGACGATCTTAAAGTTACTGAGGATATTTGTTTTGATGAAGTTGGTAATTTTGATTTTAACATAAAGGCATAGTAAAGACTGAATGATCACAACGTACTAAATTGACAAAGGATTATGTTGAAATATAAAATTAATTTCTAACAACAAAGTGCTTTTTGATTCCAAATATTTTTCAGATTATCGTCGTATAAATAATTTTTTTGAACAAATTTTTTTGAACAAATTACAACAAAACCTAATGATTTAGGTTTAGATTTACCACCATATGACAGTAGACGTAAATTGAAATGCGAGAACTATCATGCCATATATTTTTCTGAATAATTTATAAAATTCTAACTATTCGCCCATTAATTCTAAAATGAATGGATCCGTCAAATAACTGAGAAAACACCCGAATTTGATGCTTTATTCCAAATGTTCATCGGGCAGGCGTATAACCGCGTACAAAGAACAGTAGTATACGAGGCTATGGAGGAAATGGGAATACCAGCTAAGTTTACTAGATTTATCCGAATGGCGATGCTGCAATTCCAAGGCAGTAGTAAAAATCCAACAAAATACTGCGATAACATTTGAGATCGGAGAATTTCAAAAGGGGGGCATTTCGAAAAGGTTTGCAGCGGGGAGATGGATTGGCACCAGTTCTGTTTAACAAAATATTGAACAAAGTCATCAGTGAAACAGGCATAGACGTAAATATAACAATGATAAATCAAGAAAAACAGATCGTAGGATATATACATGACCTAAATGTATTAACACACTCGAAAAAAAAAAGGTGAAAGCCAAAAGAACCAGTCTAGAAATAAATATAGATAGAACATAACTGGATGATTGGCGATGACAATATTGAAGTTGTGAAGGAATTTACATATCTGGGAAGCAAACTTGACGAAATCATCATCACAGTACAAATCAGAAATCGTATTATGAAGGGTAACAAAGGTACCTATTTACTGCATTCGGTCCTAAGATCTAAACTTATTCAAACAAACATGAAAGTTAGAATCTATAAAACACCCACAAAGCATCACATCACACAATCACAGCATCACAAAGAAAACAAGAGATGCTTACAGTATTTGAAGGATGAGTAATCGGTAGAAGTGAACGACAGTGGAATTTGGGGAGGATCAGATATAACTTTGAACTCAAGTAATTGTACAAAATCTCTATATTGTAGACTATATGAAGATGCAGCGACTCAAATGGACGAGATACGTGGTGAGAATACTAGAAAACTGAGTACTGAAGAAAATCATGCAGCAGTGGCGAACAAAAAAAAAAGGTATACCAAAGCCACGATGGCAGCACAATGTAAGAATAGATGCTGAAGAGGAAAAGGGCTACTGAAAATGGATGTAGGTGGAGGCGAAAGTTGAAAGAGGTCAAGGCACCTTGACGGGCTCTAGCACCACAGGAAGAAGAAGTAGATATAAGGCTAAGTAGATATAAGGCTAATAAGTAGATATAAGCTGTCAAGGTGGAAAAGAATGATGTTGAAGTATAAAATTAATTTCAAACAGCAGTTTGCTTTTTCATTCCAAGAGATGTTCAGAGCATTGTCGTATGAATTATTATAGCTAATTTCTAAAAAATGCGATAAATAAGAGATAAATTGACAATATTTTCATCATTCATATTATCACAAAATCATTGACATTACTATTCAAATGTTGGATATTTTATATTTGGTTTATAATTTTTTATTAATTCTGATATCGGTTATTATGATATTCTTACTATCGGAATGGTTATTAAAAGTATTAAATCTACTTTTTATATGAATATAATCGCTATATTATGAAGGGTATTGTTACGGTTATATTTGCTTACCAGGTTTGGTTGTATTGTGTTGGAATTTCTGTTACTTAGACTTTCCATATTTTGCCATTTTGGCGAAGGTACTGAAAAGGAAATGGAGTACATTTTGCGTCGAGCCTGGTGCGTGGTTATTTTGCATATCCGGTACTGCGTAGTAAGTCGGGATACAGGGCCGTACTTTGTTGCGACCGTATCGAGAATTTGTAAGAGTTGATTACGTATTTTCTTGCTCATATTTGATTAGGCTTTGGCAGAGGGTCGGTACCATGTTTCGTTAGTTTATCTTTATTTTAGTTTAGTTTATCTTCCTGGAATCACTACAAAACACTTTTCACTCACTTTCATTCATCTCAGTCCGGTACTGGTAGTTTGGGTTGATTGGCAGTACTCTAGCAGAGAGCAACAACATTACTTCGCGGGCTTGATTTTGGAAGGAACCATTTTTGGTCTTCTCCTATCTCTTCTCCTTCCGGCCACCATCGAGAGCAGTCGACAGTGCAGCAATAGGCCTTGACCCAGTGCAGAATTTCCGCTGATTAGAATCTTGGAGTTCGGGATATTTTGGGAATAGTGCCGAGTTTATTTGTCAGTTTTGCTGGATTTTTATTGCTAACACACTGCGAGCTGCCCCCGAAACCTATCGAGGTATATTTTGGACCATCGTAGTTAGAGAACCCTCGTGGCCGTACGATTATTTGTCGTCCGACGAATAATTCTTTTTTAACCCAGATAGGGATAAGAATAATTTAACCTAATTAAAATATTTGTCACAATATTTATAAAACCTCTTTCTAGTTTTTTTTGGTAGTGGATTGATTCCCTAATTTCATATTTTTCTGTATACGTGGTTAATCCGGGTGAATCTTTGGCTTCTTTCCACGTACGTCTTTGGGTGTCCTCGAAGTCCTCACGACCCACAGGAGCAGACCCACGGGATATCGGAAACCGTAAGGGGTAGACAGACCAACGTTCTGCCTCACGTGGCCCGTGCGACACTCATCGGGGAGTTTCGTGGATTGACTGACCAAAGATAAGTTATCATCTTACTAGTCATATTATATTAGGTTTATTACTGTTTCTTATCTATAAGACATCTTTACTAAAGTGCCTGTATTTTACTAACATAGTTAATTTCTGATTATAACCAAAAATCCCTCTCCTATTCTTTGGCTTCCACGATATTTTTTTAAATGATGATAATAAATGTCT
Source organism: Cosmopolites sordidus (assembly GCA_031761425.1). Lineage (NCBI taxonomy): Eukaryota > Metazoa > Arthropoda > Insecta > Coleoptera > Curculionidae > Cosmopolites > Cosmopolites sordidus. Next base: position 47,112 of record JARFXV010000708.1, on the reverse strand, counting down.
AAGTACCGAATAATGTTTTCTTTTATCGCCTGAGAATCTCATGTTCTCTGAGCAGTAATTAGCCCTGGGAAATATTCACCATATTAATATATTTTGTATTTTTTTGAAGGGTACTTTTTTTGAAGCCCCAAAACGGATAACAGTATTTTTAAATAAAGTCCGTTTGTAAATGAGAATGAGGTGCGAGAGAATGAGGTGAGTGAGAATGAGGCGCAATCGCCACTGTGCACATTTGCAGCCGTATCGTTTGTCTGCTTGCTGAACTGTAGAAGTTTATAATGTTTGTCCATTCCTGTAAGTCCATTCCTAAGTACAAGAAATTTGGCAGCAGCGGAAATTCACCGTCAGATTTGTGAGGTTTACGGTGATGTGACAGTAAACTGCGAAAAAGGGTGAGAATGATCATTGGTGGGGTTAATGTGCATGATGAGCCAGCCCTAGCCGACCTTCTCTGATTTCTGAAGATCTGGTCTGTGATATGGACAACACAATTCAAGATAACTGAAGATTCATGATTTCAAAGTTATCAAGTGAATTTCCACAGGTTTCAAGATCAGTTTTGTACACTATTGCTTCGGAAGACTGTTTTCTGACGATCACAAAACAAAGAGAATGGACTGTGCTTTATCGTTTTTGACTCGATATAATCAGGAAGGAGATTAATTGTTAGACCACATCCTTACAGAACATAAGACTTAGATGTCTCACGTGACTCCTGAGTCCAAGTCACAGACAATGGAGCGAGACCCAAACACACAATTTCAGCATGAAAGATCAAGACAACTCTCTTTTGGGACAGGAAAAGGATTTTGTTAGTGAATTTTATGTCAAGAGACACAACAATCAATTCTGATGCGTATTGTGTCACTTAGAGAAAACTTCGGCGTGCCATTCAAAACAAGCGGTATGGCCTACTGTCTTCCGATGTAATGTTGCTCCATGGCATTACAAGGCCACATGTTCCTGCACAAACACAAGGTCTAATCAGGTCTTTTGGATGGGAAGAACTGGATCATCCACCTTCAAAGCTTCAACGACAATTAAGAAGTTAAAACTGTAGTCATAGATAGGGCTTCTTCACAGGTGGCAGATTTCTTTGACGTCGGAATTCAAAAACTTGTTGAGTGCTATGACCAATGTTTGAACAAAAACAGAAATTTTGTAGAAAAGTAGATAAAAGTAAGTAGATTATGGAAAAAATGTATTTTAATAATATTTATAGTACTTTATTTTCTTACTAAAAAACTGACCTAATTTAAAAAATATACCTGGTATACTTCTTTTAAAATTCCAGCTGCAATAAGAATATCTTATTCAAAAATAAATAATATTTAAATTAATTCCCCGTTTAGATTTCATCTAAGATTTCCATCAAACTAATGTTTGCCTGTCAACATAATACACTCTACTATCTGTCTAAATAATCGTGTTGGTCACTTTCACCCATCATTAATATTTATTAAATGGCATCGATCATATAGACAGATACCGGATGAAGATATAATATTAAAAAAACAATTATTTACCTATGTTATACCAACGAAAGTTTTGCAATTTAATATTGGTTCATTCATGCGCAATTGAGATTTATCTTCAAAATGGTATACCAAATTTTAATTAAGTGGTTACTTCTTGTCAGTGTCGTTAAGTGAGATCAGATCGATTTTAAAGACAAATTCTAAATATATACAGAACAAGATCAATAACGAAAAACAGCTTGAAACAAATATATACTTCGAGATGATGAGAATGGACGGTACAGTTACCGTTGAGGCTATAAAAATGCTTATAAACAACTGTCTAAGTGGTTGACAGTGGTGGCTCGTGGGGGAGGGCGTTGGAGTGTCGCCCCTCCAGCATTTATCACAGTAAACAATTTTTCAGAGCCAAACACCATATTTTATTTCTGTTCAGTTTCTTTAACTTATTTTCCTTGTTCACCTCCTGTATAGGGTTTCAATAGCACGAACAGTAAAAAGGAGGAAGGGATGGAAATTGGATTATTTGGGAATTATTTTGACCCCAAATGGGGCAATTTTGTCTATAAACGTAACCATTTAGGCAAAAAGGAGCTATGTCGATGAACAAAATTTTACGGTTAAATTCGAGGTCAAGTTGCAATTGATTTTGAGCCCATTCACCGAACGTACAATGCGAACGATGGTTTGGCGGCTTGAGCTTTTGGACAAGATGGATCTTGTAATTCCCCAAACCAAGATATTTACGTAAAATTTTCCAGGTAGTGGAATAAATAAGCCCAACTTCCTGCCAACGGCGACGAATAGATAAAATTGGTTTCTTCAGAATGCACAGTTTTTGTCTTGTTTAGTTTTAATATCGGGCAGCGTGAAATGCGTTCGGAACTTGTCGTTAATTCCTGCGAATACATCACTCGATTGGGTAAATATGTGTACCAGAAAATTCACGAAGTGCTCTGTAAGTTTAGCGCATAGAACACTGATTTTGATAATAAATTTCGACAATTTGCAAGAATTGCTCTAATGTTAAATGTTTCATAATGATTTGTAAGACTATACTATATAAATTTTATATTTGAATTTTTACACTAGAGGCAAACAAACCGACAAAGTTCGGACACACTAAAAATATTCTATAAGAATTGAAGAGAAACCTGTGGGTAAGTTCAATATTAGACATTTGATGCTTTTTGAGTTTCGAAAGCATAATACCTACTATGCACTAATGCCTTGCATAATACACTAATGCCTTGCATAGCAGAATATGCCAGCATTCGTTAAAATAATAAGAAGTGATGTCAATATTTTCGACAGTATGAAATCTGGAAGATCTGTTGAGTTTGATAACGATTTGTTATTAACCGAAATTGAAGCAGATCCTAAATAAATCGTCCAGGAATTAGCCATAAACTTTGAAACTTTATGGTCTATAATACAACGGTTTTGAAAATAACTAAACAACGTGCAAAGAGAAGGAATATGATAACTTTAGTTGAAAAACAAAAGTCGCTTTTTTCCAGGTTAGGCAATGGTCAACTCTAGGACAACCATCTTGCCCACTTCAAAACCAGGGTCTTCATCCTAAAAAGCTTTACTGTCTGTATGGTGGGATTTTATAATAATTATTCACTATGAGGTTCTGAAGCCTAATAAAACAATAAGTGTTTAATATTATTGTTCTTAGATTAATAGACTATTAACTTACATAACAGTAGCTCAATTCTTCTAGTGGAACCTTCGGTGTGAAACACTAAACTCGAAGAAATTTACCACTAAGTCGCATCACAAAAAATCAAAGATTTAGGCTGGGAACTAGTTTCTCACTACCAAATCCTCCTGATTACCATCACATTATCACCTTTTCGGATCTATAGAACTTTCTCCTTGTGGTAAAAAAATCATACAGTGACAGCTATCAAAACTATACTCGAAGAATATTTTACTTCAATATAATTTTCATTTCACAAAAAAGGGAATGGAAAGTTTGTCAGGGAGATGGGCTAAAATTGTTAATAACGATGGAGATTATATAGTAGAATAAAAATATATTAACTTTTAAATAAAACAAAATTTTGTAAAATATTAGAAAACATTACTTATAGGTACTCCTAATAATTAATAAGACATTAACAATAAAACTAGATAGTTACTAGCAACAACAAGCAGATTCCCTTAAAGCCTTTAGTACAACAGTCCAATTATAGGCTATATACAGCGTGTCGGAAAAATAACGTAACTTTTAAAATTTAAAGAAAACTACTAGCACTATCTATTCAAACCATATATAATCTAAAAGTTGTATATATCCTCTATATATAAAACGAAACTGCCATAATTAGAATCGATTAACGGATTGTCAAGTTATAGGGCTTAAAATGTGAGTACCGTTTGTCACTTCGTCAGGAAAACACGTTGGAATAAAAGCTAATATTAAATTTTCTTTCAAGCTCGCTTCTACTGAAACATTTGAATTGGTGGAAAAAGTTTCTGGCGATGATTGTTTATCTCATACACGTGTATTCGAGTAGTATACGCAATTCCAGGACGGTCGTGATGCTGTGGAGGACGACCCAAAGCCAGGCCGACCAAAAAACAAAAATCACGATGAGGTGGTGGAAAAGTGCGCGAAATAATCACCTACTATGCGAATTCGACTGTGAGATTGATAGCGGGGAGAATTAAATACGACCAAAGAGATGATTCACTAAATTTTGACAAAGGACTTAAACAAACGAAAAGTCTATGCTCGATTTGTTCCCCACGCCTTAAATGAGGACCAAAAATTGTTTGCGTTGAATATTGCAAGAACTTTATTAAAAAAGCTAGAAGGAACTACACATTCCTGGAATCCTGTTACATCGCCATTCCTGGTGGTAAGACTTGGTACTTCAAGTATGATCCTCAAACGAAGCGCCAAAGTGCTATGTGGAAGACCCCAGGCTCTCCAAAATCGAAAAAATTGCGTTTCCAGAAGTCATGAGAGAAGACAATGTTGATTTGTTTTTACGACTCTGAAATTATTATACTTCAGGAATTCGTTCCACAAGGTCAAAATGTCACCAGTGAATATTATCCAAGTGCTATGGAGCGTTTGTGGAAGAAAATTGCTCGGGTGAGGATCGAATATCGAGCGCCGAGAAGTTGGTTTTTATTGCACGATAATGTTCCATCTCACAATATTGTCGTTGATCGAAAATTTTTGTCCAAAAAACAAGTTTGTGTGCTTCAACATGCTCCGTATTTGCCTGATTTATCTCCGTGTGACTATTTCCTGTTACCGAAACTCAAACTAGCCATGATAGGAACGTTTATGCAAGTTTTATCCAAGTCGACATAAAAAAACATAACTTAAAATAAAGATAATATAACAAAACGACATAGAAAATTTTTGCTAGCATTGGTTGAGCATGTCCAGCGATATATTGATGCGAAAGGGATATATATTTTGAAAAAAAGAAAATAATTTTGGCAAAATTACTAATTGTTTTTTTTTATTTAAAAAGTTCCGTTACTTTTCCGACATACTGTGTACGTTCTTTGATAAAAAAATGCAACGAATATAATGTACACCTGGGATTTGTCGTCTAGAGTAAAGCGATCAAATCCATAGAGCATTGAGCCATATGCCACATTATAAACTCTTCAAAGCTTGCTTTGAAGGATGTGTTGAGAAGAGGTTGCATTTCTGCATTAAAAAGGGTTTGATGTAGCCTGTTGATGGTTTATACTGGAGTCATATAAAGCTTGCGATATATTATTATCATAAGCAATAGTCTAGAAGAATTTTGAGAAATGCTAGAAGAGTTCAAAGCAGAATTGGAAAGAGAAAGTAGGTTTAAAAATGATGAAATGATGGAATTTGTATGAGAGATCAGGTTAGCAACGAAGACATACGAAGAACAAAGGCAGAAGATGTTCGGTAGAATTCCGGAAAAGGTGCTGGGTAGAATAACGAAATATGGACAAAAGAGCATGGAGAGCCTCTAGGCACACACAAAAGAAATTTCTTAGAAATGCTAGTTGAACAATAATAAAGAATTAACAATAGTTTTGATTGATTGCGCGGTTGGCTCTTGGTGAAACATAGTAACAATGATAATATATAATAATTATTGATAGTGTAATAAATTTAACGAGATGAAAAAACCGACTTCCATTAGACAGCACTTTGAAACTTTAGTTTAGTTTATACATAACTCTCTTTGAGAATGGTCGCGAGGCCGAAACATGTTAGAGAATATCTTGAATATATTGTGAAACAAATACCAAGTGTTTTAATTATTATCAATAATAAAGAAGTCACAGGAGAAATTGATATTAGGTATCCCAAAATAAAACAGTTTATATACAGTGGTACATTTGAATCAAATATTAGGTGACAAATATTAAGAAGGATACCTTATGTATTAAAGGAAAATTAACATAAAAAATATTAATTAATATACAAAATAATTAGCCTAACATTCTATTTTCAATGCGTAAGTGCGGAAGTAAGGTCATTAAAGCGATGGCCAATTTCACAAAAACAACTTTTGGAGGCATTTTCGAGAGTTTACACCAACGCTTCTTCTTCGACTTCCTCAACTAAATCACATTTATCATTATTCAATTCTTCCAGTATGTGAAGTTTACCTTTATACACTTTTGATTGTTCAAAAACATCCCAAGAGCCCACGGGACACCACCAAAGACAGAAATTGCTCTATTAGAGAATGCCGATCAAACAATATTTAGGGGAAGCTCTAATCATATGCGAAGTATCCTATCTTGTTGAAACAACACGTTCGTTTTGTTGATTCCACTTCTTTTTTAGAAGTTTTAGTTTAAAAATGTTTTCAAATATGGTAGTGCAGCGAGATCATGGTTACTGTAGTTTCATGTTCTTAAAAACAATCTGACAAAGGTGATCTGTCAAAGCTGATGATGTTGAAGTGACGCGACAGAAGGGTTGTTACATTTTGATCACGGACTCTCCAATTTTGATAAACGTATCGTATATAAGCAAACATACAGTGCTCTCTAGTCCACCGCGGCATCTGCCGTATGCTTTCTTTGCCACTTCTAGCCCAGTATTAGCTATTCCAAAAATGTCCATTTCTCGTGGATCACTGTGTATATGAGATCGCCATCAGATATTTCACAACAATCCATCTTGAAAATTAATAAACAAGAATTATATATTTCAATTTTCGAAAACTAAGTGTCAGCTTTAAAAGACAAAGCCGATTTCTTCCATTTTTTCTTTTTGACAAAATAAATTTCGCTGAATTTGCAAATTTCGTTAAGAGTTTTCAGTCCATCCAGCTATCAACGATAATGCGCATTTATCAGCATCAATCATACTTGAAAAGTGTCGCCGTTTGCGAGCGGGGCATTCTCCTGAAAATTGCTAACTTTTTATATAATTTTATTTAAAAATGTTTTTTTTATAGAAATTGTCATAAACGAACAACAGCTCATCCTTCAAATATTGGATAACGAAAAATATTATTATTAGGTGAGAAAGCTTTACCTTTCAAAGATTACTGTAGGTTCAATAAAATGGTGGACCACGGAAGCGGCCTTTTTTGGAATGGGTAGTACTAAACTAGTGACATGTTTGAAGAAAACAAAGACTTAGTGGCAGCTTTGACTCTCTTCTTCTCGCTTTACCTCTATTCAAGATACGCGCGGGACATTCGAAAATCGCATTTTGAATAAAGTGCTTCCCAACAGGGACTATAGGATTTTGACAGATAATGGTGGCCATATTTGATATCCCATTCTTGACATTTGCTGTAAATTGTTTTCAGTAAGGTTAACCATTTCACGATGAACAAGTTAAACCATGTCACCATGAACAAGGTTTCGTTGCCAGTTTTTGTTGAAAATTGTCCAAACATTTTATCAAAATTTGAGAAGTTTTGTTGCTATTCAAAGAGCATTTCGTTCAAATTCAATTTCACTCAAAGAACATTTCGTTTCATTTTCGGTCGTCATTCTGCTCCTTCTCATCAAAACCATCCGCCGTATAATTGATAAGTATAAAAGGGAGTTTAGACTTCATAACCAAAAGCCACCGTCACGTCTTCGTGGTGTAGTGTCGTGTAGTGTAGTGGCCGAAGTGAAGAAAATATCGCGGCTGTTCGTAAAAGTGTTGCCGAGAACGATAATGTGTCTGTCTCGGGCCGTTCTCAAGAGTTGGGCTGATCCAGGATGACCACCTCGCGCATTTTGCGTTTGGATCTCGGTTTACACCCATACAAGAACTTAAGCCATCTGACCATCGATTACGTCGGAAATTCGCTAATTGGGCGTTAGAAGCAATGAAAAACAATCCGGATTTTCATCACAAAATCATCTTCTCCGATGAGGTTCATTTTTTGGTTAAAAAACTACGTCAATAAGCAAAATTGCCATTATTGGTGTGAGTCAAACTCACAAGTGATTCACCAGGCCCTATTATATCCGGAAAGAATCACTATTTGGTGTGGATGATGGTATTATGGACTACGATGGCATTATCGGGCTGTATTTTTTCAAGAACGCCGAAGGGCGGACTGTTACTGTGAATGGCGAACACTATCGTGCAATATTATCCGATTTTGTCCATCCGAAAATTGATGAAATTGATGCAGATAAACTAATTATCAACAAGACGACGCAACTTGCCACACGACACGCATTACGATGGACTTATTGAACAATCAATTTGTCATTTAGATTATTTTCTTTAGGGCTATGTTAAATCATACGTTTACATCAACAAACCCAAGACTCTTGATGAACTTTAAGCCAACATTCGAGCCACTATAGTCACCATATCACCCGATATGCTCCATCGAGTCATCGAAAATAAGGCCAATTGGGTCAACCAGTGCAAGAAGAATTTTATGTGTTTTTATTTCAAATTCAAATCCTGTCGCTCTTATTGGAAAACCCTTTATAACCATGAGTGTCAGGATAAGATTAAAAATAGTTAAAAAAAATTAATATTAAAACATTAGTTTACCTGTTACGAGAAAAAATGCTCTTATTCTAATAGTTTATATAAAATGGCTCAAAATAAGTTTTCTGATATCGTCATCAGTTTTGTTTTGAGACGCAATTAAAAATAGGTTTAGAAAAATAAACCAAATATTGGGCGAAGGAACCGTCAAGCAACCATTTTGTTTTGACGAGTTTTTATTTTTTCGTGATAATTGTGACAGTTTGGCTATTGTGTAGTGCGTATGTGCAAGTGTTATTGTCGATAAATACGCGCTAAGACAGCGCAGTGTACTTATAATTAACATTAAAAAGAATCAATTATTCCTACTCAACCCAATTTAGGCGATGATATCCTAACCGTGCGGCGCCTCATAAAATAATAATTTTTTGTTTATTCAAGCAATTTCAATAATTCGAAATAGTTGGGGATAGGCCCCGAATCAGAAATCCACGAATAGTGTGAAGCGCTGAAAATATTGCACATGTGAAGCAGAGAGTGAAGGAGTCTCCGGAAACGTCGATTTGACCACATGGTGCACGCTGAATTTTGAGAAGTGACTTTCACATGTTTTCCTGTAAGATTCAAATTGTTCAAGCCCTGTTACCTAAAGATAATAATTATGCCATTGTATTGCCATTGTAAACCACTAACATCAAATTGACTATTTTCATGTTAAAATAATAATGAGCGATGAAGATCATTTTCTTCTAAGTGGTCAAGTAAAAAAACAGAAAATCAGTTTCTGGGCAAGAGAGAATCCCCGCCACATGCATTAAATGCTAGTACATTCGCTATAACATTACAGACACATTATTAAAAACTTTTTGGTGTCCCAATTGGATGAGCAAGAACTGGAGAATATGTTGTTCCATAAGATTTCCAGTATTTTCTCTAGTCGTTTAATTTCTCGATGATTTGACGGCTCCGGATTATACTTTATGAAGATTTTTGAAGGAAAAGGTTTATCTAAACAAACTCGAAACTATTCAACAACTCAAGGACAATACCCGTGCTGAATTCGCATTAACACCAGATATATTTTTAAAAGTTATTGAAAATGTGTCAATAAGGATACCAGGTATGAAAATGTGAAACCGGAATTTTTGTATATAAAATACATATTTACTGTATGAATATGATACTAAATATTTTATTCGAAGTATTGCCCATCGCTGGCTATACATGTTTCGCACCTGTCTGATAAATTGTGGATACCACGCCAAAAAAATGTTGTTCTTTTGAGATAAACCAGTCATCGAGCCATTTTCGTATATTTTCGTAAGATGTGAAGCGCTGCTCACTATGTCCGATCGATGCAAATACGTAGTAATAGGATGGAGCAAAATCTGGTGAGTAAGCCGCATGCGAAAGTATTTCTCAACTAAACGCCTCAGTCGTTTCCTTGACCAGTTTTGCTGAGTGTGATGGTGCATTATCATGAAGCAAAATCACTTTGTGATGTCTTTTTTAAAACCCGGTTTCGCCAGGTTTTAGCAGCTCATAAAATATCACATCCTTCTGATCTTCTGATCTTACCAAACACAGAGCATTGTCTTCCGTCCACAGCGATTTGGCCGTGCAGTCGATATCAATGGTTCACCTGGAGCTACCCATGATCTTTTACGCTTAAGATGCTCAAAATATATCCACTTTTCATTGCCAGTCATAATTCAATGGAGAAATGACTTTCTTTTGTTCCTGACGAGCAGCATTTCGCAAGTGGTTTTTCGGTTTTCCTGCTGTCTTTCATTCAGTTCATGTGGAACCCATTTTCCCATCTTTTGGATCTTTCCCATGACTTGTAAACTTATAGAGACGGCTTCTCGTGTTACATTTAATAGATCTGCGAGTTGTTATGTCTGAGCGTCATCCTCATTCCACAATGTTTGCAATTTGCAGTCTTCAAACCTTTTCGGTGATTTTCCACGTTCTTCCTTTCTCACGTCAAAATCGCAACTTTTAAATTTTTAAACCGCTTAAAGCACTGTGATTTATTATGAGCATGCTCACCGTAAGCTCCGACAAGCTTTTGATGCGATTCTGCAGCATTTTTCTTCAAATGATAACAGAAAATCAGTGCTGTCTGCAAATTGTAGTTTCTAGGCACACATTTCAAAACGTTTAACGCTATTACAAACAACAAGGAAATAGCGCCATTGACATGGTTTGACAGTAACTGTATTGACAGCTAAGACCATCTATGGACAAATTCCGGTTTCATATTTTCAGACCTGGTTCAAGGCTGCATTGCTGTTAATGGCTCATGTTTATTTGACATAATTTTCAAAAATTAATCAACACAACATTTAAAAATAAAATAAATAATATTATATAAATAAATATATTTTTTCTTATTTCTTTTAAAAGTTATAAATATTTATAATGGTAGCGACACTTGCCCCACCACCTATTAAAATAGTAAATATTTATTTGCGATAAGAATAAAAATGCTCTTATTCTAACAATTTATCGAGAATGGACCAACATAAGTTGGCTGCCATCATCTCATCGCTAGTCTAAAAAATTCCCAAACCCGCCATTTCTGGCACCAAAATGGGATCAGCATTGTTGCGCACTTTCCCTGATCAAAAAAATGGGATGGCCAGAATAATTTTCAAATAGGGCAGTCGTTCGTTGAATAAACTTTCCATAAAGCGGAGTGCTTTCAATGGAAAAAAATGGGAAAAGCTATTTACACGTGTACATAATTTTGGTAAGATTTCTATTAAAAGGCGACCCCTTGCATTTAAATTTGTGATCCGATCTTTTATTATGCAATCAATTTGATATTTCCAAGAGTTATTTAAAATACATGGTGATTTTTTTAGTGTGTACGAACTTTAAATTCATATAAAACAACTATTTATTTTATCTGAAATGACATTCAATAGCATTAATGTTTGAAAAGAATTTCTGACAAATGTTGCCGGGGTTACTTTCGGCAAAGTGCATTCTATCAATTCAATTTCCAACCATTTTTTCAAGGGATTGGTCTTATATCCGCAATTGTCCGAGTTATGTTGGCTTCTGAGGCGTAAATAGTTGCTGGTTTATCGGTATAGACCAAAAATTTAACATAATTCCATTGAAAATAATCTAAAGGCATTAAATCACATGACCATGGTCGCCAATTAACAGGTCCGTTCCTAGAAATAATTTTCTCACCGAATTGTTCCCTTAATAAATCAATTGTTGAGTTGATTGTCTGACATGTGGAGTCGGCAGCTGGAACCACATCTCCTCCAGATTCATACCATTCAAATTCAGAATTCAAAGTCGAATAATACAGCTTAACTTCTTGCAAACAGCGATGAATTGATAAATTTGGTTCTTCATCAACACTGCCAGTATGAGAGGCAATATTTTCTTCGGAACGCACAGTTTTTTGTCTTGTTTTCTTTTTTAATATTGGGTGTTTTAATATAAGGGTGAAATTCGTGGAATTTATCGATAATTTGGCGCATATATCACTCGATTGGGCGGTTATAAAATTCACGAAATGTTTTATAAGTTTGGTATACAGAATCCTGATTTTATAATAAATTTCGGCAATTTGCAAGCTTTACTCTAATATTAAATATTCCATAATAATTTGCCAAACTATACTAAATAATTTAGATAACAGTGAGCCCAAACTTACATTTCGTTTTACACCGACCCCTACCGGAAATTCGGGCACACTAAAAAAGATCACCCTTTGTATTGTAATGACTTGAATAATATCCATTTTCAATAGATTAATGATAATCTATGCTATTTTTATTATTTATTACATGTTTTAGAAGAACCGTATGGCTGAAATTAATAAATTAAACATTATTTGATAAGAATAAACGCATATATAGATTAATAATGAAATGCAGTATGCACTATTATTCAAACAGTGACATGGAAAAAAGTAAAGCAAAACATCTGATGCAAAAAAATGTTGGTAATTGAAAATTATGAATATTTCAATTCTCAACCAATTAGGTTGTTTAGAAAATGCTTTCAGATTTCACTGACAGATGATACCTGTTGGATTTTTTACATGTTAATTGTTTGTGTTGTAGTTGCACAGAAAACCCAAATGAGTGTTCTTGTAAAATAGTTGCCAGAAGAAAACTAAAACAAAATTGGTTTGGGAAATTTGCCCCTGATAACGTTTCTGATTAAAGGGAGGTTTTCTAATCATCCAAATGAGTTTCATCATGACAAATTAACTTCTACTAATTGATATTGCACTTAGCATAACTTGCTTTTGAAGCATAAACAAATGATAGCTCATAGTAACATTCAATACAAAATATATTGGGAAACAAAAAGTGCAACCAAAATAGGCTCACTCTATAGCAAAATCTCTCAATCTTTGTATATCTACTCACTGTGTAACATTCTACGGAATAGCAAAAAATGAGGCTTAATTATATGTTGAAAATATTTTTGTTATATTGTGCTCTCGCATATGCTACGATAAGCAGTATTTTTTCGTTTCGTTTTAGGCAATTATGAGGATTTAAAAAGAAACCAACTATTCGTATGAAAGAAGTAGGTTTAAGTTGTGTTGCTGCTACCGGTGTAAGATCCCAGGTAACATGATTGTAGGAACACATTTTAGAGCAGTTGTCCTACACGTATCCAAGAATATGGCGAATTATATTTAAGACTTCCTGCTGTACGAAATTGACATGAAAATATCCGATCAGTCCATGATGCTTTTGTTGCAGCTACCGGTAGGATTGTTGCGAGAATAACTGTTAATCGACATTTACTTGTGATGGGGATTTATTCTTATCTGGTATTTTCTTTTTTAGCGTACCACAATAAACTTGGTTTAGAATGGTGCCGAGATAGAATTGAAAGGGAGCTAGACTGGAATATTATTTGCTTTGATGTGAGGTCAATAATTTAACTTAGGTATATCTATCACAAGTTACAATTTATGGTATGGGGGCTATATGTTTAAAAGCAGGTTGTTCCTAGTGACCATCAAAAGAAGTTTAACTTCAGTTCCTTTATAACTTCAGCTTGTTCGTCCATCCATGTTATCTTTCAGCAAAATAACGCTAGATCGCACACAGCTCGTTAAACAGGGTAGTTTTTAGAGAGTCAATACTAGAGTCAGTAATAACTCGTCTGGTCTACAAGGTCCTTAGATTTTTCGTCGATAGAACATTGGTCGAACTATTGAGATAGTCCCGGCCGACAGTAACTTTCAACGTACTTGAAGTATGTGACAACTCGGCTGGGATACTTTCCCAATAGAAGATATAGATAGTCTATGCTAGATTGATCTAGAGTAGAATTTCTTGATTTTTTATCATTACATAACAGCATTAAGCTGTATACAAAAATTTCATTCAATTAATTCAATAAATTCAAATTTTTTAAAAGAATTAAATCAATAAAATTATTTTTTATAGTGTGCTTTTTTTTGTTGTTTCAGTATATTACCATATGTATGATGAACTTACTCAAACTTCTTCAAGCTTAAAAAACGGCATGTTATTATTTTGATGGAATTATTAAGGAATTGTTTCTTTCGCGTCAATACGTTTCTATAGGGTCAATACATGATTATACTGAAGGATATTCTACAACAGAAAAGCCCCGAACTGATCCCAAAGATTGTATGTTCCGTCAGAATAACTCACTCACTCATTCACTCACTCACTCACGATACTCTACCACATATGTCCAAAGTAAAATATGATATAAAAAATAAAACATTATTTATTTATACTTTTCATTATTCATTTTCAAATTATTCAATGTTAGAAGTTGTAAAACATTTATGAAACACTCCTGGTACTCCTTTTCGGAGGATATATAAAATCGTGACGAAACGTTTCCTCCTTATCGTTCATTTCAGTTTGATATGACAAAAAGTAGAACTAACTAATTGTACTTACTCTGAATTTGGTTGGAAATGATGTAGTATGTAGAAACTTACCTGAAAAAATATATATTAAAAATGAAAAATAAATAATACGCAAGCATATATATATATATATATATATATATATATATATATATATATATATATATATATATATATATATATATATATATATATATATATATATATTGAAGGGAGGTTCCAGATATATGTACAGCAAGCAGGGCGTCATATTTCGGATATAATCTTGGTAATTAAATAAGTAATGTATACTGATCAAAATTGAATTTTGTTATATTGAAAATCAACGAAGTTACATTTATTTGTAAAACATGTTGTTTTGCATCACCATGTAAAACATCTATTTACATATTATATTAATCATATTTCTTTCTATTGTAACTGTTGTAACCTATGTAACACTGTGTGTAACCAATAACCTCAGCAAAAAATATGATTCTATGAAAATCAATATAAATATTCTGCTGTATGTTAATTTTCTATTTTTGCCAAAAATTAAAAACATTGTATATATATGTATATATATATATATATATATATATATATATATATATATATATATATATATATATATATATATATATTACGGGAAAAATGCGGATCGGATTGAACAAATGTCGATAACGATAATTATATCTCGATAAAGTTAAGCCAGGTCGAGAGGCGGCTAATACTTGTTTAACTCAAATGTTCAACTTCTTTACTTCAAGTTTTCCACCGAAACGCAAAATACGTGAAAATGTGAAATGATCCTTTGGCTAATCGTCGCGAACTTTAACAACAAATGAATTGAAACCCGAAATAATTTTCGGTCATTTTCTACCAACTGTGAAAATATTCGATATAACATACCCGATGTGTCCGGAAAGTAATGTAATTTTTTTTGTGCTGGTACTTAATTTGGCCGCAGAGCGTTCCGACCGGTTGGATTAGGTGGGAGGGGGGACTCTCAGCTTCAAAGAGATGCCTTCGCCAGTCTGCTTCGAGCAGTTGGAGCTTCAGGACCGTTGTTTCCGCGCTCGACTATGACAACGCTCCAAACCATACCGCTCTGCGCGTCTGTGAGTACCTGGCGAAGCACAACTTGGCAATGCTGCCGCAACTCACCTACAATCCGGACATGGCTCCGGTCGACTTATTTCTCGAGGATCAACGAAAGGATTCTGGAAAATCAAGTAAACAAATTCCCTGAAAGGAATCTGTTTTGGATCGATTGAGGCTATCTAAGGCACCGTGACGAGGGCTCTTATTGAGGTACCCGTCGAAGCTTTCCAGGACGCGTACCGTGCGTGGCAGAGCCGCTGGAAAAGGTAGATGCCCAAGGAAACTACTTCGAAGAATATTAAACGTTTGTAACGATAACGATAACGAATCTACAATAAATGTAATGGTTAAAGCAAATTGCATTACTTTCCGGACACACCTAGTATATATGTAACATGTATATATACACCCTGTATATATACATGTTATATATGGTTTCACGTAATCAATCTAGAGAAATGTATTGCCAATTTAAACCCTTTATTTTTACTTACCCTTTATTAAGGAAGAAAAAATAATTTAAAGTTCGAAGCACTCTCTCTCCTTCTTCCCCTAATCCTATTAGAATAGGATAAAAATACGGTTAGCCGGTGGATCACATTTCGTTAATTCGCTCTCAGATAATGCTTAATTAATATTAATGCCCATTAATAACTTAAAATAATGACCAACGTTCCTGATGATCGACGAAAACAAATAAATAACAAAACAATACAGGTAGTGGACGAATACATGCTTGGGTCAAAAATAGTAGGCAGAACTAACACAGAAAGTCGAAACAAGCAGACAAATAATATTGGCATAGACGCCATTTAGAAAATTAAATGTTTGTATTTAAAAATCAATCAACAAAGAGGGTATATAACCATTCATTTTAAAAATGAGAGTTTATAACCAATGTTTCTTCTCAATACTCACATACGTCTAAGACCTTAACTTAACTTAAGAGAAGGAGAAAATGGGAAGGCCAATGTTTTACATACAGTTCTAGAATAAAAAGACTAACGAGCAAATTCGGAGCAAAACCAGAGTAAATGACTTCGCAGTACGTACTTCTGGCGAGAAGGAAAAACGAAACATAAAACAGGAAAATGACCGAATGGCGGGCGAGGACAAGATCATGAAACTGTGGAAGATTCCGAGCTCGATGGAGAAACTCAGAACTCATGAACTAATATTTTTAATGTTCAAGATAATTCAAAATTTTATTAGTAATCTAAGAGTTAAGCACTCAAAATGCTTATTAACTCGGCTTTTGATCAGCTCTATAGATATCATGCTATTAAAATGCACATATCAGAATTTCATAGTTATAACGGAAACGGGGATTTAATAACAGTTTGTACTTCGTACGCTAACAGTGATATAGGATCGTTTGATTTCCCCCATGGTTCGTTTGACATGAGCTGATCACTGATCGATTCATCGGTAAACATGAGGAGGGAAACATTGAGAAGGGTGCGCGCCATTATACTACGGTCCCGGGACGTTTTTCATTCATCGATTATTATTCCCTGCCAACGTGTTGTATCTACACCGCCGCTGCCAATAATACTATTCCGGGGTTTGTCAGTATGGTGTCAAAATTTGTATAAAGTCAATTGTCCAGCAGCGCAACCAAACACAATCGTTTCGCGCGAAATGCGAACGGGAGAAGAGAGAATGTTGATTTCCATGGTATTGGGAGAAACGTTGAGGGAATTGTCGGCGTAGGGGAGAAATATTGTTAATTTTGTCGCATAATTTGGAGATTTTTTTGATGAGAAGGGGACTGGGAATTGGATTGCAAAAAACATGACCCTTGCTTTTACATGAAATATCCATTTTAGTAATTAATTCAATTATCAATGTGGCTTTATATTATTCCAGCAATCATTATTATGAAGATTGCAATGTTCAAACATTCATTATTATAAAAATCATTTAGTAGAGCTATAAATGTTTAACATAAATATCTGCTTAAGATATCGGGAACAATAAATGATACTATAATAAATACATAATAAATGAATAATGATAAAAAGAAAAAACGTTTCAGGAGAAAGGACTGTAATATATAAAATGTATGAAAGGTTGTTCAAGAGGTTTTTGTTAGGATATATTGAACTGCGAAACTAAATACCGAAACAAAAAATACTACTGATCCGAGTTTGACCATTTATTACCTAGCTCTATTTAACAACTACTTATGTATATCTAAGGGATGTGTTCGAGTACAAACACTACCAGGTGTGACTTAAGCGTAACGTATGTGATGATTTCTAACCATATGGAGGAGATTGGAAAGTCAAAAAAGCTCGATAAATGGGTGCCACATGAATTGAATGAAAATCAAAAAACCCGTCGTTTTGAAGTATCGTCTGAAAAGTGCGATGAAAAGTGGATTCTTCACAACAATTGTACTGCGACCAAGCTCCACAACAGTTCCCAAAGCCGAAAATGCACTAAATTAAGAACATGGTGATTGTTTGGTGGTTTGATTCACCACAGATTCCTGAACCCAGGCGAAATGATTACAACTGAGAAGTACTGCCAGCAAATCGACGAAATGTACTTTGAATGAAATCACTTTATCAATCGACAACTACCTAGGCGAGAAATGCTTTAAAAATTAAGAGGATGCAAAAACTGCCTCCAACGACTTTGTCACCTTCAGGACTCCGGAATTTT
The DNA here is from genome assembly GCA_031761425.1 of Cosmopolites sordidus. Lineage (NCBI taxonomy): Eukaryota > Metazoa > Arthropoda > Insecta > Coleoptera > Curculionidae > Cosmopolites > Cosmopolites sordidus. The sequence continues at coordinate 29,051 of JARFXV010000708.1, read as the reverse complement.
ACTCAAACAGTATAAATATACATGTTTCTCGTTGGCAAAAGTGTATTGATTGTAATAGTTTTTATTCCGGTTAATAAAGTTTTGTTTGAGCTCAGGTATGAGCATTTTAATTTATTGGGTGAAAGCTGCAATAATTTTCTCAACAACCGAATACCATAAAATGTACAATTTTTTCCAATCTAGTGATAGCTCCATAATGCCTTTTGGTCGAAAATTAGCATCTTTATTACCAAACAATGTCAACAGGTTGTTTTTCACCTCTTCTTCTGTTTTAAAGGACTATTTAAATGACTTCTTAAATAATATTTGAGGAAGCAGAATAGATAATAGTCCGAGGGTGCGATGTCCGGTAAGTATGGTGTGGGGTAAATATGGTAATGGGACAAAAACATTCCAGTTGAAGCTGAACAATATTTGCCAGATTCTAAACGAAACATGTGGTCGTGTATTGTCATGCTAAAACACGACGCCTTTTCTTGTTTTGGTAATCCTGGCCAGTTTTCTTCAATTAGTGCATTCAATAGATCTAAATGTGAACAGTAAATATCGGTGTTGATGGTTTGGTTGCGTATAAAAAGCTTAAAATATATGGATCCCCCTTAATCCCACTAAATGCAATGCATAATTTTCTCCGGTTGAAGGCCCCACCACCCTCTCCATAAACGGTACAAATCTTGTTTAATTTTTGTTTGGACAGCGTTTTTGAAGTAAAACGCATCATGTGACGAAGATGTAGGTTACCAACCGATATTATCAATTTCACTCAATTTGACTAACTGAAGGAAAATCTGAACGTAAACATTATAAATATCAATTTCTAATATGTACACAATCATTACTCATCCAACACATATTTTGCAAGCATTAAAAGAGCAACTAATGGAAAATCCCTAAGGACTTTCTAGTATAACCTGATATAATTACAATCTAAAAGTACTACAAAAAGATCTGTAGCAATTGTAATATCCACAGACAAATGGCTTATGATACCCGGGATCTTTGACCGGAGCAAAAGGAAATGTAAACGTATATACAACATAGAATGAATGTATTAAATTCCTTAATATAGCTTCTACCAAGGATATAAGAAAATATAATCAGGATCTAAACAGGATTAGATAGCGTAATCCAATTTTGCTAGGAACTAATAGGTGTAACGTTCTAACGGCACTATCTAGACATTATCACACAGATTATTACGTCTATATATGCCTTTAGCGTATCCTTTTGATCTCTAATACACCTAATACACGTCGTGTAAAGCCAATTATTGCATTACACACCGCTGTCGTTCGTACATTCGCAACGATGGCGAATTGCTACGATATTAATATGGTCTCCGTGCAGTGTTTTAATTATTTTCTTAATACACTATAATTTCATAAATGGAAAATATAATTATTACTGTATCCATATTTGTTATTTACTATTTTCCCAGATTACGAATATACGTTGATGTATCCATTTATATCGTATCCATTTATGTTACCAAGTAGCTGTTTCATATTTATATAATTGAAGTATGGTTATGAACTAGAACAATCTAAAAACTAGATACATTTTAAGATAACTATTAATATAGTAAAGAGTTTTGAAATAAGAGTGTCTTTGAACTTTGGCCAGTTGAGCATGTGTATGGGGCTAGTTGAGAAATTGCTAAAATTGACTTGATGACTATATAGAATGATTTGAATGCATAATAATTGTAATCTACAAGCAAATATTTATTTATTATGATTATTACGTACTCATATTGTTATTATATCTGTGGAAAAATAAAATTAATATCAAACAAAATTAAATATTCCCAATCTTTGGATTATTTTTACTTTTTATATTTAAAATTATATATTTAAGAATAATTATAACGCAAATGAATATTAAATTAAAATAGTAACTAATAATGAGATCAAGAATATTGCTAGATGGTAAATAATTCCAAATTATTAATCATCTTTGTCTGTATCACAATTAATACAAACATAGTTTAGACCAACGTTCGGCATACATTCAATATGGAGCCATTGTTTGCAACTGACGGTTGCTGACACTGAATCCAATTTTCTCCAGGTATGCTCTCAGAAAATTGCTTATAACAAATCAGACAAGCGGACTCGTCCTCTTCTGAATTTGATTGAAAAATTTCTATCCTAAAATGTAATAATAACCATTAATACAATTATCAATATAAGTAATTTTATTTAGTAAATTTTGTGTAGAATCATCACATGCACAAATTAATTTATGGTTATTAATGTATTAAAGAAAAATTGAATTTTCTACAATGAACATCTAGTGGGGCTTGTTGAGCAAACATTGAACGCCCGTTGCGCAACTAGCCCCAGTTGAGATAACAAAATAAAAATTAGGTTATAAAAAAATCATAAGAGTTAAACATAAATAACCATCTATAATCGAAATCTAATCTAAGTGGTCCTTATTAAGTGTTTTTTTTTTATTTAAGAATTACTAGTAAACAAGGGTTTGACATAGATATATTGTGTATCATCATTATTCAAAATATTTGTCAAAGCAGCCTTAAAAGAGTCGAAAAAAAATTCATGGATTGGGAATCAAACTTCAATATATAAGCATCTTCGCATTAAAACAAATGATAAGGAAGACATAAGGTGATGCACAAGTTGATAGGAGAGTAGGAAAGATGGAGATAAAAGGATAATAGCTAAAAGACAAGATACCTTTGTATCGGAGGAGCACCCACCTTTTATTGAATGTTATGATAATAGCACACTGCCCGGATTATAACTAGTTTGAAGTAATATTTGACACCTGGAACTGACAACAAAGAAATAGAAAAGAGAATAACTACAACGAAAAAGATGATAACTTGTCTCATTGGAATCTTACAAGATTATAAAAAAAAATATAACTATATGAAACATTAGTAAAAAGCAGCCCGCAAAATGAAGTTAAAATTGGGAATTCACAGATTAATATAAATAATGACTAGAAGCTGTTGAAATAGATGCAATACAGATATCACGAAAAAACGTGATCACAAATGACATAACAAAAGAAATATTGGACACTGAAGGAACCATGGTGGGTCGCAGAAAGGAAACAGCCAATATAATACGGACACCTATGGTCAAGGAGAGGAAAGTTAAAAACAAACTAGAAACAAGGCACTGTAAAATAAAGCAATGAATGCTGGAAATATACAAGAACTGGACTGGGAAGATAGAAAAAGTTGGACAACAATGAAACACTCACTTTTTCATTCGCCGAAGTAATTACATCTAAAAAAATCAGAAAAATGAGTTCTAAAAAATGTTTCTTCATCTTCAGAGAATAAAGATGATCGCTAGAAGCCATATTTGGAGAATAAAAAGACTGTTCAAAAATGCCGAAACTAGAACCCGAAAAACTGGTAAGAAACCGCCTGAAACAATTTTTTTATATAATTCTTTAAATCAGACTTTACACAACCATTGTACGTACATCTTTTTAAGAAATTTCAATTTTGACTTCTTAGCATAGTAGCCAAAAAAATGCTGTTTAAGTGTTTTACCAAAAAAATATTAAATTTGGACACTCCCTTCCAATTGTTGAAAATTGTATACCAATTAGTATAAGTACGTAGATCTTATTCCATTGCAGTGTTGCAAAATTATAACAACAAATTTCATTAATTTCATGATTTTCATGATTTCATAATTCGAGATCGTAATATCAATTTTTTTCTGATAATAAATACACAGATCTTCTGAACGTTCAAGATTTACAACAGCAAGTAATGTTTAATGAAAATTTACTTTTTATACTTAAAAACCCCAACTACAGACTTTCTTATTCTGGGTATTTTTTCATTGATTTGTTAATATTCTCAATATTTATCTTCTCCATCGTATTTAAAAAAAAAATGACCATTAGCTTTAGTTACTTATAATGGCTTGTAGTAGTCCGAAGTCCCGATAGAGATTGTTGTGAACGAACTGAATCTGCGCGTCTAAAATAAACAAAATTATTCAGTCTGGCAAATTATCATGGAGCGTTTAACATCAGAGCAACGTTTGCAAATTGACGAAATTTATTATCAAAATCAGTATTCCATGCGCCAAACTTACAGATCACTTTGTGAATTTTATGGTGCACATTTTATGATGCACAATTGACCAACTAAACCATATATTCACCGAATTATCGATAAATTCCGAATGCATTTCACGCTGCTCGATATTAAAATAAAAACAAGACAAAAATTTGTACGATCCGAAGAAAATATCGCCGCTATTACTGGCAGTGTTGATGAAGGTACAAATTTATCAATTCGTCGCTGTTCGTAGGAAGTTGGGCCTTGTTATTCGACTTGATGTAGAACATTTTGCATAAAGATCTTAGTCAGATGCCTTACAAGATCCAGCATGTCCAAGAACTCAAGCCACAAGACCATCGTCTGCGTCATACGTTCAGTGAATGGGCTCAAAATCATTTGCAACTCATTATAGGCTAAATGGTTTCGTTAATAAACAAAATTGCCGCATTTAGAGTGAAAATAGTCCGTAAATGAACCAACAATTACCCTTGTATCCATAAATATGCATCATATGGCGGATTGTCCGCCGATTGCCTCATTGAGCCGTATTTCTTTAAAACCGAAGCTATCAAACACGTTACCGTTAACGGGGATTGTTATAAAGCGATGATTAATTATTATTTAATTCCGAATTTGAATGTTATTGATCTGGAAGAGATGTGGTTCCAACAAGATGGCTTGACATGTTCATACATCCAACGCAACAATCGATTTATTGAAGAAACAATTCGATGGGTTTTTAATTGGCCACCATCGAACCTGTTAATTTGCCACCAAGCCATGAGATTTAACGTCTTTAGATGATTTTCTTTAGGGTTATATAAATCTTTTGTCTTTGCCGATCAATCAGCAACTATTGACGCCTTGAAAGCCAACATAACCCTAATTGCGGATATAACACCCTAATTACTTGAAAAAGTGGTTGGAATTGGATTGACAGAATGCCCTTTGTCAGAAGCATACATTTTCTAATGGCATCTGACTCAATATGTTTCCATTCATATAGCAATGCTTCCTTAAGCTGTGATTTGTTTTTAATCTTCCTTTTTCCAGCCTTCGTTTTAGTCCGTTCCATAGATGTTCGATTGGATTCATGTCCGATGATTGGAGTGGTGTTTTTAATTACCTGGGTGCATTATAGAGTAGCCACACTTCGACTTTCCGCTTTTTTCGACTTTTTTCTTGTTGGAAGATGAATGATAACCCAATACCAAGACTCCATTGGTCCATTATGCCATCAATAATTTTTAGTTTACCCACGCCAGATGCACTCATACAGCTCCACACCATGATTCCACCTCCTCTCCGCTTGACCGTAGGACACAAGTTTTTAGCTGCTAACGCTTGACTAGGTTTTCGCCACACCCCAATATTTCCATCAAATGAAATCAAGTTAAATTTACATTCGTTGCTGAACAAACTCGTTCCAGAAACTAACAGACTAAAGAAACTAACAGAGATAATGTTTTGCAAATGATAAACGTTTACCTTTTTCGTTTTACTTATAAATGTACTATTTTTTCGGTCGCGAGTTATACCTTGTATTTTTTAATACATTTCGCACTGTATGTGGTGTAATTTTAATCGCATAATCACTTTCTAGCATTCTGCAATAGAAGCGGCACTAGTTTTTGGGGCTTCATGAATATTTTTCATAATTTCTCGTTCATGGATATTTTGCAATTTTTTTCCAGTTCTTTGTTGACTTTGAAAGTTTCCAGTCTGTTCAAACCTGTTAAAAATTTTCTGGACCGTGGTATGATATTCCTTGCAGGTCAATAAATAATCGAATACTGAATGACTCAGAAATGTTGCTCCTTTTAAACAACGGATATTTGTGCGAAATTATTTTCAGACGTTAAGGACATTGAATGTTATTTCACATAAAATAAATAGTTTCAAGGCATCTAATTTGGTTGTTGTTATATTTGAATTTAAACTTCAGACACACTAAAAAAATCATTCTATACAAACCAGATATTTAAAGTACATCATATAAGATAACGTTAAGACAAATAGCCGACATAACTTGACAATAATGAATGAATATTTATACAGCGAAGCAAAAAAGTGCATACCTAATATATTTATATATATATATATATATATATATATATATATATATATATATATATATATATATATATATATATATATATATATTGAATCAAACAGAAAATATACTTACTATATAACACTTTGAAAACTTTGATACTTTGATACTTGATACTTTTAAGTGATACAAGTTAAGTGATACTTTTAACTTGTTTACATTTACGTTTTTGTATACAAATGTAAAAATGGTAGCAAAGTAAAGGTTTAAAAAGTTTTTTAAATTATATAAATACTATATTTTTATATGGTATAGGTTCCAATGAAATAGAGGAATGGCTAGACATTGCTGCTTTCTGCTCATATAAAGATATAGGTAAGACGGTTGGAAGATCACTGTTAAATTCATTTATTTATATCAAAAGTAAGTGGAATTTCTTAAGTTTTAGCTTTACATAATACAGTCATGGTGTACATAAGTATTAGAAAATTAATCCAAAACAATATATCTTTCAGAGTGTATCACTGGATTCACTCTGGTACACACATGGTATATCATAGTGAGAATCGTAACTATATTTCACCAAATGTCCATAACATAGGAATAACATAATGAATTCCCTCAATTCTTTAAATATGTATGTTCAAATATTAAAAAGAAATAAGAGTTAGTGTTAGTAACTTGAAAACATTATTAGCAGAAACAATGCATCAAATAATGGCAGTGGAAAAGTAAGGAATTTCACATAATTGATATGTTGAAAATATGTTAGCCACAGCTGCACTGCGCTATTTTTATATTAATACCCGTGAGATTCAATTTAATATTATTATGAAGTCAGATGATTAATTAAACTCGTAGTTCTTTTTGTGATGTGCAGATATGGCTGTTTGAAGATAAGTAAATAAAGACAACGTTCTGTGGAAAATTCATCTCAAAATATTGTTAGACACTAAGAATAGACCAGGATTTCGGAGTGATCCGTGACGATTGAATATTTTGCACGAAAAGTTAAGAGATATCTTGTAAAGATCAGTCTAACGCAAAAAAATGTATTTCCTACAATTCAATAGCCTCACACATATACTAACTTGTTTGTCATAAACGTTCAGCATTTTATGGATTTTTTTTGAGTTTTTGAAAGAAATAATAATGATACATTTCTAAATCATCAGAGAATACGGTAGATTGTCGAGAATTTCTTCTGAAATCTACTTTATTGATTTCTTGCAATACATTATTCTGCATAACAAGATACCTTTTTGTGCTAGTGTTGTTCGAAACATTTTAAGAATAATCTCAATATTTTCTTCCATTGATACAGGCATTCGTTTTCCAGCATATTTTCTCCCAAGCAACAGAGTTATATTAACATACTATCAAATAAGTATGTTAATATAACTCTGTTGCTTGTGATCAAATAAGTGATATTTTTAAATAAAACCCAACAAGTATATATTTATTCCTCCAAATTTATTTTGGCTCATTCAAAGTAATCCTCTGAGTGCAATATACTTATCCCAACATTTTTTTTAGTATTTGAAAGTGCTTTTACACCCGACTTCTGGTATTTCCTTAAAACCAGTCAGTGAACTCTCTTGAATTACTTTTACTGACTAAATACAATGTCCACGAAATGGACTTTTCAATAGAAGTGTCTTCAGAAAACCGTCATACGGTGCCATATTTGATAAATATGGTACTTTTGGAACGGTATTTGATTTTTAGTGAAAAATTGACGAATAATTATAATGGTGTGCGATGATGCGTTATGATTCAAAAACCATGAATTATTTTACCACAAATCGGGTCAAATATATATACAGTTTCTAATACTTAATCGGTGATTACTTAGTACAAGATCTGTGATTTTGGTAAAGTTTTCTTCACTAGTTGACATGTCTATGAATCTCTTTTCTACCATCATTAGTCTGTGTACCACTTGACTTGACATAGCTTTATCGCTGTAGTACTTTCTTAACATTTTTAATGCATCAAATGCTATAATTTCTAACTTAGCAAGCGAAATGACATAAAAGTTATTTCAGATGTAAACCTTTAATAATTATTTTCTAGAAATATTGAAAGCCAATTGTTTATATCCCTCTCATATATGCGACAACGCTTGTAATATTTCGAATAATACAAAAAATTATTTTAAAATGATTTCACTTTCAATGAGGTACTTGCCTAATACCGAAAATCAATTTATCTTAGTGATGCAACCAAAACGTTGATTATATCTACATGTGAGAAAAAACACACTAGACTAAATACAGAGGGTGCCACATAGTACGTGCTTGTTAGGACAAATACAAACAGCAGTCTGAGTGTCTATTCAGTAGAAATTCAATTAATTACATAGAGGGGGTGCAAAAAAATCACAACGCAAACAGCAACGGCCGATGTAAATCGACAAACGGACTGTCCATCCAACGTCGGATCCAGACGGTGGTGCAACAATCCAACTGATTGGCGGGAATCGGAAAGTATCTGATTATGACGAACCGTAAGCGGGTTTCGTTTACAGAACGTTGATTAATGCGGATTGTTCTGGGATTTGAAGTTTAATGGGCTTTCAATCATTCCGATTCAGGATAAATGTTCCAATAGTTTCTCTTAAATGTAGAGAAACATCCGTAATAAACATATGTAACCATTTTGAAAATAATTAAAAAATAAGCTTGCTTTACGCTTGTAATTATAATAATTCGAATCGACAGCATTAGGAGTGATTCAGTAAAACACAAGTTTGTTTATTAGAATGTGGTTAGCCATTTTCAAACTCTATATCTGTCAACGTTTTTACAATCATCAAAACACTTTCGAAGCACTTTTTGTACTGATCAATTTAAAACGATGTTTACACAGAAGATATTTTAGTCAAATAAATAAGAACAAGGTTCAAGTAAATACGGAGTTTGTGAAATGAATATGTAAAATGTTTAACTCAGAAAATGGTGAACAAGAGAAAAGATCGAAACAGAAGCATTATGGTGATTCAAAATCCAATAATGAATTCCTTCAAGGTCAGTTACTATAAACTAATATTCTTCACCATATTCTCTTAGATATAGCCTATACAAAACAAACTCAGTTGTAAGCCATCGATGCCGCTTTTGAAGTACAGAATGGTGCAGAAATACCATTACATAAATTAAATAATAAAAAAATCAAATGTATTCAATAAAGTTCAAATTTAGCGGCTGTATTAAGTAGGCAGCACATACGACGTTGTTGAGGTTTATATTTTTCTTTTTGATATTTATTGACACATTTGGGAGTTATCCCATATATAGATAATACAAGATATTATTAACATCAACATTTAGTGAATCTGTGGAATTGCTGACTGTTTTGTGTACCGTCACTATGACGACTGTGGAAAGCGAAATATGTTTCTCTACCCTCAAACAAATCAAAACATTGCTAAGAAACACTATGGGCCAGGAACGGCTGTGCTCATTAGCAATGTTATAAATTGAAAAAAAACTTGTGAAGTCAATTTCAAATTTTAATGATCAAGTCATCGATCACTTTGCTGCTCAGAAATTTAGGAGGATGGATTTTAACTACAAACAGATTTAATGGTCATGGTCCTATGGTGAGTTTAGCAAAATTTTATTATCTAGATACCTATTTGAAAATTTGATGTTTGACAGTTACACTCCTATTTCTACACAATTAAGTGTGTGTGTATGATACTAAGAAATGTAAAATTTTCAAAAATTTGGTTATACGTGCTCCACCTGTTTTCCCCCATGAACTGCTGCTGCATAAGCGAAATCCGAAGAAACGAAATTGAAATGTAGGAGCAATCGAAACAGTAGGTTTTATTCAGCAAACATGTCCCGAAGAAGGTTAAAATACTTCCATGGGCTGAAAAGGTCATGGCCACTGTTTTCTAGGATTGAGAAGACATTAAGTTCATCGGTAATTTGGAAAAGGGAAGGACGGTTACAGGAAAATATTACGCTGCATTATTGGTTAAATTTCACGAAGAGTTGATAAAAAAGATACCTTTACTTGGTGAAGAAATACGGCTGTTTCATCACGGTAGTAATTAAAATAAAATGATCAAAATGACCTGAAAGACACTATAAAGTGCGATGGAAGATATCGACGCATTGATTGCATCATTAAGGAGCAATTATTTCTCTAAAGAAATCCTAGACGTGCGAGAAAAATGACGAATAGTTAATTTCGTGCATAAACCCGAGAATAAAATTATATCAATATCATGCAACGCTAGTTACCCTCAAAAAGTAATATTGTATATATAAATAGAATCCCTCACTGTAATACTGCTTACTGAATCGTTACTAAAGCTCATTTTACATTGTATTATTCCCCAAAATATCTAAACAATATCATTGACCGCGCCCATTGCCCCGTCTATCTAAACAAAAATTGATTTTAGGCGATATAGCTGTCCGCACCATTAGTTATCGATAAAAGTCCAATTAATTCATTCTAGTCCAGGTAAAATTTATTACGTCCATAAATTTTGGGCCGACCAAATTGAATTAACGTTAATTTAACTTGTTTTTGTTGTTTATTAAAATTACAATCATTCTCAAAATAAAACAAATTATAATTTATTTAGTTAGTTTATTTTTCCAGATTAACGCAGTGGTTTAATTGCTAAAATAAAGGGTGTTCCAATAAGAGAACCAGAACTTTAAAATGACGCCCAATGTTAATTGCAAGTGATAATTCGGAAATTTGTACTTTATCTTGAAGAACGAATAATGTAGTGTTCAATGATTTTAAAAAGAGTATCGTTCTTCGTTCGTTTTAAAAGAGTGTTTGTGATGCTAAGAATACAACCCATCAAAAACTTAAATGAATTGCTGAAAATATTGATGCTGTGAACCAAAATGTGATTGAAAATTCAGAACAATTAATTACACGTCGTACTCAAGAACTTGGGCTTCTTTATAGCACTGCATGGAATATTCTTCATAAAGATTTGCATCTTAAGGTGTATAAAATTTAGTTAACCTAAACAAAAACCCAAACAAAATGACCATTTATTGCGTAGAAAATTTGCAGATTGCGCTTTAGAGCAACTTAAAATAGATCGATTATTTCATGAAAAGATCAACTTTAGCGATGAAGCTCATTTTTGTTAAATGGCTTCCTAAATAAGCAAAATTGTCGCATTTGGAGCGAAGAAAATCCACATGCGGTTCCTGAAAGACCTTTACATTCGTAAAAATTAACAATTTGGTTTGGTTTATGGGCTGGAGGTGTAACTAGAATGTACTTATTTGAAAACGAATATGGATATGCTGTTATTGTCAATGGATAACGTTACAGAAATGTGATTACTAATATTTTCTGACATCAATTGGATGATTTTGATCTAGACGACATGTGATTTCAATAAGATGGAGTGATATACCATTCTTCTCCTGACACAACCAATTTATTAATAAAAAAGTTCAATGACCGTGTTATCTCAATAAATGCCGATGTTACCTGGCCATCAATATCATGCGATATAACTCCATTTGACCTGTTTTTTCTTGGGTTATGTGAAATCATTGGTTTACACTAATAAACCACCAAAACACTCAATGACCTTACAATCAACATTATTCGTATCATTGGATAATAAATGCATTATTCCTCTGCATTCTTCGTCAAACCATTCCTTCCTTCCTTTTATGGATTTTTTCCCATTATATTATCTACGGCGTACACAATCTATTTTTTTATATTACTTCATTCTACTTCTATGTTTTCATTTTCTGGACTGTCTGCTAGTTGTTTTCTGACTTCTTCCTCGTATAGTGACTGCTTACCTGTTATTATCTCAATGTTCCATCTCCTGTTTCTTTGGGAATTCACTCCACCTACCATGCTTAACTTAAGCTTCGCTATCAGTAGAATGTGGTTTGTACTCACGTCTGCTCCTCCGAACGATCTTACATCTTGTATCATTTTTTGTCTTCTTTTGTCCATGAGGATGGTTTATCTGGTTTCCTGTCGTTCTGCCTGGGATTAGCCATGTTACTTTATACTGCGTTTTGTGTTGGTATTTTGTACTAATTAGGTATATTTTAATTTCTGTTGCTAAGTTTCTTAGTCTCGTTCCATTGTTGTTTGTTTCATTATACAAAGTTTCCCTTCTAGCCACTCCTTTCCAGTGTTCTTCCTTTCCCATCCTTGCATTGAAGTCTCCCATAAGGATAAATGTGTTATGTTTTGGTGCGTAGATGTTTATGATTATAATGTTGAATATATCATTCCTTAATCTAATATAAGAATTCTCCTATTTATTCTCTTGAATTCCATTAAATCCCTTCTCGAGCTTCTGCTTATCAGTGCATATATCTGCCCATGATATATATATATATATATATATATATATATATATATATATATATATATATATATATATATATATATATATATATATGATGATTCGTTTCTTTAGGATGGTGGTCGACACCATTTGAATGGCTTCAATGACGGCATAACGCTGTTCTTTCATAGGCACATTAAGTTTTTCGAGGAGGTAGAAGTTGCAAGGAGCCAAATCAAGCGGCTATGGTGAATGATTGATGGTTAAAATGCAATTTTTGGTAAAAAAACAGTGATGAACATCGAACGATGGGCGATACATTATCGTGCAACAAGCGCCAGCTGCCATGTTGACGGTATTGTGGCTGCACACGATGAATGCGCGACAACAGACGCTTCATAATACCAAGATAAAATAAAGGATTGCTCGTTTGACCAGGTGGAAAGAACTCCTTGTGCACAATTCCTTCCGAATCGTAGAAACAAATCAACATTATTTTGATTTTTGACTTCTCGAGATATCTTTTTTTCATACTTGGCTCGCTCGGATGCTTCCATTCGGCACTTTTACGCTTGGTTTCTGGATTATATTGAAAACGGTTCATCACCAGTAACAATGTTGTACTTGAAGTTTTCGTCCTTTTTTTCAGTCTTACGCTACCTACTGAGTATTATTTTTTTTGTATCAAATCTAAGTGGAATTTCCTGATTTTTTATTATTACATAATATTGCGATGATCAACATCATATGTGGTTCTACAACCTTTAAAGGGTTTTGACCTGCCGTAGAATGCCCGGTCATTGGTTCCGATTCCTGGCTTTTGTTTTGCAATCTGCTATTTTAAGTGTCTTCATATCGCCTAATATTTGGTCCATAATATTGTAATGGTGTACACAAATATCTCAAAATTAATGCAAAAAATAATACTATGCTTTTTTTGTTCATCAGTACATTTCTTACAAAATTAATTTTTTTGTGAGATTTTGATACCTTCTGTATAATGAGGGCAACTGCGATGGTATTTTTTGTATGAATTAAATTGAATAAAGTTGAATCCAAACACTGAAACTGTAAATAATATTTACATACTGTATATACTATTATGCACTAACTATATGGTGATGAGGAAATAGAGGTACTTTATGATGATGTAGCCCAGCTTCTAGACAACGACAAGTGCAGGTGCAAAATGCTGATGGGTGATTTTAATGCTAGAATTGGAAACACAAGAACATATGGAAGTGGTGAGCGGAATAATAGAGGTGACAGATTGGTTGATTTTGCGGAAGGACCAGAACTGTATATTACGAACTCGTTTTATAAAAAAAAGTAGTAGAAAACAGACATGGAGAAGTCTTTTGATTTGCAGACTCCCATCAAAATAAGTAAGCCAATATATTTTTTAGCTCATCAGCGTCCAGTTCTTTCCCTTTCGTTTGATATACCAATTTTCCTTCTTTATTACTCCAATGGCTATATACAATATTTTTTCCTGGAGGGGTTGCCTGAAATAATAATAAAAAACTGTCTGCCACTAAATTACAGTTTTTTTCAGCCCATAGTGTAGGACCTTCCGCATCCTTCAGAACATTCTGTGCTCTTTTTTGACCCCTAGGATCTGAAAGTGGTAAGAGCACCACAGTTATTCTTGATTTTTTGATGTATACCAGTATTCCCCAGTGCGGGTTTCAATAGAGCTAGAAGGTAAACAACTCACATCTATGTCCATGGCTTCATCCTCACTATTCTCTTGAATAAGTTCTGGGTCTTCGGGAGCTTCTTCACTCTCACTTAAACCGGATTCCATGTCCGATTCCGAATCACTCGAAAGTTCTTCTTCTAACATTCTCTCTATTTCTACAATAGTAAGCCCTCTTTTCCTAAACATTATGCAAACACAAAAATAAAATACAAGCAGAGGTGTTCAGCTTCACTCAAACACTGAATGCAAACTGATCTATAAACGTACAAGTCAGTTTGAGACATTGTATAGTTTGCAAACATAAAAACTTCACCTCTCCCCACTTTCATCCCTATTACGCCATTACATTCAAGGTACACTTTGCGAATTGCAGATTTTTCAGCCATCGACAAGATGTGCCATGAAATATTCGAACACGAATATCTCCCAAACGGCGTGAGATATCGATATTGGCCAAGATTAGCTTTTTTACGTGGGAATTATGACTCTTTTCTATTTTGAAGTCAAAATATTCCCAACTTTATAGGGTAAAAAAATATGAACGAGTTAATTCCTCACAAAGTAGGTATCAAGCGCCCTCTAGGAACTAGGCTCAAACTAGTACCAAATTCAGATTTGTCACATTTGAAAACCCAACTACCCCGATTTTGGACCTGATATCTTCAACCGTTTTTAAATTATCTCAATTTTTCGAAACTTTAGTTTCACTTTCAACACCTTGTATATTTTTAATAATTAACATTTGCTAACACATTTATTGACTAAATCCTCTTATTGTGATACCAACTATCACTAGTTGCTCAATAGCGGATAAGTTATGGAACACCCTGTATATATATATACAGAGTGATGCACGGTGAATGGTAGATTAGACGTTTACGGAGAACTACTTGCAGTAATGATTTCAAATATTGGATACTTATGTAAATGAATATGAACTGTCTCTTTAATATATTTTCTGCGCTGCAGTCTTGCCAGATCTAGTCGGAGCTGATTTCACCTTCATTTTTTAAATGGAATATCCTATATGTTGTTGCATTTCTAGATTCTGTGCGCCATTCTGTGCGCCAACAAAAATCCTTGAAAAAAAAAAATTTTTTTACAACCAGCATAGCTAGATACCCAAATTTTTGAATACGGTTCCTTACTAGGTTGCTTTATGACAATATGATATAAGAATTAATATATCTCAGACAGGGCGTTTACAAAATAGTGACATTTTGATAGGTTTTAAAAATTCATGTTATTTAGGAATTTTAAATGGAACACCCTGTATTTTATAGTTGAGTTCAAAAGAGAGATACATTTTGTATTTAAAAGTATTAAGTGATGATATACCTAGTTTTAACGGTTTTCGACTTATAAACAAAAAACCAAAATAATGCAATTAAAGCAAAGGTAACGGATTATTTTATTTTAGTAAAAAATAACACAAAATTAAAATTAGAAACATAATACTACCTAAAAAACTATTTTTATAGCAAATGTTCGAAACGCTGACCATTTACCTCCAAACACTTCAACATTCTAATATGGACCCGTTCCGTGACGGCTCTTCTTATCTCAATAGGATCTAAGATTGCGAATGCTTGATTCACCCGATGTTTTAACTCCTCTCTAGTGTTTACTGGCGTTTTGTAGATATTGTCTTTTACAGCAGCCCAAAGTTAGAAATCAAGGGGAGTTAAATCGGGTGATCTTGGTGGACGCAAGCGTCTAAACCACCGGTCTTGGAAAAATTCATAGAGTTGCCTGCTTACTTAGAGGCACCAGCTGTTTCGATACACTGCCAGTGGAAGGTTTTCCGTCAAATCCGCTACTACTGTTGTTACAATTTCTAGATACTTTCGTGAAATTAACTGTTTATCATACATAAAGTATCGAATTTGTTTGTCCATGATTAATTTTTTTTGGTGGAACCTCTGGTGTGAAATACTAAACTTGAAGAGATTTACCATTAAACACCAAAACGCCTTTTTGAACTGCTCGACGCACGTTTCGCTAACCATGTTAGCATCATCAGGAGATGATTTAATTATCATCAGGAGATTAAATCATCTCCTGATGATGCTAACATGTTTAGCGAAACGTGCGTCGAGCAGTTCAAAAAAGCGTTTTAGTGTTTAGTGGTAAATCTCTTCAAGTTTAGTGTCCATGATTAAACAAAAAACATTTAAACTAAATTCCTCTTGCAATGCAGAATCCCTGGTAAAATGAGGATTTTTATTGGCTCAGAAGTGACAATTTCGTCTGTTAAAAACTCCTTTTATCGAAAATTTGGAGTCATCAGTCCAGATTATATTTTGTAAAAAATGTTCGTGGAAATGAACTAATACATTCTCGCAAAATTCTCCTCTTTGAGGGCAGTCGTTTGACCTGAGAAACTGAGCTTTAGCTCTCCTTCAGCTCTTCTAATAGAAGAATGTGGATACTCGTGGAAATAAGCCAGAATGTTAATCTCGTTATACTCATCACATGTTACTGGCTTGGTTAAATTCCGGGGTGCCTTCGAAAAACCAAAATTTTTTAAATTTCTTTGAATCCGGCTCAATTTTCTTTTATTCATTCGTGCTAAATTTGGATACATTGCGTATTGCAATTGTCTGCAGGTGCGGTCGATAGTTTTTTCACACTGTCCATATAAAATAAATAAATTCATGATCACTGCATTCGAATTGTTAATTCCTTTTATTTTTATTGAAACAATTACTTACTTAAATACGTTAATTTTGTCAAAACTAATAATGTCAAATACATACATTTTCATAATATTTGTTTAGAAGTAATGTCACCCTAGCCAGCCGTGGCCCACTACTAAAATAAACCAGTATCTTTGCATTAATTGTATTATTTTGCTTATAAGTCGAAAACCGCTAAAAATAGGTATATCATTACTTAACACTTTTGGATACAGAATTTATTGCTCTTTTGTGCTGCACTATAAAATACAGGGTGTTCCATTTAAAATTCCTACATAACATGAATTTTTAAGTTCTATTAAATGCGCACTATTTTGTAAACACCCTGTATGTGATACATTCATTCTCATGTCATATTACCATAAATAAATCTATTAAAGAATCGTATACAAAAATTCAGATATCTAGCTATGCTGGTTATAAAAAGAAATATTTTTATATTCAGGGATGTTTCTTGCTAATTTTCTTAAAATATATTTTTTATTTCTGAAATGGCTCAAGAACCGTATAACATATGTTACATAAAAACGTTTCAAAATACTTCAAAGGATGTAAAAACGTAATATTATATATGGTATTCTATTTAAAAAAACAAAGCTGGTATCAGCTACGAGTAGATTTGGCAACACCGTAGCACAGAAAATATTTGAAATGCTCATGTTTATTTACATAAGTGTCTAAAATTTCAAATCTTTGCTTTAGGTAGTTCTCCCTAAACGTGTAATGTACCAGTCACCGTGAATCACCCTGTGTATATATATATATATATATATATATATATATATATATATATATATATATATATATATATATATATATATATATATAAATATATATATATATATATATATATATATATATATATATATATATATATATATATATATATATATATATATATATATATGTATATATTATAGCGGTGATTTTCAGAAAAATGGTCAGTCTAGACTTTTACTCCTAAATCTAAGATTTCTTATTCGAAATGAAATCCGCAGAATAAATTATCTTGCCGTTTTTCTGCGTCTGGCACGAAGCAAAATATTGTGCCAGACCTTAAAACCACCACCGAAAATCCACATTAGGCAGCGTGTTCCTGGCGAAGTGATTAATGACAAACAAAATTAATTCTCGTTTAAGCGGGCTCACGGAAACTCAAGGACGTGTTAATGCAAATTGGTTTTCTTGCGTACAACAGTTCCTTGCATAAGAAATGAAGTCCATGTCTTGGTCTGTTTATTAATATGGAATAGGATTATACTAAAATAAGTTGGTATTTATTAAAATTATAATAATACTATTTTTAGTCTTTCTTGTCAAATTGCCAAACATGATTTAAAAGTAATTAATAAATTATATGCATACCGTCTGTAAAGATATGTAGTCTTTGATATGATATACAGTATAAGACACGCCAATTAAATGAATAATTTAGCAAATGGGAATGGAGATAAATGTGAAACAAAAAACAAAATATGTGTGGATGAATATTCTGGGAATAATATTGGTTATCTATCTATATAACATTATTATTATCGAAATAGTAAGTGAAAATAATAAGCACCGAATAAATAACGCCATTGTGTAAAACAACTTACGATAGCGAAGTGTCATACTTCGACTGTGTCATTTTTAGATCGAGAGGATTTTTATCGTAACAGAAAAGAAGTTTTGGAGATGACCGGAAGAAGATCCAGAAGAGAAGGAATCGTTAACACTTTTGTTGGTTGCTTGACCGGGAAGGACCCCCACCCATCCCCTCATCTGGATGACACATGTTTCGTCTCTCGAGGTTCAGACTCTTCAGGGCGCCATGATGACACTCAGCTACTGCTGTCTCATTCGACACAGTCCAAGAAAATCTAACAGTGTATATATATATATATATATATATATATATATATATATATATATATATATATATATATATATATATATATATATAAGAGCCATATATAGAAGAGCCGTCACGGAAGGGGTCCATATTAGAATGTTGAAGTCTTTGGAGGTAAACAGTCAGCGTTTCGAACATTTTCTATAACAATAGTTTTTTAAATATTATTATGTTTCTAATTTTAATTTTGATTTAATTTAGATACAGAATATATTGCTCTTTTGAGCTCCACTATAAAATACAGGGTGTTTTGTTTTATGGCGGGTCGTAATAGCACACAAATCACGTCATTATACGGCGAATGCTGGAGCAGTCTATATATATATATATATATATATATATATATATATATATATATATATATATATATATATATATATATATATGTGTGTGTGTGTGTGTGTGTGCGAGAGAGAGAGAGTGTAGGTATATGGGGCTTCCATGCCAAATCGACCACTTTTAAACCCAATCCCCTTTGATTTGACTGAAATTTTTATATTTTATTTATCTTATAGTACCCCATGAAATACTTTTCTGTGAGTTTTTTTCAATTTTTTTACTCAACCAGAACAAAGTTATCAATTTTTCAAAAAAAAATCGTTTTTTTTCATATAGTCATAACCAAAAATTGACCAAATAAGACATTTTTTTAAAATTATTCGTTTTTGAATAAATTTATTAAAATAATTAAAAAAAACTGCATTTGAATTCATCTTCTATAAAATTCTCGAGTTGTTCGGAAAAAATCATTAACCTTTCAAAGTTCGACATTTTTCTTTTTTTTTCTTCTACGTTCTTGCATTCGTTCGATGCCCTATCGTGGGCCACCTATCTTTCTTTTTTTTTTAATTGAAATTTTTTCGCAATTTAACTTTACTATAGTAAAATAATATAAAAAAATAGACAAAAAAGTTGGCCCAAGATGAGACTTGCGGCATCCAAGGTAGAATGAATGGAAGTTTTTTTGGGAAAAAAAAAAAATATATATATATATATATATATATATATATATATATATATATATATATATATATATATATATATATATATATATATCTATTATATATATATATTTATTCTTTTGAAATGAGACTAGATGTAGGCAAATTTACAACGCCATCTGTGTTTTATTTAAGAATTAAAAACACCGCTGAAAGACTGTGTTTAAAAGATATGTGAAAAATCTCATAGCCATTTGGTTATAATTTAGCCACTTCTGTCATACCGAGAATGTTTCGAACTATTGTTTGAAATTAAAGAAAATAGATAAATATTTAACATTTCTAGCTGATTTTTTTATCTTTTATTCTATTTTATCTATTATTCTCAACATCATGAGTAAATCTACAAAATTTCATATGAAAATATATATTTTCATTGGAATCTCATATGATTGAAAAATCCTTACAGTTGGTCCAAAATACATTGCCCTACTAGTCCGTATAAACAAAAAACAACCTTTCAATGCCCTGAAATTTCCTTTAATATATTTTAAGACCTGACGATCTACAATGGGGGAGATTAAACGAACAGAATTGGCGAAACTGGAACAAGAAACGAGAAAAATCACACCCCACTGCAGGACATCGACGGTGGAGAACAAAAAAAAGATTTCGATAGCAGAAGATTTATGGACGGATATTGCCGGATACGTTTTTATAGACACTTTATTCCTAAATAAAAGGGATGTTCGGGTTCACCAACATTACATGCCTTTATCCGTTTAAAATCCGGGCAATTCAGCGCACCTGCTAACTCCCTTATAAATGTGTCGCGGGAAATTATGTTTTTGTCTCGGAAACCGGCAGGATTTGCGAATCCGATCCCTTTCAGTTCGCACGTAGATTCTATAAATTTATTAAAACGGTCGCTGAAAAAATTTATGGAGTCCGTGGAGGTTAAGGAAGCGTGTAAATTCTAAAATAAAAATCTGGATTCCGTTTTTTTTTACTTTTACGTCGTTGTAGGTTTGCTAAAAGAAAAATCAATAAATACCCTTAAAATAATAAGAACTGAAATTTTCGTTACGAGTGTCAGTGAGAGTCAATAAGAGTGTCAGAACTTTAAAATAATTCACAATGAAAACTACAAGTGATAATCCGGTCATTTTATCTTGAAGAATAAATAATGGAATTGTTTTGAATAAAATATACCGCGTAATATGTGTGAAAGAGTAATTATAAATTGGGTCTGCAGAATGTATTCAACCAGACGAAGCTGAGGGCGATATTTGAACGACATTATCTTCAAAATATAGTGCCATTATTTGTTCTTCCAGATAACATTAAAGTAACCGGATTATCACTTTAGTTATTATTGGGCCACATTTTAAAGTTCTGACACTCTTTACACACAACCCTTTATAAAGCAGTACAACCACCTGTAATTATAAGATTTTTAAAAACTTAAACTCGCCCATAACTTTATATTTTTAAATGATGAATGAGTTATTTTTCATAAAAACATTCTCGCGTAAAAACGTACTAACATTTAACGAAAAAGGACATTAACCATTGGTTATATTTAATGAGATACTTTACCGACAATTTCGTATCATTATCCCCACAAAAACCGTCGAAATTCCATCAGGCAGAGTGTCGTTGCCACATGCCGATCACGTCGCTACTCTGAGTGCCTTGGTCACGTTCTATGGCGGTCCCCGCCTCCTCTGATTGATAAATTCAATTCCGTGGCCTACCACAATATGTCAAAGTCTCGAATCGAAGACAAATGAAGGCAATCCTTTCAACCCTTTTCCACTGACATTTTTGTCTCCTTCGATCAGAACGAACTTTTTATAAATAGCAACTTTGAACGCAATGACCAGCCAGTTTCGGATTCAATCCCTGTAATAGAAGGTAAATCAAAAAGTAATAACGAGAATTTGGCAAATTTGGTCAAATATATAGTAGGAATTTAAATAATTTCCTATTTGCGAAGATTCTTACTAGTCCCCAGTATATGGGAATTATATAATAATATTCTAATATGATATAATTAAAATAATATATTTATATATATATATATATATATATATATATATATATATATATATATATATATATATATATATATATATATATATTATGAGGATGAAGTAAAAACTCAGATACTTTTCCCATAGTTTTATTTAGTTTTATTTTGACCGTCTCCCAAAGTAGATAAATTCGATATATGCACAATATAAAGATAAATTTGGAATTCGATTTTTTGCAGCCATGTAAATTTCGCGTGTTGATTAAACTTTTTCTGCGTGGAAAAAACATCGCGCATGAAGGAAAAACCGTCACATCTAAGCATGAAAAAATAATTGGCTGGAAATAAATTCACATTGAATGAAGATATTATTGTCAAATATCGACTTTTTGAGCGGAAGGTGTTTTTTTTAGTGCGTCAGAACTTTTAGTACGAACAACCAAATTATATGCCTAGAAACTATTTATTTTACGTGAAATATCATTCAATGGCATTAATGTTTGAAAACAATTTGGGATAAATGTCCGCCGCGGCTACTTCTAACAAGGCACATTCTGCCAATCCATTTTCCACTTTTGCAAGCAGGCATTTTCGCACAAGCGTCAATCACTTTATGTCCACAATTCATCGAGTTTTGTTGGCTTCCAATGCAACAATAGTTGCTCATTTACCGGCATAGACCAGATATTTAACATAACCCCAAAGAAAATAATCTAAAGATGTTAAATCAAATGACCAATTAACAAGTCCATTCCTCGAAATAATTTTCTTACCAAATTGTTCCCTCAATAATTAGGAATTAAATAACCATTGAATCATCCCTCTGTAACGATCTCCATTAACGGTATCGTGCTTTCCAACTTGATTTTTAAAGAAATACTATAATGTAAAATACTTATTATAATGCTTTTATTGTACAGGTGTGCCTTCCTTAAAATTGACAGAATATACAGAATCATTTTAACATTAGAGGTGGGCAAACTCACAATTCGTTTATTTCTATTCACTATTTGAAACAAATTAATGCAATTCCTTATACAACGAAATCCAAATACGAAATACAAATTTCATCACTCTGCAAGACAACGCCAAACCGCATACAGCTCGCCAAACAATGCACTTTTTAGAATGCAGTAGCTACACTGGTTAGCAAGATCCTCGGATATATCGAAGAACTATTATAAAACACTTGGGATGCATTTAGCAACTTCCTCCAAAGTGAAGTGCATGGGGTGACGCTCGCGAGTCAGTGCCGCTTCGTTCGTCGTGGAAATTAGTGCAAATTTTGTGAACAGTAATTAAAAGAAGAGATTATATTGATTATTGTTGATAATGATTGCTATGATATTAATCTGTCATAATTTACAAGATTTGTTGTTTCATAACACACAATGTGAATAAGGATTTTTCTTGCATGTACCAAAGGATCCCTAAGATCGGACACTCTAAAAGTCTCCTAATGGCGGACAATTTTACAATTAGATTTTTAATGTTATAGTAATTAATTTCGTATTTTGTTTCTTAGATTCAATATGGGTAAACCTAAGCCAAGCTGTAAGAATACTCCCAAATGCGAAATATTATGTCTATAAGGAAATCCTGAAGAAGTCTACAATGTACCAAAAAGTACCCTGTTCGACTACATTAAAACATTAAAATGAGGAGAAGAAATAACAACTGATTTAATTTGACTTAACCTTTATTACCCAGGAGTACGAAGAAGCTTTAATTGGGCACATGGTGGATATGTCAAATAGGTGCATGCCTTTGACTAGAAGAAGAAGAAAAAAAAAATCTAAAATTGGCATTCGAACTCGCTGAGAAATTAAAACTGAACCATCGATTTGACAGGGCAAAACAATCTGCTGATAAGCATTTTTATAATGACTTTATCAAACGCAATCCTGAACTCAGCTTAAGAAGGCCGGAATCAACGAGTTTAATGCGAGCAGTTGGTTTTAATAGGCCACAAGTTGACCGTTTCTTTAACAATTTGAAAGATATTTGGGAAAATATCATTTTGGGCCATCAGATATCTATAAATGTGCTGACCCCCGGTCAGCACTCTCCAGGAGCAAACGAAAGTAATGACACTCAAAAGTGATCGCCAAGTTGGCAAGTTGACCTCTGCAGAGAAAGATAAGAATGTTACAATTAGGTTCTGTATTTGTGCTGCCGGATATTTTATCTCACCATTATTTATTTTTCCGAGATTAAGAGTTAATAAAAGGTTAATGATTGGTGCGTCATCTGAAAGTGTAGCCGTAGCACAGCCATCGGATGGATGAACGCTGACGTCTTCTTGAAGGGGCTTCAATACTTTGTAGTGTTTTCAAAGCCTACTAAAGAGAAACCAGTGCTTTTGATCCTAGATGGCCAATGGTTTTGAAACCATTCAAAGACGCATATTTTCAGGCCTGTGGATTATGGATGAAAGCTAATTCCGGTGCAAGAATATCAGAATATGACATGACTGCAATAGTGACACAAGCTTTCAATCGCGTTGCACGTTTGGATATAGCAAAGTCTGGATTTCAATGCACTGGAATTTTTGAATCACCTTTGAATCCAAATATTTAAACAGATTTGGATTTTCTGTCATCAATAGTAACCGACGTACCCATGTAGTCAGCTGTTGAAGTGAATGTTTGCAATAACACCAATACGGACATACCTTAGGATTTGCCTCAAAACATTTTTAATGTTAATGAAAAGTAAAATTTTGAGACACAACCGTCAACAAGTTAAACCATTATTACATCAGCTGTCACCAGTCCCACATGTTGCAGCAAAGCGAGCCGTGAGTCGACGACGAAAAGCTGAGAAAAGTGAGGTTTTGACACCGCAATGAAATTTCTTAAAAAACGTTCCTAGTTCAGATCAAAGTTCATTAAGATTAAGTTTAATTTGCTGTATTAATGGTTGATTAGTTTTATTGGAATAATATTTTTACGAATTTCTTGTTAAAATATTTTTTATGTTCAAATAATAAAAGATAAGTCGACTGTCCGATATTAGGGGACGTTTTTTCAAGTGTTATTTAGTAACTATTACATCTAAAGTAATATTTGAGACTGATCTATATATATATATATATATATATATATATATATATATATATATATATATATATATATATATATATATATATATATATATATATATATATATATATATATATATATATATATATATATATATATATATATATATATATATATATATATATATATATATATATTATATATATATATATACATATATATATATATATATATATATATATATATATATATATATATATATATATATATATATATATATATATATATATATATATGTATGGGTGTTAGGTAAACATGCGGCAAAAATTAAAGGGATTATTCCTTGACTTGTTCTAAGAATATTTTGTTGTATGAAGATTTTTGAAAAACCCCTTTGTTTCGAAGATATTTTCATTCGATAAGATTATATTATAAGATATATAAGATTCGATAAGATTCTTTGTTTTTAATATATTTCTCTATAAGCCCGCTTCAGTTTATTTTAATTGAACATATATACAACATATATACACCAAATGAAGTTATTGATTGACATATGAAATAAATATAAACAAAAAAACAAACTAAATTGTAATTAATTGTAAATTAAATTACAAAAAATACATAACTTTTAATAAATAAGAGCTTAGTCACAAAAACAAGAGTGTTTAGAAATAGTACGCACATAGAAAGAAAAAAGTAGGATAACAAGGACTAACTAGTCAAAATCAACTTACTAGTTAGTATTTTGCTAGATAGTCTTTATTTTTCAAAACTGCGGCACATCGTCTAGGTATGGAGTCTCTAATATTGCGGTAAACTTCAACCGGAATAGACTGTCAAATTTATTGAACAGTCTCCCATAATTTTTTGGTGTTTGATGTTTTCTATAAAGTTACACGCAAAAAATATTGTGTGTATCCAATCAGGTGTTTGGAATCATTGTCGTGCTGGAAGTTCCACCGTAATGGCATATGTTTTTCGGCATAAAGCAACATAATATTCTGTAAGATGTTTAAATAAATTTCTTTGGTCATGTTTTGTTTTATCCAATGAATTGGACCAACTCTGGCATATAAAAATAAACCCCAGATTTTAATATTGCCAACACCATGTTTGATGCAACCTATAATATTTTTTTGATTCAAATATTCATTCACTTGAAGCCCAACACGTAGTCTTCCTTCATTACCAAATAGATTTATTTTTGTTTCGTCGGAAAAAAACATGTTTCTTATGTTCTCTATTTAAATTATTTCGTGCAAACTCCTTACGTTGTTTTAAGAGTTTTTTAATCAAATAGAGAACTTTCCTTAAAATTTTACCATGTTAGCCAAATTGTCGCAAACATCTCCTAATAGTTCTCGTACTGATTCGGAACTCTAGTTTTTGCTCCATGTTTTTTTCTTTTAATACTTTTGAAATGCAATGAAATCTTTTTAAAGTTGAAGAATTTTTCTGTTCTCGCAATTGCAAAATTAGCCGGCGTTCTTCGTCAGTACAATGTTTAGTTCGACCATTGTTTTTAAAATGTTTGTATACACATCAATAAAAACCAATTTCTGACAAAAAGTGAACCAAAGCTATCGATATATCTCAACACTCTTTATTTTTTTCAATACATTATTTTTTAAATGACATTTTCGATTTTCTTGCGATTATTTTTTTTTTAAATATATATCAAAATAGTGAATAAGAAAAGTATTTTTGTAACAGGTGCTTTTTATTTTAAGAAATCCACGAAATTTTATTACTTGAAAGATTATTTTCTGTATATACATATATACATATATATATATATATATATATATATATATATATATATATTTATATATATATATATATATATATATATATATATATATATATATATATATATATATATATATATATATATATATATATATATATATATATATGGGTCTACATTCCATTAGGAATTGTAGCCGCTCAGTTCTTTTAAGCTCTAGAAACTCATTTATTGTGGTGAGTTAGTCCACTTTCCTCTGTTCTTCACTTATTCTATCCTATTGTTTGTCCTTGCTTCTTCCGTTATTTTGTTCCACGCATCGCGGTCCTGTATCTTTTCCCACGATGCTTGTATTTCCAATTTCCTTATGTCTTCCCGCACCTGATCCTCCCACCTACTTTTCGGTCTCCCTCTTCTTCTATTAGTATCTGGTCTCCCCATTGTAATTTTCTTTACTACTTTGTTGTCTTCCATTCTTCTTATATGGCCAAACCGGCGGAGTCTTTGCCTTTTATGGTCCTCACGATATCTTCTCTTTTCAAAATGGTTTTTATTTCAAAATTCATTAACCTTCTGTATTCATCTTCTGCAACTTTATTTAATCCATATATACTTATTATTATCTTTCTTTCGAATATTCCTAACTTTTCCTGTTCCAAGCTTGTTAAATTCATCTCCGCACCATAGGTCACCACCGGTCTAATAGCTGCTTTATATATCTTCATTTCTTAATTTTGGGCCCATCATTTTGTTGCCCTGACTTTAACCCTATAAAAAAACCTTTGGGGTTACCTTAAAATGATGCTACGGGACAAACAAATTAAAACTTTAAACGAATTAAGCGAAGTAGTACAGCAAATATTAAAATCGATACCTCTGGAAAGGTGGTCAACATCTAGTCGAGTCGATACTGAGGAGATATAGGGCTGTCATCAAAAACAAATGATATGCTACAAAATCTTAACTTTAATATTATCATTTAAAACCTTTAGAATTGATTTATTTAGTTTTATTTATTATTTTGGAGATGTACGTTTTGTTTCTAATTAGTTGTCCATTTGAAAAAAAGTATAAATAAGAAATATTATTTTTTAATAGATTACATAAGATCAATTATTTTATTAAAGGTAAATTGTTGGAGGTAACTATGGGTATATATATATATATATATATATATATATATATATATATATATATATATATATATATATATATATATATATACAGAGGTAAACATGCGGCAAAAATGCAAGGGGTTATTCCTTATCCTATTCTAAGAATATTTAGTCCTATGATGATTTTGAAAAACCCCTTTGTTTCGAAGATACAGGGCGAACAAAATTTGCAACAACTATATTCGATATTTGTTGAAATAACCATGTGTGAGTAGATGAAAATCCGCATGAGGTATGCGAAGATAGTTTTCAACATCAGTTCTCGTGTTGGAATTGTAGGTGACTATCTAATTGGACCGGTATTTCTATCACAAAGTCTTACTGGCGAGGTGTATCGGAACTTTTTGGAGGCAACGCTTCCAGTTTCTGGAAGATGTACCATTTATGCACGATGGTGCACCACCACATTTCAGTTTGGTTGCTCGTGATTTTTTAACAGCAACATAGAGATATCACTGGATTGGTCGAAGTGGGCCACACGCATGGCCTGCTCGATCCCCGGACTTATACCCCCTGGATTATTTCTTCTGGGGATATCTGTCTGAAGTCATTAGTTTACGCCACTCCATTGAAGAACTTTGATGATTTGCGAAATCTGATAATTGCTGGGTGTAACTCAATTAGAAACGACCCTCGTGTATTTGGCAGAGTTTGGCAGTCAATGACGAGAAGATTGAATGCTTGGATCAAGGCTAGAGGAAGTCATTTCGAACATTTATTGTAGATTGAGCAACTTTACATGTACTTTTTGATAATAAAATGTTGTTAATGTCGTAAATTTTGTTCACCCTGTATCTTCGAAACAAAGGGGTTTTTCAAAAATCTTCATACAACAAAATATTCTTAGAACAAGTCAAGGAATAATCCCTTTAATTTTTGCCGCATGTTTACCTAACACCCATACATATATATATATATATATATATATATATATATATATATATATATATATATATATATATATATATATATATATATATGTATATATATATATATAATATATATATATATATATATATATATATAATATATATATATATATATATATATATATATATATATATATATATATATATATATATATATATATATATATATATATATATATATCTATATATATATATCTATATATATATATATATATATATATATATATATATATATATATATATATATATATATATATATATATATAGATATATATATATAGATATATATATATATATATATATATATATATATATATATATTATATATATATATATATATATATATATATATATATATATATATATATATATATATATATATATATATATATATATATATATATATATATATATATATATATATATATATATATATATATATATATATATATATAATAT